>JAQFVV010000010.1:1200000-1637412 GCA_028023455.1 Epiperipatus broadwayi
ATTAATCTGAGATAAACAACTCTTAAGGTTGTTTATAACTTGATCATTTACTATGTTTAATATTTGTTTAGAGGACCCACCATTCTGGAAAAGCATTTAAATATTTCTTTATAATTCATTATCCTTTGAATATTATATACATATTTAGCACGAATAATCCTTAATCCAATTATTTAGGCATTGAATACACATTTGTAGTTTGTTGTAAGTAGCAAATTTAATTTCTTTAAACAGATATTCATTTTTTTTATCCAAAATTTTAGCTTTCAGCACTTTATTAATTTGAAATATAAAATTAATCCATTCATTTTTCAGCCTCTAATAATTCTGATCATATCACTGATAAAGCAAAGTTTATTATCCATAGCAAGAAAAGGATCATTACTTTTTATAAAATCTAAATTCATTTCTTTAGTAACAAATTTATAATCAGTATATTTGAGTTTTTTTTAAAAAACTGTTATTTTAATGTTTCCTTTTATAACTGAAGACGAGATCAATTTCACATCCTTCGGACTTATAGATATCCTGTTTAGCAGTATAAAAATAATTATTTTATAATAGTTTATGAAAAATATTTTAACAAGCTTGTCTATAATTAAAGAATATAATTTTTCCAAAATTATACTAGCTATTTATCATTATTTTTCAATTGAAAAAAATCCAGCAATTTGTTAAATATTGAGATAACAATTACACCAGTCAATTTGTCTATTTTCCACTAACAGATGACTATAATAAATGAGATTTCTTGAAATAAATTTATGAATTAAATTTATGATAATTTCTGTTTTTGTTGTGGTCCATCTCTCTTCCAGGATGAGGAGAAGAAATCAGATGCCTAGTCAAGGCATCTTCCTAGCCATATCCTTGGTCTGCCATCAGGTTGATGAAAGCAAAATCGCTATTTAAAATTTTAGACTGACTGAGGTTTTACAAGCACTGAAAAATTTTAAGACTGACTCATTTTTTCAAGCTTCATTTTTTATATCAATGATCACATGATGTCTGAATGATATAATATTCTCCAATCATGCATTGATGTTTCTTGGTTTTTTCAGGAAAGTTGTCATAGTTTCTATCACCAAAATGTTAGAGTTAAGATTTTTTTTTACTTAAAGCATAAAACCTTTATTTCTGGTTTGAAAAAAAAAGTTTTTAACAAATATTTATCCAAATAAATCACAAAACTTTAAAGTTATTAGACATCTATTCTAAACATATTTTAAACTGACTTTTTACTAAATAATTTATTACATAAATATTTTTAGCACCTAAAATCACTCTTTGAATTTATTAATTGTAACAGTTTTTTCGATTTATACAATCAATAATTTTATTCCTTAATAAAAATAATAACAAAAGTGCCCATATTTTCTTCATACGAAATTTAAAAGTCTATTTTAAAAAATCAGATTGTAAAGCTATTAAAAATGCTTTTTAATATTATAGTTCTTATAAACAATGATTTTAAACATGATAACAATCATATTCTATTCTTTACAACCAATGAAAATGATAAATAAATTTGCTTAACCATAAAAATTAAATTAATAAAAGCCAATCGTTTTTTTTTATAGTTTTAAAGTTTAAAATAGCCAATTTACAATGAAACTGTAATGCTGCAATATATATATAGGTGTTAAAAGTTTTTATTTTTATGTATTATTTTAGAAGTATATTAAGGGTTTTATAGTATATATATTAAATTTTAATTTATTAGTTATATACACAAAATTATGAGTGTATGTGTATGTATGTATATATGTGCATTGTAAACATTTTTTTTGTATGAATATAATCATGGAGTTAGATATACATAGATACTTTCTTAAATTATTAAATTTATTAAAAAAATTATGGCTAAACTATTTAGAAGTGGAGTGGGTACCCATCTAGGACACCAAACATAGTGAGTGCCAAAATTAAGCACTTGGATCTTAGATGTTGTGCTTCTTACAAATATAACTATCTGGCAATGGAAGCATTACAATACTTTCTTTTGCTCAAAGTTGATAGAATTTTGCAAAGAATATAAAATAATTCATTATTTTCTGCTGAGAAAAATATCTGTAAGCATGTAAATAAATAATCAATATTTAAGAATGTTGTCTATATATTTTTTAACATTGCAAAGTGCTAATATAAACTGTTATGAATGTATTTGCAATAATAAAATAATAGAAAAAAAATTTTTTTTATTAAATGCTTTTATTGATAATGCACTAAAAAGAAATAAAATTATTTTTTCAACTACAATTGGAGTTTTTAGCTTTAACTTAAAATAAAAGCATGGGGATGGACAGAAATTAATTAAGTCAATCCCTATTTTTTATAATAAGAGATTGACTTATTTAATTTCTAGATCCCCCATGCTTTTATTTCAAGTTAAATCTAAAAACTCCAATTATGCTTGAAGAAATAATTATTTTATTTCTTTTTAGTGCACAGTCAATAAAAACATTTAATATATAAAAAATTATCTATTATTTCTAAGTTTTTAGTTTAGACACAGTAAATGAAAATGTAAAACTATATTGTAGTTTAAACTGACTGAACACTTATAGTTGATATATATATATATATTGTAACAAAATGGGTTTCTACCTGGTATGATAATAGATTAGCTAAGTCATCACAATGAATAAGAGAGTCTGTCTAGGATCTCTACACCTATATACCTACATACATTTTAACTTCATTCCTGTGAGATGAGGGATTAATATTATTATATACATATACTAATTTTGTCCTTACTATATTTCCTTTCCATTATTCCCAAGTTTCAAACTCAGGGAGAATATGCAAAGTCATCTAGTTCAGGCTATATCAATATCACTTAAAGTGCAAGTATGCATAAATGTGTGGAGGTGTATGAGGATAGAAATCAATGTGTGAAAATATGTGTAACTGCATAAGAATATGTGTAGATATTTGAGAAGGTATGACCAATTGAAAATTGAATATACATAAAATACACCGAGAGTTTTTAATTTAAACACATATATATTTAACAAATATATTTACAATAAGCAACATTTTAATAACAAAATTTACAAAAAAAATATAAAATATTTAATTTAACATCTATGATTACTCTTTGATTATGGTTCATTTCAATTATTACTCCAAACCCTTATCTCCTACAAAGAATAACCATTTGATGTTCATATTAACATAAATGAAATTTATTTTATACTTATGATTGTCTAAATCATTCTTGCTTCCTAAATTATTATATTGAAATTATAATTTTGTTTTATTTTCATTAATTTTATAGATTAACTTCATATCAATCATATTGGTGATATGGGACCCCCCTGTTGTATAATGTAATTATAATAAAGACAGGAAAAACCATTTATAATAGGAATAATTAATCAAATATATTGAAAACATTTAACTACAATATTAGTATTAACAAACAATATATATATGCAAATGTTGGGAATAAATATGTATTAGGTAAAAGCTTACTTTTCCTTTGATGATGATTGGATTTGCAAGCAAGTAAGTTCTCATCGTAACTTATATTTTATTTTAATTTACAACAATGGTAATACTATTTATCCCTTATGTTACTTTTTAACACTTATTTGTCGTCCCTTTGTATCCATGTTAAAGTAAAGATATGAATGAAGACATTTACATAAAATATATAACTAAATAGAATTTATGACATCAACCTAAATGTAGCTTAGTATAGAAGGCACTGGAGTCTAGCAAAGAGAGTTACTTGAAATTAGCAAAAGATGTGATGTTTTATTAGTAAAATGTTTAAGCAAATGAAAATAGATTCTATTCCAGAACTTTTGAATTCATGTTATTAGTTTGAGAATAAGTTTATGAATGTATTTGTGTGAAATCCAAACTCCCTACTAATAAATGCCATAAGCCTATAGTAATGCCATCTAGTATCTATGCTTCCTCAAGCTTACAATAAATGGCTTTGGAATTGAATAAAAAAAATTGCTCCTTGAAATATATTATATTCAGTGAAAACAGAGAAAGTTATATATAATGTTTTGTTAATAAAAAAGATAATATTTTTGACTTATGTAATCATTACTTATAATACAGATAAAAAAAATTACTAATCAAAACCAACACACTTTTGAATTATATATATAAAAGAACATCAAACGGAAAAAAAGAAACTAAATACAGTATATAATAACAATTAATGTAATTGATCCATTAAAAATATTTAAAAAATTAATTTTAAAATAAATAAACTATATAATAAACATTAAGTATGAAGCAGAATAAATTTATTGCAAAATATTAATAGCCAAACGTATTTTTAATGCCAAACATCAGATTCATAGCAATCAACTGTTATATACTTAAAACAAAGAGATAAGACATTATACATATAAATCTATTAAGCTAATATATTAATTTACATATTATCCATAATCTTTGTATACATAAATTGATTATAAATATTCAAATTAGAGAGATGAAAGAGAAAGAAAATCCCATTTCTTTCTATTATTATTTATTTAGTCTCAAAATTATTACTATTTATTTAATACAAAAATCAAAATATTGATATCAATGGCAGGAAGTAAAGAGAATGCAGTCATAAAAAAGAGAGAATGTTTAAGGAATATTAATAAATTTAGAAGAGAAGGCAATGATACTATTCTTGTGAATGCTTTAATGTATTTAAAAGAAAACAAGTAAATGATAAAAAAATTTTATAGAATTAAAAAATAAAAAGATATATATACAAGAACTAATAGAACAAGAAATATCTTTAAGTATACTATAGATTTAATTGAGAAATAGATTTTAAAAAACATGGCACTAGAAAGATTTATAATAAGAAAGAAAAATAGACTATAATGATTATAATGGTTTTCAACATCAAAAATAAATAAGTATTTTAGGAAAGAATGAAGAACAAAGGATAAAACAAAGTTTCACAATTTTTTTTAGAAATGAAAAAAATATGATAGTTAAAGAGGAATAGATCATTAGTGACATTTGATATCAAATAATATCAGGTTTCAGAAAATGAGTTGAGAAAGAACAAATGCATATCAGAAAAGAGATGAAAAAATTTTTAGAATGTAAGCATGTAGAAAATATAAATTAATTAAGAAAAGTAAAGAAAGTACAAAAAAAAAATGTAAACCAGAAATGGAATTTATATGTGCAATGAAAATGATAAAAGTTGAAATTATGAAAATTCAAAAAATTATTAGCTATTAGTTTGTAGGGATAATTAGAAAACTGAGAGGAGAAAAAAGATTAAGACAATTTACACTGAGATGTTACTAAAAGAGACCTAGATTATTTCTTTAGGATTTTGAATGAATATAGAATAAAAATGCAAATATGGTGGAATAAAACAAGTAATAAAAAGTTTTATTCAACAGAAATAGAGAATGATTAACTTAACAAAAGTGGAAATGATGAATACTGTAAAAATATTGAAAAATGAGTGTTGTTGCCATGTTTCAAAAGAATTATGATAATATAATAAATACATGATCTGGAAATTTCAGATAAACTTAAGAAATCACTGGATGTTGTAATAAAAGCAAAATTGAGAGAAATCATAAAGAAAAACTTTTTTTTTTTTTTTTTTAGATCTTTTAGATCTAATTGTATAGCTTAGTCACTTTTCTAAAAGCTTGGTGGATGTAAAAGTATTTTTGCCAATCTTAAACCTTTAAACCAATGACTGACAGAATGAAAAATAACATTATTAGAGCAGAACTGCAAGCTTCTTTTTCAGAATATTTTGTTAATATCAATCTGATAAAACCTATAGATGTTGATGAACTTGATTGTCTTAAATTGGAAAAAGCATGAGGAGCAGATAACATATATCCAGGGTTTATAGAAAAAGTAGAACTTTTGGAAAAACTGTTCAGTAATATTATTCCTACAAAACTATTCTTAAAATTTGACATAAAAGCAAAACTATGGTAATCTTTAAACCAAATAAACCTAGCAATGATCCAAAAAGTTACCATTCAAAATTATTAGGATATTTTCTACAAACTTTTGAACAAAATTAACTAGAATTTTATTAATATTTGAAAGTATCTATTTATAGGCAGGCTGGGTTTAAATTAGGAAAAAGGTGAGATGTAAGCAAGTTTATCTTTAACACCCATATTGAAATGACTGTCAAAATAAATTTAAAAATTGATGCCATCTTTAATGATATAATCTTGCTTATGATTATTTTGAAAAAATTGTCTTAGTGTCTAAAAATTTTAAATGCAGAAAAATCATTAATTTATTTGATAAATGCTCTCCAATATAACAATTCAAGTGACACTAAAATATAACCATAATAGATATAAAATTTTACAGATTAATATTGCACAGAGTTCAGTTCTGTTACCTACTTTATTTAATATATTCATCAGTGATTTTCCTGAAACAAACTGAGGAAATTTAGTATGCTGATGATAATGCTTTGATTGCTCAGATTATTTCCCCAAATAGAAGTCTCTTAATAAAGATATGAAATATTGGAAATTTTTTTTAAAGCTCAAGTTTTTAATCTAAGTAATGGGTAATTATCTCTTAATCTAAATATAAGCTTTTGCAAAAATATACCATAACACAATCTTATTTCAAGCTATTAGGAAGTAATATTGGATCATTATCTATAATTAAACCAAAATATATTTCTTGTTAATTACCTCCTGGTACTATTTGGAGGCTTAATGTAAATATTTTATAGATAACTTCTTAAACATTAACATTCTACTGATGAGTATTGCCCCTTTTTGAAAAAAAAGTTCCCACAATAAAAATTCAGATATAAATTAAATATTATTGTAAAAATATTACTGATACCCTCAAGTCTATTCTTTTTGTAGTACCTTCCAGTTCTTTCATATTCTCCACTAAGTGTTATAAAAGAAGTTGCTTCACAGAAAATATTTAAAAACTATTAAAATATTGGATTTTTTTAATAACTCATGATATAGTTTTATCATCTAAGACTTGTCTCAAATCAAAATTTCCTTTTTGATTATTCAATCAAGAATCCACAATTGAAAAATTATGACATCAAAAATGAAATTCTTTTGATATATCAAACAAATTTCTTTTTCTTGATACAACAATAGTCAGTTGGATTTGATCTTCCTATGCATAATCAAACTCATTAACAAATTCAGGATAATCCATGGCCATTGCACTCATCTGCTTTAAAAATAGAATTTATCAGCCACTGATGTACATAAATGTGACAAATACTATGAACCATGCAATGCTTTTTGAAGTAATGATAAAATATACATATACTATTTTAGACTAAATAGAAAACTTGATGGAGAAACTTATGTTAAGTTTAGAAAATCAAAACATTATTGGTAGTATTACCAAATTCACAACTTCCTTTGCTCTAATACCCTTATATAAATACAATTTATCCACTCTTAAGCATGGTCGGATTTGGGACATCACACTCCTGATCTGATAGACTTGGGTCTCTTTGCCTGGATTCTAGATTCTTATGCAAATGTACGAAATTTGACCATTACAGTATCAATACTAAACACTTAAAGAATAATAGAGATTAAAAAAATGTTATATTAAATGCTTTTATTGACCATGCATTAAAAAGAAAAAAAATTTTCTTCAACCATAATTGGGGTTTTTAGATTTAAATTGAAATAAAAACATGAAGAAGGGTTCAGAAATTAATTAAATCAATCCTATTTTTTATAATAAAGGATTGACATAATTAATTTCTGTATTCCCATGTTTTATTTCAAGTTAAATCTAAAAACCCCAGTTGTGGTTGAACAAACAATTATTTTTTTTCTTTTTAGTACACAGTCAATAAAAGCATTTAATTTTTTTTTTTTAAAATTCTCTATTATTTTTGTTTTATATTACTTTATTTTACTGATAAATTGGTTATAAATTTTACTTTATAGAAAATTGGAACAATAAATTTTATTTACTTTATCCTGAATAAATTTGTTACAAATGAAAAATACATATAAAAATATTTTATAATAAGTATTTTTATTTACTATATATTAAAAAGCCAAAAAATATTGTTATATCTCAATTTGGATTTTTATATTTATCTTGAAATAAAAGAATGGGATATTTAGAAATTAATTCAATTATTAATTGTAAAAATTTATGATTGAATTAATTAATTTCTGGATACCCCATGCTTTTATTTCAATTTAAAAATAAGAACCACAATTGTGGTTGAAGAAACCAATTATTTTTGACCTTTTAGTGTATAATAAAAAAAAAAAGTATTTATTATAAATTACATTATATATATATATATAATTTTTACTATTCACACAGTAAATAAAAGCATTTATTATAAAATATATTTATATATATTATTTTTTAAATTTTTAATATTTGGATGTTTTTGTAATTATTACTATTTAAAACAGAGAATGAAAACAATGTTGCAATTTGTATGACATTTTAAAGGAAATTTGCAGTGCATTAAAAATTGATACCAATATTATTTTGATTATGAAAGAAAGGTTTTTTTTAATAAGAAACTTTTGGTACTTGTGTATAATTCAACCGATGACATTTTTGACTTAACGATTTCCCTTCCGGTAGACATCGATGTTTTTTGCATGACAACATTGTCATGGTAAGAGTCAATTTTTTTTTCACCCACGAGATTTAAAATTCGTAGAGAGGTTTGGGAAATTTTTTGATTTTCTGTCTATTGTGATTTTGCTATCCATGGCATCACAGTTACTTTTTTGAGCTGCTAATTTGGGTAAAGTGTTTTATTTATCTGTTTATTTTGAATTTACAAATATTTTTTGTTAATATTTCTACAATTGAATTACGTTTTAATTTCATTTTTAATTTCTGAATTGTATCATACAGAAAATTATTTTTCATAATTTATTCCGGTAAACTGTTTTTTATTTATCTGTTTATTTTCAATTTACAAAATCTTTTTGTTAATATTTCTACAATTCTCAAATTATTTTTCGTAAATTCATCGTCAATTATAAAAACTTTTTGTTAATATTTCTACAATTCTCAAATTATTTTTTGTAAATTCATCGGCAATTATAAAAATTACAGGGTGCGATGCCATTAATACCAGATTTGCATTAAATGACGTCATTAATACCAGATTTGCATTAAATCGCATCTTTTTAATTTAGCTGTTTATTTAAAATTTACAAAAAAATTTTGTTAATATTTCTACAATTGAATTACGTTTTAATTTAATTTTTAATTTCTGAATTGTATCATACAGAAAATTATTTTTCGTAAATTCATCGGCAACTTTTAATTTCTAAATTATATCATACAGAAAATTATTTTTCGTAAATTCATGGGCAATTATAAAAATTACAGCTATGAGAGTAATACAAGGTATAGGTGTACGCCAAGCCTACGGCTTGTCAAAAACACAAAGGCCTCCCCCGCCAACTCCAGCGCTACGCGCTGTTTTTTATAATTGAGCATAATATAGGGTGGTTTTATAAATTATAATATAGTTTTTTCTAAATTATTTTGACACATGCATGTACATTTTTTTTGTTTTTTTTTTACTATTTGCCTGACCTGCGTCAGATTTTTGCCTTTTTTTTTGTTTTTTATCACGTGATCAACCGATGACATATTACCCTGAAGGCATATCGGTCTAATGTTGCGTTTTTTAATGTGCCGTGTTCACGTGATCTGCAGACACATTTTAGCGACTAAATGTGTCTGCAGATCACTTGGAGATGTTATCTTAAAAATTGCAACTTTAGACCAATGTGCCTTCAGGGTAATACGTCGTCGGTTGAATTATACACTTTAATTAAAAGAAGCAACTTTTATAATGAATTAACATTTTATTTTATTTTATTTTAATTGATCATTAACAATTTTGGTGCAACTTTTTTCTTAAATAAAAACATTTAAGAAATATCTTTCTCTCTCTCTCTCTTGTTAGTATCACTAAAAATGTACTGAACTAATATATCAATGTGTTTAGAATTCAGATCACCAAAATCTGAGATTATATAAACTACTAGACAATCCTGAATTATTTCATTGGCATAATGCATTGTCATTGATTTTTAACACATGTACACAATTTGAAGGAAATCAATTCAATAGAAATATGTTTATAAATTGATTGCAAATTTATCTTAAACAAAAAGTTTCTAAGTTAAATAAAGGTGCTCAATAAAAAAAGTAAACAATTGAATGGCTTTATAAAACAATGAATAATATTTCTGTAGGACAATTTTTACTGCATCACTCACATAAGATAAGGACTGGTTTCTATCCAATTTTAATACCTTCCTTGTGTGAGAGTGGTGTAGTGAAAATTGCACTACAGAAATATCATTCATTGTTGGATAATCTTCAATGAATGGCTTTATTCCTTGAATTTTCTTAAAAAGTTTGCATGCTGAAAATGTCAGAAGTCATTAATGGACTTTGCACTTCAGTGAATAACACTTTACCATAGCACTAAACCATGCAGGGCCTACAAAGAAGTATTCAATTGTGAATACAAACCCAATATTATACATAATATCATTCAACACTCTAAATAAAATATTGTATTCTTTTTAAAAATAAAGTTTACATTTAAAAAAATGTGAATAACAAAAGTTCTATAATTTCAAAAACTAATCTTGAATTTGTATTCCACTGCAACATATTTCAGCAAATAAATAATATGTTAATTAACAGGTTACTAGTAAAGTTCTCATTTATAATAAAATGTCATCCTTAAGTGAGGTCAATACACGACTCAGCTTAACAAACAAAAGTTTTAGCATTGTTGTTGTTAAACCCCTAAAGGCGTTTACATGTTTACATAATCAGTTTATTTAGTGAGTGACCATTTAATGAATTAAATCACATCTGTGAAGTTCTTTGAGGTCAGAAATTATTTAGTGGGGAATTGCCTACAGATGAAATTTATTGAAATTTTAATTTCATATATTTATGTTTATTAATGATAAAATGTATTTTACATATAATATATCAATATTACACAAACACATACACATAAATATTTATTAAATTTGTGTTTTTTTAAAGTAAATAAATAAAATAAATTATATATAGGAATAATTTCTAATTTCAAATAACAATGCAAAAATTATATATTATTATATATATATATTTAAAAAAAACATAATTTTATAAAACCATAGGATGTTAATCACTGCACTATCCTATGCAGAATGGCAAGACTTTAAGGGCACCTATTCTAATGCAGTAGTAAAAAAATTCTAAAGCTTAAAATTCCTGAATTCATTGTCATTCGAGTAAAGTAAAAAGTATATATATGGTTATAAATAGTCAAAATAAAAGTCATAGATCAATTCATAGATCACATGACCCTATCTCTTAAGCTTGTAAGTTATAAACAGTGAGGATTGCCAATTCCTCTACAAGCTTTATGATAAATGCTTAGCCAGAGCCAGCACTTAAAATATCTCTGTCAGGAACCCCTCCCCAAACCCCTGACCATGGTTTCGTGCTTTGGCACTCCTCAGAGAGGTGTCAGGATGTCTAGTGTCTGAACCTACCCTGACACCTCTCTGAGGAGTGCCAAAGCACGAAACCATGGTCAGGGGTTTGGGGAGGGGTTCCTGACAGAGATATTTTAAGTGCTGGCTCTGGCTAAGCATTTATCATAAAGCTTGTAGAGGAATTGGCAATCCTCACTGTTTATATATATGGTTATTTCAATGAATCTGTTATGTTAATTTGTCACTAGGTGCTTGAATGCCACATGACGTTAGAGTAATTAATCAGAAAAGCTTCAATTAAATAGATGCAATGTTTAAAAATTGACTACAGGTACTGCGTATTAATACCCCAAAACTAATATTAATCTTCAGTAATTTATTCTTTACAAGAATATATATGGTCACTTAATTAACAGGAGAGCCAAATCAATGCCACACATTCTGTTATTTGAAGAATCAAGCCCTGTTTTTCAACAGCTCTTATTAAGTAAATTTGAATATTTATTGGGTATCTTTTTTTTCAATTTGATGAACAAGAAATCATTCTTAATAAAAAAGCTCAATAATATCTTTTTGCATGAATGATCTCTTGCCTATTCTCAAATATGACAAAACATAAAAGAGCATTTTATTTGCACCAATATACACATTATATATGAGTAAAAAATTATTACTTAACCGACCATAGATTAAAGATCTGTCTTTCCTCCCTCATTTGGTTAAAAAAATGATTGCCAAGTAATAAGAGTTTTTTAATACTTTTCCACTCATTTTATCCTCTACTTAAGAAAAGCTAAATGTCTATTTTCAAACCAATATTTATATCAAGGCCAGTTAGCTATAGCCACCTACTTAAAAAAAAAACAAATTATGGTACTTTAGTATTTTTCTTGTTATGACATATTACCCTTAACAAGATTTCATCGAAGATTAGATGAATGATGTTGTGACAACTAAGACACTGGCAAGATGTGTTTAAATCCTTAAAAAAATATGAGTTATACATTACCTGTATTTCAACTCTAAATCATAGATATAGGTACAAACTTTTCACTTATTTACTAAAGACTAACATAAAAATTATATTTTTTATTAAAATAAATAAAATATACAGAATACAAGAAGTTGAGTTAAATATTAAACTTTGATTACAATGCATAAATGACATTACTGACTGGTATTAAAAAATATTATCAAAAATTTAAATTTAGTGCAAAATGCATAAGCAGTAGTTTGCTCATAAGTAAAAATTTGTTTTGATTTCACTAAACAAAACTGAGGAAGGAAAGAATGGACTGGCCAATTAAAATTGATCTACTCTGTTGTACTGCTTTGCCTGAATTACAACCTAGACATAAAACTTTTCTTCAAACTCAAACAAGATTCTTAATTTTTATTACAAAATATAATCTAGTTCCCGAATCACAATATAATACAAATTCATACAATGTTAATCTAGTTTGTGCTTCACTCCTGTGACACACTTCAAATGGTTCTAATAACAATCTTTATGAAAAGTTCACTGCAAAAAAAAACCTTTAAAAACATATTAATAAGATAGGCCTATTTATTTGCATTTGATCTAAAATCAGATTTAATACTTCCTTTGTACTTTGCAATGTGTTTTAGCAATGCTGCTGTTTTCCTACTTCTTTCTCCATGTTTTCTACAAAATGCTTTAACAAAGAAAATGCATTTATGCAGTAGCAAAAATCAATGTGTATGAAAGGATAACATTCAAAGAAACCATTATTGAATCAAATGTACAAAAAAAAAAAAAATTTTTATGTTAAGATTTAAACTGCTTTATATGAAATTTGAGGTGAGATACATTGCCTTTATTCAGAATTTTTTTTTGCTTTCAGAAATATGGTGTAATCATGATATCAATTGTATTTTATTTGAAACTCCCGTCAAGTAATTATCCTGTATAATGAATAATAAATAGCTCATATATAATTTATAATACATAGTTTAACAGTACTGCTCTATAAGTATACAGTACATTTCAACACACAAACATGTGTATAGTATACTGGACACATACATCCAATCACTTAAGGGTGCCACCAAACTAGTCTACCTGTTTGGAAGATTTATTTTGTGTGAATGAATATATAATAATCCAGACATATTTTGATATAATAATTGTTTGTGATGCTAGCTGAGCTTAGAATGTGAGACATATAACTATTAAGCAATTGATAAACAGATATCAGCAAACAAATGGCAGTCAAATTTAAATAATCAAAATAATATTTATTAATTTTAAAATGAAAATAAAACACATAAAAAATAATAATTAAAATCTATTAATTTCACTTATGGGTAGTTTTTTTTAACTCAATAATTCAAACACAATTTATCATTGTCTAATAAATAAATGTGAATCTTGATTACCTTTTACTTCAATAGTTCTTTAAATCAGAAGTGCAACTACTTTAACAAAATAATATCGAAGTCATAAACTTTTGATCTTAATTAATTTAGAAAATATATTTTATCTTATACTTGTATATGCCAACCTTGTTTACAATAATCAGAGCCAATAATGAATAATATAAAAGTAATAAACGAGGGGCTATCCCTATGCCAATCTCTACAATAATAACCCTGACTGCCCTACCTGTGGTATTAACATGAGCTTGATTGAAACTTAGCCGACAATGGTTGAAAGATTCACATTGGATATAGTGGTGATAAAATGGAAGGCATTGGTCACTGTACTAAGCTTAAGCAGGGTGAGATAAAGACAGACATCTATTCAAAAATTTACATTACAATAAAACATAAACCTTGGATAGAGACTTTGCTGTCAAGGACTAGAGAAAGCTGGCTCTAATAAATCCTGGAAAATCTTAAGATGGACAAATATGTATCATACACATATAATTTTTTAATAATCTACTAACAAAATAATATGACAAACACTTCCATTAAGTTTTTTTTATTTCTCATGTATCAAAGCAAACCCAGGACAACTGCATGTAAGGTAGCTGTGCTAACCACTCAGCCACCAACACTTGACTACTTCCATTAAGTTAAAAGTCAATTGCACAAACAAATGCTTAAAACACTAAACTATTTCTTAAATTTAATGATTTATAAATGCATATCTGTATAAAATATATGAGCAAAGTAATTAGACACCTTTCTTAAGAGTTAATTCAAATAATAAAGAAATTGAAAATAAGTAAATCTTCAACAATAATAAACTTAACATAGATTGTGATTAATCAACTATCATTAATTACTAAAAGAAAAGAATATTTACTTAACTATACACATTAGTTATACATTACTCATTTTAAACTGAACAGAAATGATTTTATAATAAACATATGTGTTATCAAACAATAATGATGAAATCCTAGATTACTGGGTAAATAAAGTTCTAATATTTTATTGGGAGTTTTTTATGCTGCAGACTTTGAATTTTGAAGTACATACTTTATTTAAGTGTCCAAATTAATAGTGCCATTTCTTCAGCAGGTAGTTGAGAGAAAAGCTTTGGTGTCCATGTTGTTGATCAGTGAAACAGAAGATCAGTTAGGTCAGTAGTTTATATCATGATAAAAATTGAAGTTATGCTAGAAGAGAGAAATTCATCATTGGCATTCTTTAGTCATATATACTATCAATGCAAACACTGAAAATGGTTGATCCTTTCATTTTCTGGAGACTGCTTTGTTGCTTTTAAAGGGGACACTTATTGCATGGTAATTGCAGGTAACCACTGTAGATTCTTTTTTGGAAAATTTTATAGTGATGAGTGGTGAAATAACTAGAACTTTTGATCATGAAGTGCAGAATAATAATAATCTACATTTATGCAGGAATTGAAGAAAAGAGTGAATAGTGAATGCAGCTAAAAAAATTTAGCTTATATATATCTTCAGTTCTATTGTTCACCCATCTGTTTTCTTGGAAACATCTAGTATCAGCATTATTTAAAATAACTCCACATAATCTAGTATTGTTAAACCATTAATTAAATTATTAATATTTCCAACTAATTACTTCTGTTACAATGCCTAATTTATTTTTTTATTACAACAGATTAAATTTTATTTGTAGATTAGGCATTGTTTTACTCAGTTTTAAAATAATCTTATACAAAAAAGGTAATTTATTTATAAAGTTTCCTTTTAAAAAGAAAAAAATTGTCATGACTTCAAAATTTAATCTTAACACTGCCCACTGTAAGTACAATAGATTTCGGATAAAGGTAATTATTTAAAAACATTGTCTCTTAAATTAGGCATTGTTTGAAATAGATAAATAAACTTTTACAAACAACACACAAATTTCTTAAAGTTCTTTTTTCTTACAAAATGATTTACAAATTGATTTACACTTATTTGTATATATGTACATTATATATATCATATCACGCACGTTTAAAAATTACAAAAATAAAATAAAATTTTGACAACAAAATTTAAAAATTTATAACTCAAATATGATCTTTAATCCTTCTCCGATCTTTTTTATATTTTGAGACGCAACGAAGAAACGTTTTAATATATATACAATACAAAATATTTTATATTTATAGTATGCATATATACAAATTAAAAGTGTGCTATAAAGTTTTTTTTTAAAAAAAAATGTAGTTATTAATAATAATTTGATAGACAACATTGACATACATATTCATTACATATGTGTTCATTCATTTAGCATTCCATAAAACAGTAATGGTATCATGTTTTTATTTTCTTAATAAATTGGATAGTAAAATTTAAGACTATTGACTTTCCGAGGCCATTGACTTATCAGTATAACTCAGTTTCATTGTAATTAAAATTTGTTCTGGATATCTTTTTTTACTCAATGACTTTTTTTTAACTCTTCAGAAATATAGTAGCAATATCATTATTGGTAGACATAACTTGTCCAATAGTTTTGATGCTTTTAATTTAGTATCAACTTCAGAATGATTTAGGATTACTCATTTCAGATTCTTCACTAAACTCTTCATGCAGATTTTAAGGTTTCTGATGAATTACAAAACCTTGATTTTATAAAAAGAAAAAAATATTTTATTTCAGAAGCATAAACAATAATGGTATAAATTTGATTTTCTCTTTTCATTATTTCTTTAAATATTGTTTTTGAACATTTAGATCAATTTGGAATATAATTGATAACTTTTGTTTTATAAGTTAAAAAAATTAGTTTACAAATTCTCTTAAATTTTGTAAAGTTCTATTTTATACTTTGTAAACATTTTACTAAATAAAATACTATAATGGAAAAAAAAAAAACATGTATGTCCTTTCAATTTATTGATTACAAAAAAAAAAAAAATCAATAAATGAGATCACATAGGTCTAAGCTTGCAACAGTAGAGAACTTTAGAATTAGTGATACCACTTCAAAATGAAAAAATGGTTGCTACATTGTGAATAATATACACTCATAAAACCGACTATATTTATAAATTTTAATGTCTTTATTGTTTACTTATCTAATTTTTTTTAAATTCATAGTTGAATTAGCATATGTTAAACACAGTATATATACTATTTTTATTATAGTATTATAATAAAATATTTTTTACTTTTTATTATCCAAAATGCTTTTAAATCTTTATTACTTTAAAAAAATTGTTTTTATTACTAAAGTATCACCATCATCAGCCATTATCAGTCCACTGGAGGATGAAGGTCTCTCCAAGTTCAATACATCTTCTCCAAACTCTTGCTTCTCTTCTCCACATTATGCCTGCACACTTTATTTCATCCATCCAGCTCAAGTGTAGTCTCTTTCTGGGTCTTTTACAATCTCTTGGAATTCAGTTTAAAATTTCAATTGTCCATGTATTAATAACTCTTCTAGAAATATGTCCAGACCAAGTCCACTTCAGTCTTTTAATTCTTTCAATGATGTCAGTAACACCTATTTGTATTGCATTTTTGATCTCATTATTATTCCTAACATGCATCTCTCCACACTTCTTTGAGTGGTCTGAGGTCTCTGTATTGCTCTTCTATTAAGTGTCCAAGTCTCAGATACATATGTAAGAACTGGTAAAACACATTTATTAAAACCCTTCATTTTGAAACACATAGACATATTTCCTTTTAAGTTATTTCTACCAAAAGCACTCCAACCATGTTTAATTCTATGATTATTTTCATCCATTATGTTTCCATCTGTAATAATCTGACAAAGATATTTGTAGTTGTCTACTTCTTCTAACTCATTATTATCAATTTTTATTTTTTTTGAGAATCCATTGAACATTACTTTAGTCTTTTTAACAATTACCTGTAATCCTACTTTCTTATTTTTATCTGATAACTCTTGCAACATTTCCTGAAACTCTAAAACATTACTTGCGAAGCAACTACATCATCTGCAAAATCTAGATGACTCAAATAATCTCCATTTATTTTTATTTCCTTAGCTTCCCATTTTAATCCACAAACAAAATATTTCTTGCAAAATTGCTGCAAAGAGTTTTGGATATAGAATCACCCTGTCAGTTACCTTCTCAGTGTTAATCATTTTGGTATTATTATGTAATATAATTGTTGCTGTTACATTTTTATAAATATTTTTCAGAATATGACTATAATCTGGGTCTAAACTTTGATGATCCAATGCTTTAATCACTGAAGAAATACTTACAGAATCAAATGTCTTTTCATAATCTACAAATCCAAAGCATAATGGCAACTCATATTTATTGCTCCTTTCTATAATTTCTCTCAATACATGAATATGATCGACTGTATTAAAACCATTTTTAAATCCAGCTTGTTCTTTTGGTTGGTTGAAATCCAATGTTCTTTGTGGATGAGTTGTAATTATTTTGGTAAAAATTTTCTATAAAACTGATACATCTGTAATTTCTAATATGTTCTTTATTACCTTTTTAAAATATTAATATTGCATTCTTCCAATAATCTGGTACATCTTTATCATTTAAACATTTAGTATTCAATTTTTTCAAAAAAAGTTATATTTCTTCACCTGCTTCTCTTAATATATCGATTATAATTCCATCATTACCTGGAGCATTTCTCTTCTTCATAAATTTAATTGCATGCCTCACTCCTTCATTTAAAATCCTGGGCAATCCAGAAGATATAATATATGTAGGAAGTACTTGTTCTTTATTACTATATAATTCTTGTAATACAGGGTATGTCATCTCTCTTTTTAATAATAGTTCCATCCTTTTTTATTATTGCAGATATAAATTTCCAACCAATACCAAAATGTTTTACACTCTTGAGATTTTTATTCTTTTTTACAGTTTTCCTTGCTAATTCACAATTATATTTTCTTATATCATTATCAACTCTTTTTTACACAATTTTACAAAATTCATTTGTACTATGTAATTCTTGAATAAATCATAGATATCTTGATCTCTTGTCCTTCCTTGAATTGGAATAATTGTTAATAATTGTTGTGACTGGCATATCATCAAAAATTATGCGATTAAAAATACATAATTGCACAGTATCTGTATAATCAGTACTTTCATCAAACTGTAGTGATAAGAAGTTACAATTGTTATTGTTTTTATGTAAAATCTCTTTCAAAATTTCGACTAGTTTCTTCTGTCCTATGCATTATTGTTTCATGACATTGTTAATAGAAGTCATTATTTCAGATTTATTCTTAAATTTACAAATGACATTGTTGATAGAAGTCATTATTTCAGATTTCCATATTTATCCATCTTGAAAGAGCTTATTGTGTTTAAAGTTTCAGCAACTTTGAATGATGTAACCATAGCAGTATTTGAGCTTGTATTGTACTTGACAAAAAATTTTGTTGTGTAGTAAGTTATGTCTTTAGCTACTGTACTTTGGCTTTTCTTAATGCAGTGTCTCATGGATACTCATCTTCATAATTTTTATGAACAGGGCAAAAATGTCTTTCAACATTGGCTTTCTTCATTAAAGCTACATGTGAGCTGCAAATAATACATACACATTTGTTTTTCATTATAATAAAAAATAATCTCCTTCCAATTCTTTATGATAGTGATAAGTATTTTTTTTTCACACTTGCACTTGGTTTATTTATTGTAATTCTATTGGGTATTCACTTGCCAATAAATAACAACAAAAAAATAATTATTAACTTTTAAACACATATCTCCTCTAAAAGTTCAGCATTTACAAACATAATCAATTAAGTCTTTGATTCTAATTACTATTTTCCATAAATACTAATATTCATCACTGATAATAGATTAATGTCAGTCATCACTATTCTTAGGCCTGAGTTAAAATAATTACAAGTTATTTATACTTACCGTCTTTCTCTGTACAATCCTACTGAAGCCTGTCAGGCTTACACAAATGAAAAGATCTGTAATCTGTTTTTGCCCTATCTGGCTATTGGTACCTAGAGATGCATAGTCTCTAGGAACAATTCCCTTATAGTGAAAAATCGCTATAACTTTCCTGACAGCTTTTATTCTGGATCCTTTTTCAAAATTCTATTTTTCTTCAGGCTATCCATGATAGAATTAAGTCTTTTACTAAAATTATCCACTAAGCTTTAATTGCATACATGCACATTCCTTTCATGGCAATTAGTCTTTTCGATATTAATTGTGCTAACAATTCTTCTTCACTCTTTTGTTTAATTAGTTTTTAAAATAGCTTTCGGTTCTAATTAAATAATGCTATCTTTTTTCTACAATTAATCTAATAGACATTTACTGAAGCATCATTCCCATTTTATTTTATCCTTCAGAAATCTTTTTTCATTGCTCTTTATTTAAAATACTTTCTATATATTTAACTTTCTGTTTCCTTTTTTCTGGAGTAATTAAACATAGTTTTATAACTTATACAAAATTAAAGTTAATCAATCAATATTTTTACCAAAATGTAACAAATCCTGAATTTATTTTTTGATTTTTATAAAATTTTTGTTTTTTGTATTTTTTTGATTCACTTGTATAATTAATACGTAAATAGGAGTAAGAAACTTTAAAACACATGCCTCCCTCCTCTTAGCATGTCATCAAAAATTTTCTAGAAAATACATAACAATAAAAATTATATTTTACAAAAGTCCTTTACTTTGTGCCTTGGAAAATCCCTACATTTCTCTGCTAACAAACTTTACAATAATTAGACTTAAAATCTGTTTCTAACTTTAACATATATTTTCTTTTTAGATAAGACAAAGTCCTGTTTTCTTTTTAAATGCACTTGGGATTATTTGCTAGCTAGACAAAGTATTTTAAAAAGTTTACAACTCAGCTTCTTCCAATCTGGGTTTATTTTTGAGATCACGATAATAACAGATATTATTTTAAATTTAACTATTTTTAAATGAGAATAATTTTGAATTTTTACTTTTTTTATTTTATTCAAATCAGCTCTGAATTTATCACTATAATTTGTCAATGTTCATGTCAGTTTCGTGGTTGACATCTTGGCCATCCTTGTGATACATAATATGAATCATTACATTTTGGTATTACAAGCATAGTATCGATTATAATCATTACAATATATATTATAAACAAATCAATGATAAATATTTCAAGATATTATTATAAATAATTTTGACATGAAGCAAAATTTAATTTCCAACTTCAAATTTGCCAAGCATCACTTTTGGCCTATACATTGACTTGAAATTTTATGAAATTACAAATATGGACAGTTGAAATCTTAAAGTGGATTTCAAGAATTTGTAAAAGACCTAGAAAGAGGACATGTGAAATGGATGGATAAAATAAGAAATGGTGTGGGAGTGATATAGAGAAGAAAGGCTAGACAACGGAGAAGATTCATCCAGCAATGAATTGATGTTTGACAATAATGACATATATATTGAAGCAGTCGGATCTGAGTTCGATCCTAGCTTCATGTTATTTACCCTAATACTAACCTTAAATTTCCGATGCAATGGGGCTTTATACGTTCAATCCACGCTAAATTCCATAATGAATAACTTATTTCAAATGCGTAGCAAAATTAATTAGTTTAGTTTAAAATTGATCAATTCTCTAAATAAATTCATGATAAAATATTCATGAATTTATATATATTAAATTGCGTGGATTGTGCGTATATATATTTGTAAATATTAAATATATATAATTGTTCGAAAGTTTCATTGCGTCGGGAATACTTTTTTTTTTTCACCTTTAAATAATTTGTAAAGTTTCGGTGATTAAAAGCTACATTCCTTCGATAAGCTTTAAAATTCTTAAAAACAATAGTAAAGCTTTATGAATTGGAAAAAGATAAGGATTCATTTTTCTAATTAAATCATTTTCAGATTTTAAGAATTCATTTTCAATTAGAGAAGGAATTCAAGCTAATTAGTTTGAAAGCCTTATCGAGGGAATGTATTTGAAAACAACTAATTATAAAAAAACACATTGATAATAAAATGAGCACTAGCCGGAGGCATCAGTGAACAGTATATATAGCCCTGAAAAGTCAGGAAAAAGGCTAGTCTTTGTTGTAAAGTAGTACAGTGAACTCTGTGCGTGTTAAATTGTATTCATCATGATAGAGGGCTAGAACATCAGGAATCTGGCTATGGTTCCATGAAGTCCCTAGAAATCTTCAATAGTGCTGCTGAATCTTTCCGGACCAATCAGACTGCTAACATCATGAAAAGCTACTAAAAATGCTGTTCCAATAATCAATCAAATGGTGCCTACGTTTCACCGACTTGGATGTGTAACTTAAGAACCTAGCACGGAAGGGTAATATATTTCTCATGAACTCTAAACTCTCTGGCCAGTTCGAACTTTATTTTACACTCCTTTTTAAGAGCTCTTTATTCTCTAATGTAAAAATCTTTCTAACACCTTTTATTTACGCTATTGTAAATCTACATCTTAATTCTTTAATCTCTAGTCTTTAAACTTTTCTCTTCTTACTTGGCGGTTCAGTTAATATATATATTTGTGTGCTTTATTAATGTTCGTTTATTTAAAATTATATGCCAATAATCTCTCGACTCGATGAGCTCCTTTGTTCTATTTGCCTCACGCAAATAATATATTAATTTTAAATAGTAATTCTCGCCCATTAGAACTAAATTTATAAGTTCTATCAATCATCGAGTCGAAAGAAATATTACATGTTTACTATTTTTATAATTGGCTAATAATCAATTATTAGCTCCGTTTTTACCTATGTCCCCAGCTCCTATCTAATACACAAAGGTTTATATATTCATATAATGTTAAAATGGTATTTTCTTGCTTCACTAATGTTGATTTATTTATCTATATATATATTTAAAATGTTTTTGCAAAAGGGTCGATAAAGGGTTAAATATATTTTAATTCAACTTTTGTTAGTTTGTATTAATATTCAGGAAGTGCACGATAATTAGGGCATAATTAATATAGTTTATAAATGTTTTAAAATAGTTCAATAAAAGCTCATTTGACTTTAATTAATTGGTCAAGTCATCACGTAGTGCATTCTACATGGGTTTTATTTTTCAACGATGACTATCAAGTCATCATCATCGAACGTTGCTGACGCAGGGCAATCTTCCGCTCCGTTAGGCTGGTCAGTGATCATATTCTCTTATTTAAATTTCTCAAGGAAGAAAGTACTTCCTTTCGTATTCATTAGTCAAAGGGCGTAAGACTTGTTAGATGCAAGCCGCCATAGGACTTCGATCATCGACTAGCGATCGTATTTCAATTTTCCTCTCTGTCTCGTAAGCCGTCAGTACCGTTGCATCTTTGTTCCGGTAAAACCCTCTCCATGCTCGTAATTCGTGATGAAGTGATTTAAATTAAAGTCAAACAAATTCTCAAATATATTATTAATTAAATAAGTTTCAAATCAATTTTAAAGTTATGCCCTAAAATTATGTTTTGCTCTTCATGAATAGATTCCCGAATGTGAAATAAATATCACATTCCATCGTAATAAAATTAGAGCAATCATTTCTATTCTTAATGAATACCTTTATCCGCCTTTATATTTCTCGTTGGGGGCATAGACATAGAATTCTAAGTTACGTAATACTTGTTGGCATATGATAAGGACCGCCACTCTTATTATAATTGTAAGATATCTTAAAGACTAGAGGTAATTAAGGCATTCTTTATTTTATGAAACAAAACAAATTATTTTTATTAAATATTTTCTAACATACTTGGTTTTCTTAGTTCATTATTCTTTTTATAATTATTTAAATGTTAATACCCGCTGTCTGTGTTGGCAACCCGAACATACATATGATTCAATTTATAAAATTATTCAAAGTATATAAATTCTTAGATATTAGTGTTACTCAGGAGTCTCTAGTCCTCACCAACCGTTGAGCTAGTTCTTGGCGCATAGCACGGTGCCGTCGATTTCTGCTATCTGAGCTGTTGAGTTGGGTTTGAATTCAGTTTTGGTTCAGCTGAGTTTGAATCCAATTTGACTGCGGTGGTGGTGGGTTTCGTCCGGTACAATATATATATATATTGTGCCAGGGATGATGATAAACAAGCTCCATCACAAGATTGTTACAGCTTTCCCTGTCCATAAAGTTATGTATTCAAAAATGCACAGTAGCAATAAGATTTTTTTTTTTATTTGGTATCTTTTTTTGTTGCTTATTACAGGTTTTATTGATGACAACCAATGGATAGTCATTCTTCATGAAAGTTTGTTCTATGTGAATCTTTTCATTTTCCAATTCACTGGTTTCCAAGCTTCCTTTGCTTTGTTCCATAGTGAAAATATAATTTTATGTTTAATGCTTCTGGTATGATTAGATGTAAATGCAAAATCTTGCCACTATATGTTGGTTTCCTATACATGTTTCTATTTTACCTTTTGTTCTCATTCTGATTCTGGGAATTTAATTGAAGGAGATGTTGATATGCATCTAAAATGACTATAATTGTGCTTCATCATGTGGCCATACCACAGATATATCATCATCATAGCAAAGCCACAACTTAGGCAGACATGGAGTAGTATTTATGGCTGGGTTTTTAAGTTCTTTCATGTCAATGTTGCTGAGCAAGAGTGTCAATAGTAATCCCATGGCCATCCCTTGATTTTGTTGGATGAATTCTGAGTTATATTGAAAATACTTTGTTGTTGTTATGCAGAATATTACTAATTCCATTATACTATCAATAGGTAGAATTGTTCTGGTCCATAGACTATTATCATCATATAATCTTTTTCTTACAATAGACAATGCTTCATCACATGGTACATTTGTAAATAAGTTCTCCACATCAAAGCTTACCATTATGTCAGTTCTTTCCATTTTCATGTCCCTGACTAATTATTCTACAATGTGTTTACAATCCCTGACAAAGGACTATGTCTTATATGACAATGGACTAAGAACTTTGAGAAAAAAATCTCTACAAATTTTGACATGGTAAATTTTTAGAACTAATAATAAGTCTTAATGGAACATTGTCTTTATGGATTTTAGTTAGTTCGTAAAGGTAGGTAATTTTGCTGAAATACAAAGTTAATTTTTTTTTTTTTTTTAATTACTGAAATACCTGTGATGCTTCTGGAGTAGTGTTTGTAACTTTTCCCCTGTAATTGGAATTGGATTTTTTGCTACTTTTTTGTATTGACTTGTTGTGAGAAGTCCTTGTATTTTGTTATCATAATTAGTTTTATCAATTACAACTGTAATGTTACCTTTGTCAGCAGAAATAATGATTATAGATGTATCCTGTTTGAGAGATTTAATAGCTTTCCTCTCATCACATGTAATGTTTAATGTTTGATTTTGATGTCTTTCCAAGTATTATTTTAATTTTCCTGCATAATTCTTTTGCTTCTTCCAGAGGCAATTTTTGTGAGTAATTTCCTCAGTGGTTGTCATTTTATTCAATAATGGGACAACAGATGGTGTAAGGGTGAAGTTCAAAGCTTTTATGAAAACAAATAAGTCAGCATCAGAAAGATATTTAGAACTAAGACTTTTCACAGATCCACATAGATTGTTGGTTACAGTATGATTTTTGATCTGCCCATATAGATTTACAAGCTTCTTTTTCTGATACACTTTTATCTTTACATGTAATTTACAATATCTTTTTACTGCTTGATGAATTCTTGAGAAATCTCCATCTGTAAGTTTATTTTTTAGAAGACATTCCACATTTCTGGTGGAATGCAAGGTATGATACTCGGAAAACCATTGATTTATACTTTCTCTCAATAAAGCCTCATTTGCTTTCTAAATAATCTTCTCAGCTCTTTTGGAGGAAATAGGTTTTAATTGCAACTCCTTGGGAATAATCTCTTCCAATTTACATAAGAAAGTTAAAATTTTCTATTTTATCCAGTTTTAGACAATTTTTCAAAATTTCTAAGCTTCAACATAGTATGGGGTCCATATCAAGTACTTAGTATTTGCCTGAAGGTTTGTGATGCTGATATATTAGATGTTATAATATGTTGGACTATTAACTATCATCTATCATTAAATGTTCAAAGTATGGAAAATTTTAAACTTTATTTAAACTTTTCAAATACAAATAATTTGTTAATTATAACACACAAATAGACAACACAGGTCACTGGTCAGGCCAGAAATACCTGAAGAAGAATGAATAATAATAATGTTCAAAACATTGTGTAATTACTAACCTGTGTTGTCTATTTGTGTGTTATCAAGTTGCTTGTGAAAAGTTTAAATAAAGTTTAATATTTTCTATACATTCAACATTTAATGATAGATGATGGAAATATTCCAAAAATATGTTTAATCTCTTGGCATAAATTTAATAAGATATATTATTTTTGAGATTAAAACTCAAATTTTTGATTTTTTCCCTTCTAAATTTGTTATTAAACAATATGTACACATATTTGGAGACATTATTTTTGGATAATCAAAGGGGGGAGGAAATTTTTCATTTAAAAGCAATGTTAGCTATATATGACTTGCTTTATTAATTATTATATTAGATGAATATATATATTTTTTTATTAGTTTAACTGTTCTCATGCTTTAAATATTGGTAATGGGTTTTGAGATTAATAAATTATATTAAGGTTATAAATCTATTTTAGTAAGAGTTTAAAGATCATGATACTGGGAATTTTAAGTCTGTATTTCTAAATGATCTGCAGCAGAGTATTCTTTCTAGGAATCACTATTTCTTCTTGGAAAGTGGCATAAAAAGGCAAATTTGAATTAAGCATTTCAAAAATTCTCTGTTTAGGATTTGCTGACCAGTAAAGAGATATACATTGAAAGAGATCTGGAAATATAGCTAATAACAATTAGTTTGATCTCTTGCATAATAATACCGAATATTCAAGATTAGAACATGTTTGATTATATTGTTGACTTAAAATAATTCTATATATGGTGTGTAAACATGATATTGTTTTTTGATTTGTGTAGACTATGTGTGAGGCTAATAATAGTCAAAATCTTTTGAATGAAATGAAGAGATAGTTCTTATAATATAATATATTTATTATATTTAATAGCTGCCTTGGTTATTACATGTTGTTGTCCAAGCATGATCTAGTAAATGAGTCTTAGAAAAGGATTTCCAGTATAGTATATTTTGGTTAGCAATGTGATAGGGCTCGAAATAACTTTGGAAAGTAAAGTCCCGATAAAGCAAATTTTGATGTACAATGATGTAGGGCCCAGAATAATATTTAGGGTCTAAAAAAATCAAATGAAATATTAGATCATAAAAGAAAAAACTCAATAAATGGTTTGGATAAAAATAGAACATAATTAGTTTATAATTCGATTAATTTTATATATACACTTTTTTTAAAAAAAAGACATTCTTATAATATATATGAAGATTATATATATGTTTACAATAAATTAATAAGTAATAGATTAGGAAGAGTAATTTAAAGTGAGAGGAGTACTAAATACATTATAATAAATAATGTAACAATATTAGACAGGCAGAGGGTAAAAAAGAATTTATTTAATTTTTTGCTTAAAAACACACATAGACAGGAAAATAAATAGTGCTGGTATGGAATACAGTAGTTGGGACATTCATAGATCAGACTAGAAAATTAATTGATATTATATTAAGAAACAATAATTTATGATTTTTTTTTAATGATAACTCATTCAAAGAGAATGGAACAAGCAGCAATAGAAGAGGTTGTACAGCTAATACTGCCTGAGCAGAAAGATCAAGAGTTGGATCTGACAGTAAAAAAGCTATCACAAGAGTTGCTACACAAGGCTGATATGAAAATGTTGTATGCATTACATGCCACAAAATATACAAAGTGGTATGCAACGAAAAATGAATGATATACAAAAATAAAATAGACATTTCTTATGAGTTTGAACAAAATATAAAAACATCTCAAAATATAGGATAAAATTTAAACAAAGCTTAGATGCAGAGTATCTCATTGTTGAATAGCAACAAACCTTACATGTAGATTCTTTAATTGTTAAAAATCAACAAAGCTTAGAGGTAGAGACTCTTATTATTGAAAAACAGTAAAACTTAGATATAAAAGATATGAATGTTGAAAAAATACAGAATGATGAAAATTTTCAGGATATGGAGGGGCAACAAATCAATGGGAAGCTGCAAATTATGGATAAGACACTGCTGATGAATAACCATAAAGAGAATGAAAAACAGAAAAATCTAGATAATAAATTCCCTAATATTGAAGAACCGTTTATAAAATTAAATGGTTAAATTAGTAAAAGTAAAACAAAAAGGACTCACAAAGATAAAAATGCATGATATACAATATGAAGGGGGAAATGACAAAAATGTAATGAAAATCAATAAAATAATTGATTTAGAAGTAATGGAGGAATTAAGAATTAAAAGTGTTACCATAAGGAAAAAAATAAAACATCACTCCAGTGGCAAATAGTTAATAATGGCCATGTGAGAGTTAAAATTTTTTTCTTGTTACCCCAAATGATAACACATCAATTAATAAAAAAAATACCCAGAGAGAGGAAAGCTCTGATCCTGTTGGGAATAAAAAAGGTGAACTCTCATCACTGACCCAAGATTTGTTAAATGGATGATTTTATTAGAAATAAAATACATTGTATGAAAAATAAGACAACAAATAAATTGGTTCATTTGAAATAAATTGGAACAATTTTTATGTCTCAACAGAAAAGTTAACAAGAATAGTAAATGTTGTTAATATATATATATTGTAATGGGCATACATGCTGTTACATTATTATAATAAGTAAAATTAGAAATTAAAAGTAAAAAGTTCGCAAATAAAAATATGTTTTAAAAATTAAAAATCGAAAATTAAGTCATCTAAACTCGTATATATATATATATAATCGCACAGATGGAAAAATTATTAAAAGAAAACTATTTAAAAAAAAGTTTTAAAACTAAATTTTAAGAAAAAAAACTTAAAGATATAAAGATAAAAAATATATATATCTTTAAAAATGTACAATAATTTAATTAATGCTACTCTTGTAAAATGAAAATGATTATTTTCAATTAGTCAAAGAAAACTAGCCCTTGGGCATCTCAAAATTTATAATTAAAGGTCAGATAGGAGAGAAAAACAATAGGAACAGAATAGCCAATAAAGAAACGGACCTCAGTGAAAGAATAATAATCATCATCATGTCATGTTGAGTTAATCCACAATTTTAATATAAAAAGAAAAAGATTGGAAATAAATGAATAGGTGTGCTATATGTATTAAGTTCCGGAAGAGTTGAAGGAGAAGGGATTAAAAAGACGCACTTTCAATTCCTTCAGTTTTTCTAAAAAAAAAAAAAGAAATGAAATATCATTTTTCTATATTGCGGACTCCAGGACATCAGGACCCGGCAATAAAATCCAAAAAAGAACCATACCAGCTACAGTAAAGGACTAACGGCATACTAGTCTTCTCAGGACATCATGGTTATTAACACTGGATCCAAATTACAAGCAATTATTAAGGATGGACTTTTAAACTGTAAGAACTATATATATAACTCATGAACATTAAGTATAAATATTTCCAATATTTAAATAGAAATTCCTATCTGACCAAATTAAATCATTAATAATTATTGTTTATCCTATGAAGTTTTAAAATCATTTCCATTAATTTAATTTTTCCATTCTTTTAAGTGTTTATTATGTTGTTGTTTTTTTCATTAAGCTAAAACTTTTAATTAAATCATGTTAAATTTAAGTTGGGTGGGGATGGCTACATAGATCGTAAAGTTATGTTAGTTTAATAAAAGGGAGGGTTAATCTTGAGTTATTTGTTTCGCAGTTGGATTGAGTTAATGGGTTGGATGTATCGGTGTAATTAGTAAATGTAGCATGAAGATCCGCTACGTTCAGGATCACATTATACACTGCACTTGGGCAAAATAAGCCTATTTCTTATTGACCATTGGAGACAGACGGTATTCCCTGCTCCTTGGATCACCCCTTTAGCCTATAGAATGGGATCATAAGTCAGTAAAAAGGACTGCAATCCCTTCCTATGGAGTTCTTTTTTTTTGTTCTTCTCGCCAGACAAACATAGCATTTCTGTACTGGATGGAGAGACATTTCTTCCAGATAACCATGCTGTTCAGATGTACCTTCCTGACAGTACGGTATTATGCTGTCATATTTGTGTTATATTGAATACTTCGATATGTCAGACAGATTGATGTTAGTTAAACTGAGAACTTTTGGCCTAGGGTTAAATAAGGGATATAGAATATTTTCTTTTCGAGTGCAATCTATGTAGTCTATCCATACTTGACACTTTAATAAAATATTAATAAATTCATCTGTGCAAACTTCTAAAATAAAAAGTTAAAATGTAAATTAAATTCTAAAGTAAAAGTTATACTAAAATAATTATAAATTTTATATATGTGCAAAATAAATGTTTCTGTGTATTGTTAATCTGGCAGTAGCTTATTCTTATTTTTTATTATCTTTCTTTCTTTAAAAAAAAAGTATATATTATCTCTGCTGCTCCGCAAGCTAGTGATTGGGGCTAATGGTCTATAACAAAATAAAATTGGATTTTAAGTATCTGCCTAATATATAAATTTTCCAGGTTCGAATGGCCTGGTGGTATGCTGTATGGCAGACATGATAAGTCTTCAAATATCCCTGACCATTATAATAGGTATATATTCATGTCTTGAAGTAAAACCAAGACATATGGTAATTAATTAGATAGATATAAATCACTATTTAGTATAAGAATACATGAAACTAGTTTGAGTTTTCTGGTCATTTAGAAAAATGGAATTGGGTTTTATTTGGGTCTTCTGTACTTTCTATAGTTAGGAATGATTGAAGGTCTTAGAGTTGGTTAGAAGTGCTTTTGTAGTCAGAATGTTCTATGGTACTATTGCAATTTTTTGCACCAATGTTTTTTTATCCATACTAATAACCTTCATAGTCTAAGATGAGTTAGGCTCATTTTGGATTAAATTCTCATCTCATATTTATAACAACAAAGAAGGTTGTTGTAATGTAGGGTTTTTGATGAAAAATTTATTAACCATGTTGATACTAAATCTCCTATACGTCTCAAATTATCAATGAGCAAAAGGTACATCTATTGTGAGGATATGATGGCATGCCATGATTTATTGTGACAGTTATCATTGAATTTCTGATAAATGAGCTTCTTTGTGTCATTGACTATGTCTGTCATTTTCTGAAATAGTGTTCAGACATTTGATTGTGATTTAACCTTGTAGTTAAATTCTTCAGAAAGCAGTAGTGTAAGTTGCATTTATTTCTAAACTCATATTGATTTCTATATAAATGAGATGTAGTCGTGAGAATTTTATTTAAAAATGAAATTATGTAATAGGTGATGAGCCATGAAAATAGATATTCTCATTTCAGTGGCTCATTAAAGGAGAGGGTAATGTGCCAGAGATGATGATCATCAAGCCCCATCATGAGATTGTTATAGCTTGCCCTATCCATAAAGTTATGTATTCATAAATGTATATATATATGGTTGTTGTCTTGTGTGGCTTTGGTGTGAAGAATCAAAATGAGAGAATTTAAAATAATATAGAGATATGTCTATAGACATATATACTGTGTTTCCCTGAAAATAAGACTGGGTCTTATATTAATTTTTGCTGCAAATGACACTGCAGTACTTATTATCAGAGAATATCTTATTTTTTTCATATATAAAAATGTACATTTGATAAGTTCTCTTTACAGAAAGCCGTAAGAGTCTTACCCCAGAAGTCCACCACAATTCCTTTCTTGTGGTGATCAGAATATTATTCTATCTAAATTTACCATTAAATCAAGGGTTAGTTGAAGACTTGCAAGGCAGGAATGATAACAAAAATGATTACAATTAAGAATGAATTGTCCATATAAAAGCAACAAAAAATGCAGCACAAAAATTCAAAAAATGTTTCTATATTTCACATGTGCACATTAAGTGTATCCATCATAACATATGGTGTATTGAATTATGATGATTTATTTATGACATAACTATGCCCATCCATTACCAAGGGTAAACAATATAAACACTTTCTAAATTATTTATAATAGCCCTGCTTGGGTATTCTTTTTAAAAACTTTTCTTTAGGAAAAAGATTGATGATTTAACTTAAGCTAAACTTGGATTATTAAAATCACTTTCCATTATTTTAATAAAATTGTTTAGGAGGAAAAAATAATGATTAAGAAATCAAACTAATTTTTCTTTTATCTTGAATATTTAAAAGCTACCACGATGAAACTCTAAATTAAAATCAAGCATTCTAAATCTAAATATTAAATACAAATAAAACAAATACCTAAAAATATATAAATGAAATTATAAATTATCTGATATACAGACTTGTGGTAGATAAATTGTTGCTCTATACAGGTAGAATTATGTTTGTCAAAAATTGTCAATGCAAACATACAAAAGACCATATAATTTATATTATCATTTATTTAAAGCATTAATGTCAATAACATTGTTTATTTATACATTCATCACTTTATAATTCAATATATGCATCAACCATCTATGTGGTTGATAATTTTAACTAGGGTTTATATTTGAGATAGGGCTTGCATTATAAGTATCCTGAAAAATCATGTTAAAGCTTATTTTCTGGTTAGGTTTTATTTTCAGAAAAACACATTTATATAATACTTATAAATTCTTATTTAACATAATAATACTTTGTTACTCAGAATTTTATTTTATTTATTTTTTTTGGTTGATTTATAGAAGGAAAAAAAAAAGATTTATTTTTCTATTTTGGTTTAATCATTCTATGATTAAAAATTAGATTTTGTATTGTTTTTAAAAAATGATGAAGGATATAAATAAAAAATGCAGTTTATTTAAAAATAAAGTAAAAATTAAGGAATTTTTACTTATCTAATATATAAAATAGAAGAAAATATATAATAGAGAAATAAGTAATAAGTATGGCCAAAATGAAGTTAAAATAAATTTATATTTTAACCTCACATTGTCCATACTTATTATTTATTTTTCTATTATTTAATATATTTATCTTTTTGTTCATAAATAAAACCCAGAAAATACAGATTAGATAATTAATCTGTAACACTTTGTTACTTTATAATTTTTTGTTATTGATTAATTTAAAAAACTTTTCTAGTAATTAAATTAATATAAAAAAAAGATGTACCAACTGGGTTGAATATTTTTTTTCATGTGACTATAAAAGATAGGTTGGTAGCATTTATAAAAAGAATTCATCTTTGCAGAAAGCAAGTTATTTGGAGTAGAACAAATTACAGCTTTTGTAAATGTTTTGCTCTGAACCAAGTGATTTTCCCCAGGGAAAATGGAAAGCCATATTTAGGAAGTTTGTCCATGATTTTTTTAAAAGAAATTTAAGTAAAGATCTGAGTTGAAGCCATCCTAAGAAAAACTTTCAATTTTAAACCTAAAATCTGAGTGCAGTAATCAACCTCAGACAATAAAATTTGTTATTGCTTGGAGTTCAAATTATTTAATGATTACAATGCATTATTTAATGATTACAATGCAGATTAATAACTGAATCAAAGCAAGCAATATGGAATAAACATAATATAATACACCAGCCCCTCTCGTCATCATTACCATGTGATCCTGTTACTAACTTCTAGTGAAAAACCTAGCTATCTATTAGGAAATGATATGGAAAGTTGAAAGAGATATTCTTGAATCATTAGAAACTGTGCTAAACCTATTCTCAGTGAGCAGAGAAAAAATAAAAGTATGGAATGGAATTTACTTGTGTTATATAAATATATTGTCTTCTAAAATAGACTCTCCAAATATGTATTTACTGTTGTAGTTTATGTATAGGAAAACCATACACCCAGGAAGTAAGATTTATATATATATATATACATAGCAAATTTGATTTAATGTGTATATATATATATAGACATACATGTACATATAGATTTATACTTGTAAATTTTAAGCAAAATATGTTCAATCTCTTAGTGTGATTTAATGAGATGTACAGTATTATTTTTAGGTAAGAACTTTTAAACTTTTGATTTTTTTTTTATTGTCTTATCAAGTAAGTGTGTGTACACATGTCCTGAGACATATATTTTTGTATAATCAGAAAAAAAAGAGGGAAAAAGATCTTACATTTATATTAGATGAATACTTACTTAATTTGTTTTATTTCTGTATTAGTTTAACTGTTCTTATGTTTTAAATATTGATGGTGGATTTTGGGATATTAAGTTATAAATCTGTATTAATAATCTCCATATCTCACTTCCCAAACATTTTAAATATTAATTCTAATTTTATTGACCATCCACTTACTCTGATAATTCAAAGAGTATTGAGCAAACTTATATTATCGGGATTATGATATTGGGAATTTTAAGTCTGTTCTATATGATTTGTAACAGAGTATTCTTTCTAGGAAACAATATTCCCTTTTGGAAAGTGGCTTGAAAAGGCAAAATTTGAATTGGGCATTTCAAAAATATTCTGCTTAAGGAGAACTTTGCACAACATTATAGAGATATACATAGAAAGAGATCTGGAAATATAGCTAGTAACAAATAGTTTGATCTCTTTCATAATAATACTGGTTATTCAAGATTAGAACATGTTTGATTATATTGTTGCTTTGAAATAATTCCATGTGTGGTATGCAAATATGGTATTGTTTTCTAATTTGTGCACACCATGCATGTGGCTGATAATAATCAAAATCATTTGAATGAAATGATCATTTTTACTATATAATAATTTTATTATATTCAATAGCTGCATTGGTTTATTGTCCAAGCATGATCAAGTAAATCAGTCTTAGAAAAGGTTACCAGTAAAATATATATGCGTAATGTAGATGCTTATTGTTAATATCAACCCAGCACTTACATTCTGGCTGAGTAACATCTACCATCATTCAGAAAGCAAATATCATTCAAGCAGACATTGCAGAGATACTAAAAATCAGATACCTATACAATAGCAGATATGATCCTATAGAATTGTTCATCAAAAATAAGATAAACAATTATATAATTAAAGAAATCTGAATATTTTTTTTAAGATTTGGATTATAAAATATATATTACTTTTGCTCTGCAAAAAATTCAATTAGCAATCTTTACATATTACTTTAATTTTATAAATATATTAAATAACCTCAATATTACCACATATTCTTTTAAATTCATATAAAGATATAATAAAAGATAAATGATAAGATGCATTTCATGTTGAACCAGCACTCCTCAGTTGGTCAATGTCACTATCTCTCATATACATCTTTATTATATGAAAAATATTTATATTATATAATTACATTTTGAATTACAAATATCAAATCACCTCAGCCCACATCTTTGACACCATCCACTTTAGATAAATGTAATCATTTACTAAGTTAGAGATTGTCTCTAGCATAGATATAAAATTCAAAACTCAATTAAAGATTAATATATTTGATTTTTTTTTTAATTATTTACATGAATTTAAAATAATATGCGGTAATACTGAGGTTATTTAATATATTTATAAAGATATTACTTATGGGAAAAAGAAATGTGAATAACTCCATGTGTGTTATGTGTTTAATTTTTACAAAATCAGATGTCAATATTTAATTGAGTTTTGAAGTTTATATCTGTGCTAGAGATCATCTCTAGTTTAGTAAATGATTAATAATTGTCATTACTATATTAATATAAAATGGATGGTGTCAAAGGTATAGGTTAAGTTAATTTGACACTTGTAATTCAAAGTATAATTACTTTGATTTTGTGATTGTTTTTGTTTTTTAAATTTTATTACAATTCATATATACTGTAAGCAATCTGCTAGAAATAAATTTTATGATTTCAAAGACTTTTATCCAAGAACTTGGTGATAAAAGTAATAAACATTTAATAAACATCAATCATAGTTTGCTATAATTTCCATCACATCATGACATCATAAAATTTTATGTTCAAAATTATTATACAGCAGTTATGTCATGTAAATATATCATAATGCATACAGAGTAAATACTTTACAGCATATATTGGAAAGATCTAATGTGAGGACCCAGGAACATTGGTGAGTAACTATTTTGAACTTATTAAATCATGAAAGGGCAGAAAACCCTCCAAATCTGCCTCAGGCAAGAATAAGAAAGTCACTATCAAAAACGATAAAATGGCTGACATTAAATCTCATAATATTAATAAAGCAAATCACAGAACTTACCAAATCCTTAATAAAACCACTTTAAAAGACAAAGAATAATCTAAATCTCAACTCTTAGTCTCCTATAATAATTATTCTAATTACTCTTCAACAAAAACGATAACTATTGTAGAGATCAAAGAAAATCAGAGGATGAAAATTATTTTAACACATTAGAGACCGATAAGAGTAATCAAAATGAACAGCGATTGGAACAGAAAGTCTGCACTAATGACTCAAAATATAAAACAAATATATTTTCCAATTCTTACAAACAAATACAAATCTTCCCAAAAACTAGTTTAAACCCAATTCAGGTTGAAAGGGATATAATAAGGCAGGAAACTCCTATCAATGAAAGTGGGGGAAAACCGCTAGAGCATGATAACTCTAAAGATATATATGGAAGAATTATATAAAAGGGAGTTGCAGTAGCAAGGTTAACATACGGTAATGGGTTAGGTGTTAGTAAAGGGGTATTAGATTACTTAGCAAAAGTACAAAGGCAAGTAGGAAGACATGAATTGGATGCAGATGTATGGATAGCAAGGGAGGCAATTCAAGGGAAAATGGGATGGTCAAGTTTTTATATGAGAGATGCAAAAAGTAAAATGAAAATATTTGGTAGATTGCAGTTTATGGATAATAAAAAAATAGCCAAAATAGTATTTAATTGGGCTATGAGTAAAGGGCTTGCAACAAGATAGGTGAGAACGGTAATGTGGTAAGCAAAAGATTTGGATAATCACATCACATCACATTACAAATGATCACAATAAAGAAAAAATGCTAATCGAAAATCTTGATGAATTTGAACATGCTAAGATTAGAGAAAACAGTTATTCAAACAAGAATCAAAGTGTAGTAAATCATCCAATTAAAAAAACAACTCTAAATAAAAAATCTTATACTGAGGATATGATTACAAAAAATGAAATTCATCAGGAAAATAGACAATCTTTTAATTCTAATGAAAATTCCATTCTCAACATCATTGATATTGACACAGATGAAGGCTCTCAACTTGATATACTAAATGAAATAAATGATTTCAAACAGATCTCAGAAGAAGAATACCAAGACATTAATACAAGATTTAATAATTCCATCCCTGATTTGCTCTTAAACTCATTTTCTAATTACATTAATGATAAAACCTTAATACTAGCCATAACTAATTAACAAAATAATCTATACAAATTTCCAATTGATAAGTTTTACAACATGGTGATGAACAAAGACATTTAGATGGGTATCAACCAAATTCTTACCCATCTGAATGACAGATATATTGTGGTAGAGTTTAAAACCTATGCTCAACAGAATGCCTTCAGGAACACAAGAAATTTGGAAGGGAAAATACTATGCACTATAGACATCAATAGAGCCATCAACCTAGCTGGAACAATAAAGAATTGTTTAGTGGGATTTGGACAAACAGACTTAGAAAACATCATTGTCAAATTTTGTAGAATAACAAATTTAAAATATAAATATGACTACAGGACTAATGGACAAATTCTCTTAAATACAGCTCAATGACATCCTGATGGTGATCTACTCATGTAGATCACCAATGATTGTCACTTTTTGTGGTGTAGCACCTCAATAATTTTACTGCTTAGCAAAGACTCACCTCATTAGAGATTGCAAGGCCAGAATATGTAAAAACTGTAGCACAAAAAAAAAAGAGTGCATAGATGTCCCAAAATAAAAAAAAAAAGATAAGAGAATAATAAACATGAAAGATATAAATAAAAATATCTCAATCAATCTCATTCAACTGGATGAGACACAGAATGGAAACAGAAATCAACAGCAAAATGGCATAAGTACTGATACTAATTCTACAAATGTAACACTTCAACCTTTGGAAATAGAATGCCTATTCAATGAGGTAAATGAAACAACAATCATAGATTTATGAAGCTCAGCATAAGAAAAATCAATAGACCAAAACAGTAAAATATATAGCAATATAATCACTATCCTGGATCCAAAGGTAAACAATGATATGCCTGAAAGAAAATCAAGTGAAGTGAACCTGGCTCAGATAAAACAATAACTAATTACATCCCCAATAACTATCTGACAGAGAGCGATCTAGAAATTGATTCTACATGGTCTTCTAGAGACCATGAGAGGATGAAAACATGACAAACTCAGGTGATTCAAATAAAAATGATCCCATGGAAAAACAGGAAAGTAAACGAAGAAGAGCTATGACACAATCTCTTCACCCAATCTGAGCCAAAACAGTGATGAAGAACAGAAACAAAGAAAAAAAGATTGACCATCTCCAGAGACTAGGGGCTGTCATACAATGACTAATGGAGAGAAGAAAATTCAAGATAATTGGGAACAAGAAGATGAGCTTATATTGAAGGGCTAAATCTCTTATAATAAATCAGATAAATCCCAGCCAGATGACTTATCAACTGACAGATATAATCTATATGTAGAATATTCATTTGAATGGAACAGAAAAAAAAATTTATAATCATAATGATAGAATAGAAAATGGCTAATTAGTAGCTGCAAGGCCAATTCAAGTGTATATCACAAAACATGAATTAAATGAAGATAAAATTCTTTGGGATTAATGTTCATGGGCTTAACACACTAAATAGAGTTCATGCAATAAAAGATTGGATAATTAAACAAAAACCCAATATTATATGCATGGCTGAAACTAAAATTTATAATAATTCAAATCATAAAATTCATCTAATCTTTCAAAATCTCGGCTACTTCAATTGCTCCACCTCAATGATTGCTGCAAGAGGAGTGGCAATTCTAATCAATTCCAGACATAGACCCTCCTACAAGCTTTAAAATGTTACATCTTAATTCAAGCTGTTTAATCATACATTTAACCTATTATCAATTTCAGATCAATCTAATCTATCTATACTTGAAAAATGATCAAAACTTAATTAGAAGCATGATCAACATCATAAATTCAGTCATTGCATCCAATCAATCCCCAATAATTATTATGAGTGATTTCAATGTAACATATGACAAATTTAATAAAAAGTATGTTCACTGTCTCAACAGAGTGGTCATGTGTGGAGAAGGCCGATTTCCCAATAATGCCTTCTCCTTCTACACAAAAAAGACCACTTCACTTATTGATTTAATTTATTATTCACCGAGTTTGCATTTTAACATCGATGGTAAACTCTGGCCTGTCTCCTCCGACCATCTTGCTCTAAATATAGGTTTGGAAGTCAACATCAGGAGGGCAATCATTGAAGGAATGGATGCAACTATTAGAATGTTACTCAGACAGACAACTCCAGAAAAGCTATTCTCTGATACCTATATCTGCTTCAATAAAATTGACATCCTGAGAATGCCAGTGGAAGAGGCTTGATTTTCCTTCATCGACATTCTCCAATATATAATCAATAAAATTACACAACAAAAAAGGATGGATAAGATTGCTCACAGATCTGGAGTCAATAGACAATAAAATTAGAGCAACCACACCATCCATCTCAAATACTGAATTTGTTGAATGGGTCCTTGCTCCCAAAGGTCAAACAGGCTCAGAGATTTCTAGCAGACCAGTGGTGTTGGTCTAGTAGTTACATCTGATGGGCACTGGGGGCAAAAAATAAGAAAGCCATACCACAATTATTAACAATAAAAGACAGTACACTCATAGGTTCAGAGATGATAAATACTACTTGGCAGCATTTCAAGCAAGGCTTCAATTGGAAAAGAGTGGGGACATCTGTGAGGCCATATATCTTGATCCAGATAGTTCTCATGATATAACTTTGGAGAAGATACGGCTTAAGATTAGGATTCTCCCAGAAAATATTCACCCAGAGACACATGGAATACCGAAATTCATCCTCCTTCATTTGGAAAGATTCTCAGCACCCATAATCAAAACCATGATTGACTCCTCACACAGGGTTATATGGAGATCAAAAACATACCCGATATCCTTTGTTCCATTTTTAAAAAAAAGAACCTAAGGCCCATTTCGATGATCCCCCTATTAATAAAAATAATTGAGCAGCTAATCAAAGATCAAATACAAAACAAAATTTTCAACTTTATTTTTAATGATCAATTTGCTAAGAAGGGGGAGTCATCAATTAATGCCATCAGCTAAATGAAGTTCCTTCTAGATTACATTAGGGCCAAAAGAATGTCCAAGCCAATCACTGTCCAACTGGAAATTGAGGCAGTGTTCGACTCCATCAGACCAAACATCCTGATAGACATCCTCCAAGAATATGACGTGCCAAGAGTCTACCTTAAAATAATTGCCAATCTACTAACAAATAGATTCATATTTATCATGATGAAATGGCAAAGTCACTCCTGGATTTGAATCTTTCATCTTGATCCCTCAGGGATCTCCACTCCGTGCACTATTATTTATAGCATATATTGATCTGCTGCTGAGAAAGATCGAGAGGTCACTTTTAGGAGTATGTGTGCCTGCCATCGGACAGAAGATAAGGCACATCAGTTATATGGATGATGTACTTGTCTGTCTCCCTTCCAGCAGGTATATACCCAAAGTAGAAGAAATTTTATCCAATTATACCAACAATTTCAAATTGAAATTTAAAACATGACCAAATCAGCCACATGGAAATTGCTGAACGGAAAGAGAATAAAATCAAATTTCATGGCAAATCTGCAAAAATTTCTAGGTTTTGACTTTTACAAATCAAATGGATTGATGAGGTGCAAAATTGAAAAATCACTACTAAGCTCAATCACTTCACTTACCAGGCTATATATTTCATTACAAGGTAAGTCACACTACTCAACTCACTAGTGTTCCTGAAAATCACCTATTTTCTGGCTAGGATATGCCCATCCAGAAAATCTGCTCAAAAAGTAAATGCCTTTTGTACTAAACTGTTTTGGGGATGAAATGTCACCACTATCAGTCTCTGGGTATTACAAACACCAAGAAGACTTAATGGCCTTTCACTCCATTCTATTAAAACACTAATTATACAAAATAATTATAACTCACTATTTAATATAATAAACAAATACCCAATCATATCACTCAAAGAAGACATCACCCCTATGGATTGGTCTCCACCAGCTAATAACAAGTGGATTAGTTCTTTATATACAAATATTCAAAAGGTAATTGACATAAAAGAAAACCCAATCACAAATAAAATAAAATACTGGACAGCACATAAATTACTAAATGGAAAATAATACATAATCAACGGAAAATTGGACATCACCAATCAGCAACTGATATATAAATCTCATTATTGGTTCATTGAACCAAAGTACCAAGACTTTATAATCAAATATAACCTGGACTACCTTCCCATGAATGCCTACCTGGCACACCAAAGAAATATAAAAAAGATAGACCCTATGTTCCAGATGTGCGGCAGGGAAGAGGAGTCCATCAATCACATATTTATAAGATGTAATAAATTAAATTACAATAGAACACCCCTTCACAAGATGGATAAACAACCCATTTGGGCAATTTATACCCATTAAACGGTGCATCAAACAAGGTGTTTATGCAAAAATAAGGTTTACAATCTTCATGTACTTCGCATTATGGTGCATATGATGTAAAATCACTATTGGGAAATTGGTAGATCCATAGGGAATAGAACTAAAGAAAATTATAGAAAAAATCAAACAAAGAGATAATTTAATAGCTCCAGATTATTTGGTAAATAGCACTTGGAGAAATTTCAAATAAAGAAGATGATCGCTAAATCTACAGAATTGAACTGCTGGAGAAACAACTACATACATAGAAGTAAATATGTTAAAGCTGAATGATTTATATCTGAAGCCATAGTGTAGTAAAATAATTTATATTATACTGTAATAGCAAGTAATAGCAAAATGTAGGTTTATATCGCATAATAAATTTCTCTTAATAAAAAAAAAAAAGAGGAAATCTTGCTGCAAACCTTTTCTCTGAAATGAAATATCAGTAACTATTTTTAATGATTAAATTATTTATTAATTTATGATCAAATCTGTGAAAAATAAAAGTTTTTGGCTAAGAGAAATAAAAAAAAATAAAATTGATAAAAAGTGTGACTTTTTCAATAAATTCGTTTTATTCATATTCAGGATATAATTTTTTTTTTTACCAATACCTACGGTCTGGGGGTAATTTCATGCTATGATTATAAGTCAACAAATTAATTCTGACGGTAAAACAACAAAAAGGGTTTGCATTTACATCGCATATAGTAACATGCATATCTACAATAAATGTATATGTCAGAAGAAATTAATACTGTTTATAATAAGTGGAAAAAGTATGAAGTTATTTTGTAGAAAATATGTAGTTTTATTTGCGATTTCTAATTTAAATAATATGTAAATTCATTACATACTATAAAGGTAATAAGTTATCCTTATTATTTGTATAAGTAACAATTGGCAAAGTAATAGAAATATATCCATTTTTACGTTTTTTAACTTGAGTATATGTTTTTAAAAAGTATCTGTACATATATTCACTTATAAAATTAATCCATAACTACATATCTACCTTTCCATCAATCTCATCTGTCTATCTATCTGCTTGTCTAATTACCGATCTATTCCTCTATTTGCATATTGGTATATCTATTTATATATCCATTTATTTATCTATCTCTTTAACTTATTAAGTAAATGCAAATAAATAATAAATATTTATATAGGGTACCAATATTAAAAATCCGTGTTATAATGCAGACGTCTAAGTTATATTGATATGTAAAATAAATAATAACATGTAAAGTAAATGATAACTTGCTATTTATCTTTAATATTGCACAAATTCAAATTGGGCTATAGTTGTAAAAGTCATTTATTGTTTATTCAGCCAATTAAAAAATATGGAATGCATACGTATTTATAATCACAGATAACGTTTATATTGTGAAGATACATTAATATTGCTTTGAGAATAACCAAACTTATCTAGATTTTTTTCCTATTGTAAGATTACTGTATTGGACTTTCATTATCTTTTGGCCTTATTTCACAATAAACATTTAATCGACGATTAAATCTGACAATCATATTAAAAGTTAAATTATTACATAATAGTAAATGCACATAAATGCCGAATGAGATGGATACTTTGGTAATTTTATTTAAATTCAGTAATAATATTATGAATTCAAAATTATGATTTACATTGCTGTATATCAAATGTAATTAGAAAACTTTACCAAACATGAAATTATATAGATAATCTTGAATATTTGTGGCAATTTAGTTCTCGAAGCAGTCACACACATACGCGTACTTAAAAATGTTTTGTTTTTCTTGATAGATAGGAGGGAAAAATCAAAAACTTTTAGCAAAAAGATAATATCGAATTAAAAAAAAAAACATAATAATATCGGGTTAAAAAAATTATACTAAAATTGAATTATTAAATGAGAAGAATGAAATATCTTGAGTTCATATTAATACGGATATTATCTCAAAATAATAGTATACAATATATATTTAATGACATGCATACATCTTATAATAAAAGAATTTGACTATTTTATAATGTAGATCCAAAGTGAGATGTTAGAACATATTTTAATAGCAAAAGCCAAATGACTGTGTGTATAATTTGCTTCATAGCAAGATTCAATCGTCTTGCCTCCGCGTGCGGAAGTATATATGTACACTCAGTCTTTATTCTGCATTATTTGCACTTCTCTTTCGAGTTATTCTAATTATATTTTTCATTACATTAGTAATAACTTTTTATCTATCTTCATATATTTAAACATGCTCACAAATAATTATATTAATTTAAAATTAAGTCAAAAGAGAAATTATTTTGAAATTAACGGATTGCTTCCAAACCATTATAATAAATTTGTAGTAGTAAATTTTTTGAAAAATTTAGAGAACTAAGATATACATTATATAAAGAATCATGTTGCAACTTTCAAGATGATTACTGATTATAATGCAAAGAGCTGCAATTCCAAAAAGTTTGTTTTAAACATTTTTGAACAGATGTTAGAATGTGGAGAGTTAGTAGAATGGCCAGCATGAAATCTTTATTTCATCATATGACTAAGGCATGAAGTATGATTTGATAACATTAGTTATATGTTTATTGTCAGAATAAAACTTTTGTGTTTTGAGAATAATTTCTGTAAATAAGAGCTTTATTCTGTTTTTTCAATTCCCCTTCCCCCTGCTAAGACGATTATAAATTAATACGATAAAAAGCCGATCTTACGATTTTCTTGACCCAAAATAAAAATTCTATTATCAATCATTACTTTCCAATTAACTATTTCAAATTATTCATTCGATAATAAGTTTTAATTTTATTTCTATAAGAACTTAGTTTTAATTTTATTTCTATAAGAACTACTAAGATATATTAATCAGTTTCGTGTTGTAATTAATAATATAACTCATTTGACTTTAACTAATATGTTGATAATTTTTGATTTTTTTTTTCAAATAACTGTACTCACATTGCACCTTTAGCCTAGAAATGGGTAACCTTCAGCCCCTTGGGTGAACTGTGGCCCTCAAAAGACTATATTGAACCTGTATACATTTTCAAAATATGTATATTAATTAAATGTTTTCTAGAATGTGTTTATTCATTTTTATTTTTAAAAATGTTGTATCATTTAAAAAATATGTTGTTCCTTGTAATTCCTGTAAATAAAAATTCTATTCACAATATTATTTTAGTTATGATGCACTTAGTTCTTTGATTAAATGTTTCTGCTGTGCACACACACATACATATATATTTCATTTACTAAAGCAGCGTTTCCCAACCTGTGGTACGCGTACCACTGGTGGTATGCGAGTTGCTGGTTGGTGGTACACGAAAAATAATCAATAATGGCGGACATAAAAAATAAAAAAAATTAAATCATAAAAATATCATAGAAACGTTTTTTCCTATAATTCATAAAAATTATTTTAATGAATAATATTATACAGTAAAGTTGTTAATATGTACAATCGATGATCGAAAATCCAGCAATTGATATCGTTTTTTTTTTTTTTTGGAGTGCACTTTTAAATTTAGCCGTTAGCCACGAGTAACTTGAGATGTCGCCGCCACTGTTGTGATAGTTCTGCACTCTCATTCACTTCACCGCATGGCTTACAAGTGACAGGTTATTGTTTGTGATTGTATCGTCTTTGTTTATTAAAATTCATTGATCCCTATATAACCTGCTTATTCAAACTTAGACAAGAAGCACAGGTTTTTTTTTATAAGACAATCCTTTTGATCTCTCTTCGAAATTGTATGATTTTGATTGGCTTCAGGTGCTTGCATATTTATCTGATATTTTTTGCAAATAAATGAACTTAAATTTGACACTTCAGAATAACTCAATAATGATCTTTAATGTTAATGATAAAATTGAAAATATGATTAAGAAATTAGATTTTTGGAAACAGTGTATTGAAAACAATCAACCGGAAAAATTCGAAACTCTACATATTTTTTTGTTTGAAAATAAGGTTAGTCTGTCTCAAGATATACAGAAAATATAATAGCACATTTAACAGGATTAAAATTGTCTTTCATGGAATATTTTCCAAAACCCGAAAACACAAATGATAAGTGGATTTCAAACCCCTTCTATGAAGAAAATTTAGAAAAAGCTACATTATTATCAATAAAAGAGAAAGAAAATTTAATAGAATTATCGACACAATCTAATTAATTTTGGTTAAACATTAAAGAATATGAACAGTTCTCTGAGAAAGCTCTTAAATTATTATTACCATTTACTAGTATGGAATTAGTAGAAAGAGCTTTTTCTTCATACATTTTTTTTTAAAAAAAGTATTGAAACAGATTGAATGCAGCTGTAGACTTAAGGGTAATCTTGCATCTTCTGAACCAAATTTCAAAAAATTATGTTCTTCGAAACAAGCACAAGGATCTCATTAAATTTATTTTATAAAAACATTTGATTATGATAAAAAAATATATTAATTGGGTTTTTATAATTTTGTGTTTTTATTAAAACCATTTATTAGTAAATGAAATACGACAAAATAGTAGATAAATATGATACTTTGAACAAACACATACATATATGTTACAGTGAGTTTATAATCCAGCATGATGTATGTAATTTGTCTCATTATGTGATGTGAATACATGGTCACCCTATAATATGTATAATGCAAATAAAATAACACACTCCCAATAACAAATTTCACAAAATACAATCATTTTTACGAAGTGGTACAATTTAGCATGATATACTACCAAGTGGTACGTGAGCCAAAAAAGGTTGGGAAACGCTGTACTAAAGGATAAATAAAGGTGTGGGTGCAAGTTGTTAATAATAATATGCTAAAATACTCCACAAAAGAAACAGCTAATTAATTATGCTGAAAGAAATCAAATTTACTGAAAATAGCTACAGGCTAATTTACATATTAAGAAAAGTAACTTTATGCAAATTAGACAAACTGATAAAAAAAGAAAGTCTGAAGAAGAATTAGGCAGTGTGAGAAATGAAACAAAGGATAACTAAAGTAAACCAGTGGAAAGTTAAACTATTAAGGTGAAGTTATTCTGAAATTAATAAAGAAAAATTCTTGTTAAGAATCTATTTGGACTATCTTTAATGTAAAGGTGTGTGAGCAAGATGCTTACAGACAATAAAGTTACAGAATTATAGATTTATAAACTACAGAAATAAAGAGACTATATATGTTAATTTCTAAGGAGATTATAAACTTTGAAGAGATCTACGTGATCTTACACTCAACTAGTAATTAGCAAGGTGAAATTGCTAATATTCAGAGTAAATAAATTCTTGGAAGTTTTATTAAAACATTTTATTCATTATTTAATAAATATAATTATTCAGCTGCCAACTGACTGCTTAGTGCTGAATATATTAGTTTCAACTGTTCATTATCTTTGGCAGTGAGCTAACAAGTTTACATAGAGAATTCTTCATTTCCATTGTTTTCCAGATTGAACATTCAAAACTATAATGACATCTGTAATACATTTACTAACATAGCTACACAATAGTAATATGTAGTTTTTGTGAAAGTATTAATATACTGAAGTCATGATAATTCTGAATGAATTGTTAATAGCAATCAATAATTTTAATCAAGTTAACATTCTTTAATTTGAAATCTCTAAAAATTATGACTCTCATCTGCATCAAATAAATTTGAGTGATCCACTCTCCATATTAATTTTATTCTTTTAGTTGAAATTAACTAGATAATCATTTATTAGCATATAATTAATAACTAATTAAGTTGGATATGTACGTCTGATTGAAAATACTTTATTGAAATTTTTTAGTTAGTTAAAACACTAGTTTCAATCAGATTTGAACCCCAACATAGTAAACGAATACACTGTCCATTTTACAATATTTCTATCCAGAAGATGATTTGATAATTTTTAAAAAAAGCTTTAGAGTTTCTATATATTATATAATATTTAATTGTCTTTTTTTTGAAAAAAATTAAATATACTATTCTATTGTGAAAATGATTATGTTAATTAAATAGTTCATATTTGATTTTTGCCGACTCTAACGCAATATTCTATAATGCACACTTACGAATAATTAATATATAAAATAGCTTTAAATAAATTTATGTAACATGGTTATTTATTTTAAAAAAATTTTTAATAACTATATGTCAAAAAAAAACTAAAACTGAGAATATAACTGAATCAAATACACCTGGGTCTCGTTTTATGCGGATTATTTTAATGCGATTTTGAAGTTATGCAATTCATGTTTCTTCGTAATATTTTTCATATTTCCCTATATTTATTAGATATCAAGAAATATAAATTATTAATAACTTATTTTGACTTGAAATACTTTTTTTTTTTCAAAAATATAACGTTATATTAGCAGCTAACGTGAATATGGCCTGAAGCTGTACTTAGAATAAATAACCTACTCATACTAATGAGTAAGTAATAATAATAGATTTATACTTACATATAAAAATATCGCAATAAATATTCAAAAATTTTAAACTTTTAAAACGTATTTTGTTAAGTATAACAGAAATAAATAATGTAGATTTTTAAAATAAATAACGAAGATTTTATTGATTTTATAAACTGAAAATAATATTTCTAATGATAATGTATAATCTTTTTGTTTCGATTGCGATTTCATTTTTTTAATATAGAAACAAAATGTGAATATTTAAAATTTATTTCTGTAGTAAAAATCAGTTGTCAACAGAAAACCATTAACACAGCACAAAACTGAAATTGGCACTAGTTGTGTAAATGGGATGGAGCAGAATATGGTAAAAATTAGAGTGGGAAATGAAAAATAAAGTGGCTAACAAGTTTCTCTGGCATAATTGCTGAGAGATTCTTGAATTCATTCAAGGAGAAGCTACATCACATCACATCAACGAATCTGATTTCTTATCAGTTTACAAATGAACCGAATATCTCAAAAAATGCGCATGAAAAAATGTCAAATTAAATACTGTAGTTAATAAAAAAAAAAAAGTAAAAAAAGTTTGTCTTGTACCAATTTTTTTCAAATATTTGATATTTTTTATTAGTCATATTTTATTTCCTTATTTTTTTAATGCGAATTTTAAAGTAATTTTTCCTTGTTGCTTTGCTTTTATGCTAATTCTGAAAATTACAGACCCTATCCCCCATTTTTCAAGATAAATTAAGTCTATTTTTGTGCAATTTTTTTTAATGCGGGTTTTCTGTGGAACCTATTTACCGCATAAAAAGAGACCCAGGTGTAAAGTACTTTTAAGATTTAGAACATTTCCTGCTTCTTTTTAAAAATCATTACTTTTTAAAAAAAAAAAAATTTTTTTTTCATTTAAAAATATTGTTTTTATCTTTGAGGTAGAGAAATATTTTATTAGATTACATTTAAAAGTTCAAAGCATTCAGGATTTAAAAGGTTTTATCTCGCTAATAATAGAAAAAAAAAAGTAACATTCTATTATTTATTAGTTAAAAAACAAGAGTGTACTTGCCTACAGAAAGGCCATCGTTTTTGGAATATTTTGTTTAATTTCGATCATGCATGGTATTACTAATAATTGAAAGTTTGCTAGTCTTTCACATGCACGATTATCTCTCAGACAGCCAATCAGATTTTAAACAGCTGTCTTAAAAATGATCAGGCTTCGATACATGACAGAGATTTTGACAAGAAAAGGATAATACCAACGTTTTCTCAACTTAACTTTTTATATATATAAGCAGTCTTAAGCATCTTGGCCTGAAAGCTTGAATATATAAACATATACACTTATCATTCATTGTGTTATTAATTTAAGATATTACGGCGCGAAATCTCAGATTTATTACACCGCAATTTTCTAGATGTTAATATAATTTATCAGCAACATATGTAAATAATATTTGTCTAAATCGCATGTTGTTAATAAATTGTACTGTGGAGCCACAAACTATGCAATATCAAACTACATGACTTCAATTGTACACTAACCAAAATTAAGTGGAAGTACATACTATAGCATCTATTTTTTTCTCTCACTACATGAATTTATGTACTGTAATCACTTTTTTCCCCACAATTTAAATACTATACTATTCAGTTCTGTACTGTAATTAAAAACACATGTACTGATTTTTTTCTGAGTATTTTTTTCCTTCAAAAAGTTTGATTCTAATACCATAATTTTTTTAGAATCCAAAAATGTACTTGGCCTATGAAAAACCATTGTTTTTGTAATAGTTTTTTTTAATCCATTGCTTTACAAATTGCTTCCTTTGCATAAAATGCTTCTTAAAAAAATTACAGTTTATTAACAGTGGAACAAATAATTATTTTTTTCCTTGAAAAATATGTCCTCTAACAAAAAAAAATGTTTAACTTGAATATCACATGACAGCATTACAGACAAACATATATTACATGGATTTTATATATATATAGATCCATATTTTCTTTAAAGCACTTAGTTTATCTGCTCATTTTTATATTCTGTTAGTTCATCCACATGTCAGTTTGCTAATACATTATTTACAAAATATGATTTCCTATTATTTTTTGAACCCCCTTTCCCTTCCCCGTCTTTTCGGGATTTTTTTTTAATCCATATTTTTTGTGACCAAATTTGCATTCTGAATATTTTGCTCAGGTTAAGATTAATAGATGATAAGAAAATCATTAATGGATTCTGGCCGAATACATCTAAAAGAAAATTATTATGCTTTGGTTTTTTAATGTCTGACATATTTGTTTCAACATCTTTAACAACTAACCATATAATTAATACAATGGATTCTTTATTTATAAAATTTTTGTTGCTTTTACACTAAATTTCTAACAAAAAAAGTTTTGTGATTTTATTTTTAAACGCCTATACTTTATTATTCTATGATATGCCTGATAACAGGAGATTCTAAGATAAAATGCATTAAGATGATGTCACTGAGTTTCTCACGATGTTTCAGCACTAAATTACGAGCTAAGCACAACACTTATATTAAAATATTTACACACACACCCTCTCTTTTTCTCAACATAAAATATATCTAGTAAGCTGGCATTAGTTTTTTTAATCAGATGATTTTATTTATATATAGTATTTTCATTTTTCAAAGTTTCATTTTTTTTTTTTACTATTTGATCCACCACATGTTATAATTTGAAGACTACTGCATATGGCCGTTATCGCAAGAATCCTTAAAAGATTCTTATTTTATATATATATAATTTAAATTAGCTCCTTTTTCAAAATAATTATAGAGAAATTAATTTAGGCAAGCAGGTAGCAAGCATATAGGCATATAGAGAGAAATATTTGGAACAGATTGTGTATTCATTACAGTTTAACTTTTAAAACTCATTTCTTACTTTAAAAATCTTTTTTTTTTTTTATCAAAACTCGTCTTGAAATTTTCGGATTAAATTTAGGAATAAATTATTTAAATAGCAAAACAGAAAATAAGTGTTTTATAATTTATTAAAAAGAAAATTTTAATACATTAATTTTGACCAAATTAAATATTTATTTTAAAGTATCTTTATAAATCTATTATATTTTTAAAATGAGAATCAAAGAAAAACAATAAATTATTCTTTTTTTTTTCTTTTTAAAATTTAAAAAAAAAAAATTAAATGCATCATCATTGTCAACCATTATCAATCCACTGCAGGATGAACGTCTCTCAAAGTTCAATCCATCTTCTTCGATCTTTAGCCTCTCTTCTCCATAACACCCCTGCACACATTCTTATTTCACCAATTCATTTCACATATCTCTTTCTGGATCTTTTACAAATTTTTGAAATCCAGTTTAAGATTTCAATTGTCCATCTATTATCATCTCTTCTAGCAATATGTCCAGCCCAACTCCACTTTACAGTCTTTTGATCCTTTCAATGATGTCAGTAACGCCTGTTTGTTTTCTTACCCATAATATATTGTGTTTTTGATCTCTTCTTGTTACTCCTAAATGCATCTCTCCATACTTCTTTGAGTGATTTGAAGTCTCTGTATTGCTCTTTTATTAAGTGTCCATGATTTAGATCCATAAGTAAGAACTGGTAAACACATTTATTAAAAACTTTCCTTTTCAAATACATAGGCATATTTCCTTTTAGTATTAAGTTATTTCTATCAAAAGCACTCCAACCCAGTTTAATTCTATGATTAATTTCATCCATTATGTTTCCATCTGTAGTAATAATCTGACCAGGGTATTTGTAGTTGTTAACTTCTTCTAATTCATCATAATCTATCTTTATTTTCATCTTTTGAGAAAATCCATTGAACTCCACTTGTTTTTTTTAGCATTTACCTTTAGTACTACTTTCATCTGATAACTCTTGCAAAATTTCCTGATACTCTAAAGCATTATTTGTATTATCTGCAGCATCTAAATGACTTAAATAATCCCCATTTACTTTTACTCCTCCTTTAGCTTCTCATTTTAAGTATTTTTCAGTACTGCTGTAAAAAGTTTTGGAGATATGGAGTCACTCTGTCTTATATCTTTCTCAATGTTAACCTTCCTAGTATTATTATGTAATCTAATTGTTGCTGTTGCATTTTTATAAATATTCTTCAGAATATGACAATATCCTGGGTCTATACCTTGATGATCCAATGCTTTAATCACTGAAAAAATACTTATAGAATCAAATGCCTTTTCGTAATCTACAAATCTAAAGCATTATGGCAACACATATTCATTTGTCCTTTCTATAACTTCTCTCAATACTTGGATATGATCTACTGTGCTAAAGCCACTTTTAAATCCAATTTGTTTTTTTTTTTTTGGTTGGTTGAAACCCCATATTCTCTGTTGATGAGTTATAATTATATTGGTAAAAATTTTATATAAATCTGATACAAGGCTGACAGGTCTGTAATTTTTAATCTCTTCTTTATCATCTTTTTTAAATATTAATATTGCATTCTTTCAATTATCTGGTACATCTTTATCATTTAGACATTTGTATAATTTTGCCAAAAAAATTTATATTTCTTCACCTGCTTCTTTTAATATATCGATTATAATTCCATATATCTCTTTCTTCATTTAAAATCCTGGGCAATTCAGAAGATATAATAGATGTAATAAAGAGATTACAATCACTTATTTAATATTACATATGAAATAAATGCGCAAGTACTGAAAAATCCCGGTGAGCTATATGTAAATTAAACTATCTGTAAACGTAGAATGGGCCCATGTAAATTAAAATATCTGTAAAACTTAGTTGTAGAATTAGCCCAACTACCTTTTAGCTTTGATCATGTATAAGCATACCATTTACTGACATATTTACATCCAGCATGATTTATATATACTAACATAAATGTGTCAGTAAATTGTATAGTTATATATAGCTTGTTAGGGGTTTACGATCCCTCCCATATTAGTTCCTCTATGTTTTGGACTATTAAAAAGTTATATTCATTATTATATACATATATACGTTGCCCAGCCTTCTACAAGTTAAATGATGTAAATTAATTAACGCTTCTAAATAGTATTATAAACTATGAGGCTGGAATGTCTCAGCATAAGCATAAAAATATTTTTGGAGGGATTTTGGAAGTCCTTTTTACATTGTACTTTTAATATCAAAGTTCATTTGTTTGCAGATGGTAAATAAGTGCATTTATGTTTTCTTTTAAGCGCTTATATAGATAATTGATTATAGCAATATTTACAAAAGTGCATTTTAAATCAGCTAATAAGCGATTGCAGCTTTATTGTTCTAATCAACTACTCATTATAAAAATTTAGAAAAGAAGTCGAAATAGATATATTTCTTTTATTTATAAATATGATTGAGGTTTAACACTAGGAGGAATTGAATATATATAACCAATGTTTAAAGATGTATCATTCTCAGGGTCATATACTTCTCATTGCTTTGATATTTTATCATTATAAACAGATAGTTAGGTAGGTGAATTGGTAGATTGTTAAGTGAGTAGGGAGAACGGTAGATGGGAAGTAATATATAGAAAGATAAATAGATAGATGGGTGGATATATGGATATTAAAATAAAAGTTTTTGTATGTAAAATACAATTTTTGTAACTTTTCTTTCTACTCCTGCTTCTGCTCTTTGTTTTCTTCTGCTTTTAGAATAGTCACATACTTCTTTTTCTCATTGAGCTATTCAAATATTTTTTGCAGCAAAATTCTTTTTTCACATAAGTGATTCTATTATCAGAGAGGAAAAAAACAAATAATAATTTAATTCAAATGGATGGAGTATTGAAACGGCAAATAAAGCTATCTATAGTCTCACAAGAATGTAAAAAGGAAAAAGATAAAATATCTAAAATTAAGATTCTTTTTTTTTCTCATAACACTATAGTATTAAAACTGTTTTTATCACCAACCAAGAAAATTAACAATACTACATCAAAATTCAAAAATTATTAAGTCAGTTGAGGGAAAGTTCAAGATTCTCAATATATGCTGCTTTTATTAATTTAGAGAAACAAAAAAGAGAATAATGTTTTTTTTTTTAGTTTTGTCAATTTTTAATTTACAAATTTTATATACACAACTAGCAATCTCGTGATAATGGTAGATTTTTTAAAGATATTTCTGTATTCCTAATATGAAAGATTATCAAGTCTTTCAATTCAATTTTAAAGTTTTATTTTTTCCATGGTAATTGGTCTTTTTTTTTTTTTTTAAGTATAATTAAGATATTTTATACATTTGTCATATTTTTTAAAAATATTGTCTATAAAAAGCACTATGGGTTTTTTTCCAATTTGGTACAAATTGCTTTTAGTGCTCTTGGGATTAACTCTTTATCAGATATACCCCCCATTTTGTTAAACTGTCAAATTAAGACAGGGTAGGATGCATTCTAATAATATTTTTGAAATATTTAATATATTGACCAAGTCAGGTTTTCTTTTATATTTTTTCAGATGTAGTGCTTTTTAACTATTTAAATGTGAATTCACAGAATAATAAGATTAGTTTAAATTGTTTATTGATTTGATGATCTAAGTTTAATAGTTTCTTTTAACTGAAACCTATTATTATAAAGCACTGAAAACCTTGAAATCATTCAAAGGAAGTCAATCTCTGATAATGCGCTATTTCTTAAATATTATAAATATCCACACACTCTCCTGCTGATAAGAATTTAAAAAACTTAAGTGAATCACTTAAGTTTAGAGCATACATTCAATATACACCATCTTTTACAGACCATTCTTAAATCAGGACTTGAGTCTATTGTGTGCCATTTAACTCATCTCAGGAGGAAAACAGCTTCTCATTTTTAACCACCTATGATTAGACAAACATGTCTTATAAATGTAAACCTATTATTATAAAGCATTATCAGAGATTGACTTCCATTTGAATAATTTCAAAGTTTCAGCACTTTATAATAATAGGTTTACCTTTATAAGTCATGTTTATCTAATCGTAGATGATTAAAAATGAGATACTGTCTCCTGCGATGGGTTGAATAGATTTGTACAATTGAATATTTGATTATAATATCAGGCATACAATAGCCTCAAGACCTGATTTAAACAAAATCTGTAAGAGTCGATGTTATGGAATGTACACTAAATTCTTACCAGCAGGAGAGTGCATGGAGATTTATAATATTTAAGAAATAGCACATTATCGGAGATTGACTTCCATTTGAACTCTTTTAACTGAATAATTTTTTTTTTGCTTGGAATTCTAAAAGTTGTGAACTGCTTTATTCTAAAATACTTTATTTCTAAAAACTACTATGAGAATTGAAATCTGTAAACTATAGAATTTATATAAAAATTCTTTAAGAAGACAGAGGTAGTTGTAAAGAGAGGTTTGTAAACCTTACATGCATAAAGATTATCTACATAAATAAAATGATTACTATAAAAGCTGAAATATTGCTAACAGAGCCTGTCTGCTAAGTAATTTGAAACAAAGATTTTCATAACATGGTTGGTGTGCATTTAATCAAGAAACAATGAGAATCCAGAAATTTTAAAAAAATCATAATTAAAGGAATGATGAGTCTTCTGAATGACAATTATGTAAAAAGATATATGATTAATTTAAAGAACCAGTTCTGATTTTAATATATCCCAATGTTTAGTTAAAGCAATTTTATTGTGTCTTCAAATTTAAGAGAAGAATATTTTGAAAAGAGTTTACCCAGCACTTGAAGTTTTTTATTATAGTGCATACAAATGCAGCCATTTGTATACATTTTGAAAGTCAATATCTACACCTTTTTAGTTCTGCTGTGGCTATGTCATAATAATGATAAAGTTCATGTTAACATATTTTATTTCATAACATTTTGTCTTACTTAATAACCAGAAATTTATCAAACAATGAAGTCAGTTTTCCAAATGGAGAAATTCATTTCACCCTTCCTACTTTCAAGATAAGTTGGTGGGAAAACCATAGTCCATCCACCTCATACAATAATGAGATAATGTGAATCAAAAATACAAACTAACATTTATATATTTATCATATGGATTACTGATCACAGGTCAACTAAAATTCAACTTTAAAGAACACAGCTTGACAGACAATTCTTTCAGATGGCTAAAATAAGAACCTTTTACACTTTTCTTGATTGTGAATTGATCATTCCACTTGTATCCTACACAACATATTAAGAACATTGAAATTTATAAATTATGAGAAAAGTAAATATTATGTGGAAATATATATTAAAAAGTTTCATAAAAAGAAAGTGAATTGCTGAGACATAAAGAGACACAAATACCATTTATTAACAGAACATTGGTAGGTTATTAATACATTAAAATTTTTTTAATTATAAGCAAAAAATTGTAAAAGTAAACTAAACATAAGATTTAAAAATAGACTAAAAGCAAATTATTAGTTGTCATTTTAAATATAAATGTTTTTTATTTGTATATATTTGTACAAATTATTATTTATACATAATATTAGAATTTAAATCATCATTGGTTGGTTTAAAACTGAAAGTAACTTCACACTTGCCAGATATATATGTCAGTCATCTGTAAAAACATTTAGCAATAAATTTCTGATTGATTAAATAAATTCATGCTTTATAGCATTGTAGACAATTCTCCTGATATATGATCAATTTTAACTTTAAAATGCACTGTTATTTGCTGAAGCTGGAAGTCTATTTAATTTTTTATTATTAATAAGATTTTTTAATATTAATAAAAGTTAAATTATTAATTAATATAGTATTATATTATGAAAATTTCTAAATTTTAATTTCTGTGATATGACTATCTGTGTTATGATTGAAATATAACAAATTTGGGTTTTGGAACTTCAAATGCTGAATACCTAAAAACATGATAGACAAATATTTACATAATAATTGAAATGAAATGTCAAGTAGTTTATAAACTGTTGATTAAATATATGTGATATAAAAGTTTAATTTCCTTGATTAAAAAAACAGAGGGAAAAAGTAAAGTAAAATTAATTTATATAAATCATTCAACTTTTACTCTCTTGACTTCCTGTCCAAGAAAAAAAATCATTTTTACTGACATTATAATTTATTATTAAATTACAATAATTAAGTATTAGAACCCATAAGTAATGTTTATATAATAGTCATAATTTAGTAATCCTCTGAAATTAAGATTATACAAGCTAAATTAAATTGAAAAATGTACTAAGAACTTTAGCTCTATAGAGGTTGAGGGGGAAAATAGTTGTAAAACCATTAATGCTCAGATAATAAATAAATAAAATAGTGGTTAATATTTTCAGTGATGTTAGAAAATATCCAATAAAACTGTAGATTAATATTGTCATTTGCTGATCAAAACTGTTCTATATGTAAATCAACTTCATATAATAAAAAAAATTACAATCTTTCTTTAAAAAATTCCCAAAACCATTATTTTAGAAGCATATATATAATACTTCAAGATTAACACTTATGCAGCTTTTACAACAAGTAATTGAAATGTTCTCTAACCACAGAATAAGATGACAATTTTTATAATAAAAGAACAATTCTGCTTTATATCATTACCCAAAAAATGGGACCAATTTTTAATATAAAAATTGTCTTATGCTATGGTTAGAGGACATTTCAATTATCTATTACAAGAGTTGCATGTTGTATTATGTGTATATATATTTATATATCAATGGAATATTTTACATTACAAATTTTATTATAGTATCTAAGAAGTCATAATGTATTCATTATAATACAGATGGAAAGATGATTTTTGCCAATATTGCAAAATATTTGAATCTTTTAATCAATTAACTACAATAACTGAATAACAAATGTGCAGTCAATTCCTAAGCAAACAAATATAACCATATTCATATTCATTGAAGTTTTTAAAACATTATGTGTCAGTTGCATATGTGTGTGTTTTATGAAAACTTTTGAAGTCACAAGTAATATATATATATATATTTAAAAAGTATTTTATTTGTAATATATTGAATTAGTAATAAAATAAAATATGATATGACTATATCAGTATACATTACTTTAGTTATGTGTTATCTGTGGAAAAGTGTAAATAAACAAAAAAAAAATTAAAGTTTATAAATTTAATGATACAGCAGCAGCAATTTTCTTTTGTTTTGGAGCATTGAATATGATCATATTTGTTGATAGTATATCTTCCAGTTATCTTAAAATCAACTGTTTATTCATTACAATTTTTTGTTCCCAAAAATTTTTATATGATACAGTAAATTTAAGAAAAGTTATATAAAATCTTTCTTAAGCAATAAAATAAAATTTATTAATTTAATAATGGAACAAACAAATAATTAGTATACCATTCTTATATTGTGTCAGAAAGCTTAAAGTTTATATAAAAAAACTTCCCAAAAAAACTGAAATGGGTAACTGTAAATAGGAATATAGGTACTATAATCAGTATGGATTTAAAAACTATCAAAACAATTAGGTAAGTCATAGTCTGCTGTTAACAAGATTGAGATTATATTTCCATAGAAAAAAAAGTTAATAAAATAGAAGATATTTTTCAAACTGTGCTAACTTGCAGTGAAACTGGATTATTCTGTTATATCAATGGCTTGAAAAAACTAAAATTTGATACTTCAATGTTTATTTTATTTTCAAAAAATAAAGACATGGTACAGTAATTTTTTTTATTTTTTTTGAGTAAAGGTCAATGTGTGAACACACACAGTAAATATTTATATAAATTTGCTTTTTCAGTTTATTATTAATTACTTTGTATATGCGTGTTGTTAGTATATATTGTAACCTAAGCTTGTAATCAAAAATGTGAGCTATTATATGTGAAATACAATATAATTGAAGGGTGCTAAAAAATAAAATATATATTCATGGCTTCATTATATATCACTTTACAAACTTACATTGGTTTTTAATTTTCTAAAAGTTATCAGATGAAAGTAGGACTAAAGATAAATACTAAAAAAACGATTAATATTCAGTGGATTTTCTCAGAAAAAGATAATAAAGGATGATAATCATGAATTAAAAGTTAACAATAACAAATACTTTAATCAAATAGTTAATAGATAAAAATAATCATAGAAATAATCTTGTATAGAGTACTTTTGGTAGAAATAACACAATATTTCAAGGAAATATGCCTATGTATTTGGAAAGGAATATATTTTATAGGTGTTTTAATGAGTTCTAATAACAAATTTGGGATTTGGACATTTAACAGTAAAGTACTTCAAACCATTCAACAAAATATGAAAAGATGTATGTTGAAAGTAGTAAGAAGGAACCAAAATTGAAATATAAAAACAGGCAAAAACTCTATACGTATTGCCATTCAGTGCAAGCCAGAGTAATCAATGGATTCTAGAAGGCTTGTGTATAAAATCTCCATCTAGTGCCTACTCACCCAATATCCCCAGAGTAGTTTCTGGCTTGTGGCCTTCATCAGTGAGGAGCCTTGAATCTGAGAGCACTGCATCTAGGTCTGGCTTGTACTGAATGGCAATATGTATAGAGAGTTTTTTTTTTTTTTTAAGTGTCATAGCATCGGCCGGGACGCGAACCCGCAACCCGGGCAACTGCCTGCTAGTGCAAGGCAGTTGCGCTGACCTCTCGACCACCAATGCAAGACTATGTAAGCATAAGAAATAGTGATCATGTGATGTTTATTGGCTTAAAATTGAAATATGTTAGATAACAAACAGTATCACTAATACCATTGAAAAAGTAAAGAAACTGAAAATGGAACCGATTAGATATATTGCTAGAAATGATGATAAGAGATAGACCATTGAAATCTTCTTAATAAATTGTATAAGATGTGGGGAAAAATATTTGAAAAGAATGTATAAAATAAAAAAGTTTACTAGTGTGTTGTGGAAAAGAGAGATATTATGCATTGGAGAAAGTGGATTAAATTTAGAGAGATTTTAATTTTGCAGTTGATCAATAATGTTTAAAAATGATGATAATAATGATGACTCTTCACAATACTCTATAAAATTTAATATTTTTATGAGTTAATTTTTATATTTGAGCTCACTGAATATTATGGTGTTGCTATGAATATAAAGTATTAGAATAAAATATGTTAAGGTCTTATCAAGTATTGCAAACTATTATCAATGGTTTCAATGAACATAAAATTTAATATAAGTATAAGCATTTTAATGATGTAAAGAGATTATTAAAATTATAATGTACTTCTAGTATTATTATATTACAACAAATTGTATTTAAAAAGTGACAATGAATTATAAAAATATAATTTGCACTGAAATAGAAAAATCGAATACAGATTATTGTTGGAGAGGGGAAAGTTCTGTCTTCATTATGAAACATTTTTGCACAATTACTATTAATTAATTGTATAAAACCCAAAATCTCTTTTTACTTCACAAAACAGAATTTCTCTGACAATATACTTAGGCTTAAAAAATATTTCAGAACAACTTTACAACATTATAAGTCAGAAGTGAGACATTAGAACTTAATAGTAAAAAAATATTCAGTAATCAGCTAAAATCAAAAGGTTACAGTTAAAATTATAAAAATAAATAGAACTATTTTTTTTAATAACAAATGCATTTATTCATTAATTGTTTATTTAACTGCAATTTGGCTTTTTATATTTAACTTGAAATAAAAGTATGGAGGTAGTCCAGAAATTAATTAAACCAATGTCTTGTTATAAAAATATTGACTTAATTAATTTCTGGACCATCACCCTCTTCATACTTTGATTTCAAATTAAATATAAAAACCACAATTGTGATTAAAAAAACAATAATTTTTTTGTTTTTAGTGCACAATAAATAAAAGCATTTATTATTTTAAAAAATCTGCCTATTTATTTTTAACTTTTTAGTAGTGGCATAGAAAATAAAAGTGTTTATTATAAAATATTTTTCTATATATTATTGCTAACTATTTAGTATAGAGATCTTTTTCATAATTATTTCAATTTCAGTTAAAACAAATCATAAAAGCACATGACCACCATCTCTTATACTAGCACATAATTGTTATTAAACAAGGCAAAACTCTCCATACAGTAGTGCCACTCTGTGCCAACCAGAGTAATCAATGGATGCCATATGGAGAGTTTTGCCTTGTTTAAAGAATAAAAGCAGTCTGGGTAATATTTAAAATTTATTTTAATGATCTCTTAAAATTTAAATAAAAACAAATATTGATTTTTTTTAAAAATGTTTGTTAAAAAAATGTTCTTCTGCATAAAAGCATGACTAGGGCTTAGTAGGAGAATAAAAAAATTCAATATACTTAAAAGAAATAACAAGGAATAATTCAATGTGTATTCTTTCAAATTTTTACCCAGAAACATCATGAACAAACTTGCAATCTATAATCTACCTGTTATGCACTCTGATAGCTTGAATTTTTATCATTAGCACTTACCATCAGCTTTCATTCTTGAAAATAAATATTAAACATGCATTGACAGAATTAGTTTAGTCATCATGGTTATGCAATGTTAGAGTATGATTTTTTTTATTTACATCTTATTAACAGATATAAGCTATTGACATTAATGAGTATTTGGTAATAAATAATGTTAAAGAAATAATTTTTGATATAAGTAACATCCCATGGTAGCTTAGATTTATAAACAATTTTAAATTTGATGTTCCTGTTGCAAGATGGAACAGTCGCTGTTCACTGGCTCCACAAGAATATTCAAGATGGGAATTGGTAAGAAGATGCATGATAAAACAAAAGTAGTTATTTGTTTAAATCTTTTACACCTTTTCAAGAAATTTTAAGTCAGGATAATTCAATTTATCAATCGTTTTATTCTATGCAAATGACCACCATTAATCAAGTGAAAGTTAATATAAGTAATTACTAGAATCATTAAGACAAGATTAAAACTGAGAAAGTGAATTTAAAATGTAATCTAATAATTCAAAATAGGAATTAAATAAACGAATTTAAAATGTAATCTAATAACTCAAAATAGGAATTAATAACAAAAATCCTAATTTTGATGATGGAACTAATTTAAAACGATTAGAAAATTAATGCTTGTAAAAATAAAAGTGAAGAAAAAATGTTGAACAATGATATTCCTGAGAATTCAAATGTAACTCCTGATACCAAGAAATAAAACTGCTTTCAACAACTACAAACCAGTCAGGGAGGACGGAAAACAGTTGAAGAAACATGTCAGATGTAAAGATTAATCAAAACCATGGAAAAATATTTTTCAAATGTTAAATTGTTCATAAAGGAAAAATAATGACATTGTGATGTAAAACCGGAAGTGGTCGTAAGCGGCAAAACTTTGCAGGAAAGAAAATTATTTTAAATGTTAATTCGATCTCAAATTAAGAATTAAACATTATGGATAATGATTTAAGTTACCTCCCTGCATAAAAATTATAAATTTATGATGATTAGATCAAAAGTTATTGGGCCACTCCCAGTGTGATTGGGACACCACAAAAAATAAAATTTTTTCAAAAAAGTTTCAAATTGACTTAGAATTATGACGAAGTGAATTAGAAGATAAAAAACAATGATTTAGAGATAAAAATTGATTTATAGGATGTTATAGGCCTAGACAGAAACATAAGCGGTTCATTATTCAATCCCTTTAGATTTAAATTATTAAGAAAAACCCAAAAAATAAATACAAATCATTAGATTTTATAATTGGAACTTTAAGAATCAAGAATTAGAACTCAACTTGGATTAGAAGAACTCAATAGGATCAGTAAAGCAGAATCACAATTGAAATTTTGTCACAATCTAGTTCAGAACAAGGTTATATAATATGAACTGGATCATGAACCCTGAGGACTTAATGGGACCATGAGACCAATTGTTTTTTTTTTCCTTTTGGGTTTCAGTCTCAAGGGTAGAGGCAATGGCCATAAAGGATTTGGTGATTGGCAGGATCAGTCAGTGATCATTGCTGCACCCAGGTTTGGGGATGATCTGGTAAGGTTCTCGTGACCCTCCCTGATTTGCTTGGTGTTCCGGATAGGCTGAACTAACATGCCCAGATAAATTGCAATCCACTTATGGCAGGGGCCAAAGTGGTTTAACCTTGACCAAGGATTGGGTCTGGGTTCTTGCTAAACTGAGTTCTGGCTGACGGGTCATAGATGGAGTCTGGGGGGTTGCCTGGGGACATGCCAGGCAGGTTGAGAGTCGATTGTCCTGCATAGACATTGTCTTGAATGGACGTCGCAACCCCTTGATTGACTGACATTTAATCTGTCATAATTTATGTCCTTGTTTTGGTGTTTTTTTCTAGATGTTTATACTCCAAATGTATTTTTTTTTATCAGATACCTGTAATACCTATTCTATTGGACAAGGCGGTTATATTGCTTTGAGCTACCACCCAGTTGTAGAATATAAATGCATCATTGTAGCCTCTATTGCCCATTTCCACAGGTGACAGAATATGGCCCCTGCACAGGTGGATTATACTTTAGTGACTTAATAAAGTTGCTTTGAAACATAGTCATAAATTTAAAAATATCAATGTATTGTAATTGACCTAAATGTGAATAAATTTGATTTTGTAAGTAAAATGCTATACTCTTAAAATTTGGATCATTTATCATTTAAAATAAACAACTCATTGCATTGCCTGCACCATTATGATTGTGGTTTAATAATGTAAATTTATTCTACTGTATATATGTTAATATTTGTATATAATTTGTTACCAATAAAGTTTTTATTATTAAAAAATGTAAAAAAATTTTTTTATATTTTTTTGAAGGAGAAGCTTATTCATGTGATAACTCATATTGACAATCATCAACTACTGAATTGAAGTCATCCTTTTCTCTGTTTCACTTTGGAGTTAGTTGGCAATTCATCTGTTTTAGAAATATGTCACTCTATAAGTCCTAAATGACCCACATTGATATCTTATTTTCCAAAAATTCTTCTATTTTATATACAAGTTTTGAACATTTAACAGAAGACCAATACAGACTTAAGATTATTCAACAAAATGTTAAGAGAAAAAGAGATTGAAAATGATGTATTGGTTGAGAGAACAAATTGCTATCATTTACAACATTGAAATAATTAGGAGACTAAAATAGAGCTGTGTTTGTACATGTTTTCAGAAGAGATAATAAATGAACCTTTGAAGTCTTAAAGTGAATCTTAAGAGATTGTGAAAGAGCTAAAAAATTACATATGAGATAGATGGATAAAATAAGGAAGTTTGTTGTGTGATATTGGAAAAACTTTCATTCTGTAATAGACTGACATTGGTTAAAAATGACAATCATCATCACTCATATTCTATAAATTCACTCATAATCATTTAATTAATAAACTTTCTCTTCTTTTATTTATCATAAAGTTAATTTTAAAAATCAATTTACCTTAACAAATTTATTTGTAGATATTTACCAGCAAATATTTAATTAAAACAACCAATTTTAAATATAGTAAACATATTTCTAATTTTAAATATTGAAATATGAAATAAATACTTTCTCTTTAAATTTTATTTCATTTAAAATAATATTCTATTATTATTCTAAGTATTATATTTACTAATAAAAAATTTCAAAGAAATATAGAATAGTAATAATAATAAACATTACTTTTTCCAGATAAAATTAAAATGACTTAAGATCACAATCAGTAAGAATATACTTTTTTAGTGAACTATTAATTTTATTTTTATATTCTTAAAGAAACATATCAATACTTTATTTTGCTTCACAAATCTATTTGGTGTTTTGAAAAGTTGTTTAAAATAAAACATCATTTTCAACTGATCTATTACAGATTATTGAAGGTTTTTCGAAGTTTAATTGAATTTATTTAATCTCTATTCTCCACATCACAACAACAAACTTCTTTACTGCATTCATTTATCTTACATATGGTCTTTTTCTGGGTATTTTACAAACTTCTGGAATTTCATTCAAAATTTCAATTGTCCATCTATTATTATTTTTTCTAGCAATATTGCCAGTCTAGATCTATTTCAGTCTCTTAACTTTTTCAACAATGTCTATAAGATCTATTTGTTTTATTATCCATATATTTCATTTTCAACCCATTCTTATTATTTCTAATATACATCTTCCATATTTTGTTGAGTGATCTGAAATCTTTGTATTGCTTTTCTATTAACTGTCCAAATCTCAGATCCATAAATAATAATATGTAAAATATATTTATTATAAATCTTCCTTTTCAAACATTTAGATATATTTTTTTTTAATATTATTTATACCAAAAGCACTCCATCCAATTTTCTTAATGTCTGCATCTGTGTTAATAATCTGACCAAGATATAATTGTTAATGTATTTTAATTCATCATTATCAATCTTTATTTTCATTTTCATTGAATATTATTTTAATCTTTTTAGCATATATCTTTATTCCTTATACCTTCTTCAAATAACTCTTGTAGTATTTTCTGAAGCTCTAAACCATTATTTGTAGAAACAATCTTATCATATGAAAACCTAAATAACTAAAATAATCTCCATTTACTTTAATCCCTTAACTTCTCATTGCAGTCCACAAAATATTTTTTATAAAACTGTTGTAAAATTTTTTGGAGATCCCGGAATCATTTTTGCTGTACATCCTTCTCAATATTAATCTTTTTATTATCACTATTTAATTTAATCAGTGATATTGCATTTTGATAAATATATTTTGATGATCCAATGCTTTAATCATTAAAAAAGTGCTTATAGAATTAAATGTATTTTCATAAATTACAACACCAAAGTATAACAGTAACTTATACTTATTAGGTAAAAACCACTTTTAAATCCAGTTTGTTCTTTTGATTGGTTAAAATTCAAAGTTTTCTGTAAACAAATTGTAATTATCTTGGTAAAAATTTTGTCTAGATCTGATGATAAAAGATATAAGTCTTAATTTTTAATATTTTCTTTATCATCTTTTGTAAGTATCAATATTATTATTGCATTTTCCCAATCATCTAGTACATCTTTATCATTTCAATATTTAGTGTAAAGCTTTGCCAACAATTTTTCTATTTCTTCACTTGCTTATTTTAAGATATTAATTATAATTCCATCATTATCTTGAAATTTCCTCTTCTTAATAAATTTAAATGCATATCTCACCACTTCGTTTAAAAGTGTAGGTAATCTAGAAGATGTACTGATTACAGGATTTTTTGTCATTTATAGCTATATAATTCTTTATAGAACTCTTACATGCATTTCATGACATTTGCTCTCTTTTTAAATAATAGTTTCATCTTTTCTTCCTATTGCAGAAATATTTCCTACCAAATATTAAGATATTTTACATTTTTAAGACTTTTATTCACATCTGTAGCTTTTCTTGCTAATTCATAATTATATTTTCTTATATAATAACTGACATACAGGTTTATTATATACCAATATCAATATATATAATATATAGGGTATATGAGCAGACTTTCACACGATCCACAACTGTCCACTCTATCTCATAACACTGATACACTTGAAGACATATATGTTGAAAAGATAAATAATCACCAATATACGTATTTCATGCTAAACCAGCAATCATCAGTTGGTCCAGATTATCATCTCTACACATATATGCAATAAGTCCTCAGATATATATTAAGATAGACAATCTGCATACTTTAATGGACAGGCTTCAATTCACTTCACACTCAACTCTTCAATTGTCCATCCAATTAAAAATCTGATGATGAAATGCTCAAAGGTCACCCTGAAACTGATATTCTTGTGGCACCCATGTTAACCTAAAGTTAATATGACTCCTCATGTACAGGACATAATCCATTTAATACATATACAAGGGATGGGCAGACATGTTTACTATGTAATAACTGAAATACAGGTTTATTATATACCTATATCAATATATGTAATATATAGGGTAGTTGAGCTCAGACTTTCACATGATCCACCACTCTCCACTCTATCTCATAACACTGATACACTTGAACACATATATGTTGAAAAGATAAGTATTATTTTCTTATATAATTATTAACTTTTTTGTTTTTGTACAATTTTACAAAATTCTACATATTCAATTTTTTTTAATGCATCATTTTTATATTCCTTTTTTTTTTTTCATTAAATTATTGTCTTGCCATAGTAGAAAATTTACTGGTCAATTGCTGCATTTTTGAATTAATTATTTTACTTGCAGTTCTTAATAGTCTATCACTTATTTTCTTATTGATTTCAGTCAAATCTGAACCATCTTCAAAATCTATTTACTAATATTTTATAATGATTTGCAACTCTAAATTCATTAGAATGTTTCTGAAAATTAGAAATATGAAATGTGGATACTGTTTATCTAAATAATTTTTGTCTTTCTAATTTTGCATTAACATGTATTTCACATCCATTAATCAATGATCACTTCATGTTTTGAATTTATTAAGAATATTATAATTTTAAAATACATATTTTCTATTAATCAAGATATAATCCAATTCTGCTGTATCTTCATTTGGATGCTTCCATGTCCAATTTTGTTTAGCATTTTTTTCCAAAGAAAGAATTCATAACATAAAGAGTTTTTTTTTTCTTGCAAACTCCAGAATTCATAACATAAAGAGTTTTTTTTCTTGCAATCTCCACAAGTCTCTGTCTGCTCTTACTTTTATCATCATAACCAAATTTACCCACAGCACTTTTGTCAACAGATTAAAAACTTCCATGACAATTTTAAAATTTTGTTTGGTCTGATCAAAAGTCTTTGTATATCTATATAAATTTCTTTACTTATTCATCACAATGAAAATGAATTATCTGCATTTTGGTATCTTTTATTAAGTTAAATAATTAAATAACTAATCCTGCACTTTGTCTGATACAACATCAATATCCATAATGTTGTTTTTCTGCTTTTTATTTATAATGAATCCTATTTCACTTATGCTTCCAATATTTGTGCCTTTGTAGTAGAATACATGTCCACTTTTTAGATCAATTATCTCTTTACCTTTTCTTCTAATTTCACAAAGTTCAATAATGTCCCATTTAATATTAGACAATTCTGCCAATTTGTGCATTTGAATGTGATCTGTAGTTGTAAATATATAAATAAAAATCATCATTGAGCAGCAACCTGGATCCTTAATCAGGGAATTGTTAGTAACCTCTACTTTTGGCCATCAACTACTGCCTTGGCTAGTAACATTACAGTTTCATGGGAATTAGGGTATAATTTAGTTTTATCTTTCATTAACACATTCATTTTATTTTTAAAGAAGCTCAATGATATTTCATTTAAGAACTATCTGACAACTAAGAGGTAAAAGACCATAGAGTTTCTTGATCTTAAACTCATGAGTAAAAAACCAATCAACATACCATGCTGGCTGATAAATGTTGATGAGTAACATATCCATATTCATTTACTATATGAGTAATTATATAATAATAACAGTTGCAAATGGAACTAATGAAAAGGACATTAGAAACTTGTCCTGCTTGACTCTTTTAAGGCCTCAAAAAGGAATCAAATCATCTCCTTTCACTTAATATCAGCCCCAGATATTTTTTTTTATCTCACAATTTCATAGATTCGACTAAATTAGTTTAAAGCTGCATATAGGAATTTCATTTGATTATCCCTTATGAATTTAGGACATTGAGGCAATCTGAGATTTGTTTCATAGTATGATTTAAAAAACAGATCCCTGTTCTTTTGTTTATATTTTTGTTAACATATACTTACTCTATTAAAAAATAAAAGTCAAATATTTGATTAAACAGAAGGGAACTTCATCTATGGAATTACCATAAATCTATGTATAATCTTATAATTGTCTTGCAATATCTGGGGTTCAAATCTGGAAAAAAAATTGAAATTCTTTTCAGATAGCTAGGAATTATTTTAACTGATTTCAGTTATAGAAATCTTTGTTCTAAATATTTTACTTATATATAAAATATCAAAAGCTAAAATCTAAAATAGTCAATAAAAATAAATAAATAAATTACACCAAAATCAAAATTTAAAAACTAAAATTTTCACAACCAATTGGTTTCACTTCTAGAGCAGATTTCTCAAATGCAAAGGAACATAAACACTGCTGAAATATGTACAACATAAATTTCCCAAAATTCTCAAATACATTCCAACTATCTTTAATCCTTAATAAAAAAAAACTAGCTTTAAGATCAAAACAAATTTTAAATAAATAATAGCTTTCAAGAAAGAATAATAAAAGAATCTTTATTATTAAAAATTTATTATACTGAAGATATTATTTAAGAGTTTTTTTGATTTACAAGTAATTGGAATGTAATTGAGGATTATAGGGATTAGGGAATTTATGTAGTATATATATATGTGTGTGTAGCATTTGTATTTTCTTGCACTGGTTGTGAAATTTTTAGTTTTTAAATTTTGGCTGATTTCTTTTTAATTATGAATTTGTTGTAATTTATTTATATATTTCAATGAAATTTATTACAAAATTATAATTGTGTTGAGGCACTGGAAAGAGAAGCTATAATAAATACTTATATGCATCAATAAAATACTTGACAGCAGACCTCTTTCGAGGTGTTTAGCGCCATATTCATAGCCATAAAAAAACAAATAGGGCAGAGTAGATTGTAAATGGCAATATGTAAATTATATTTAAATTATTTAATTGGCCCAATGTTTGTAAATATCAAAGCAAGTGTCACATCTGTTAATGGAGTTATTGTTGTTATTAATAAAGTACACTTCTTTGACTTTTTGTTTACAGACATTCTTCTCAATGCATACTATTGTAGGGTTTATAAAATGAAGAAGACAATTACTTATCAGCTTTTATAATTACAAATATATAAGTAATCTAGTATAAAAATTTCTATATCACAAATATATATATATATATATTGATGATTAATAGATCTTATTCTCAGGTTTCAAATATAGTTCCAAATTTTATGCTTTAAATGTGAGTGGTTTGTAATGTGAAGCCAAAAAAAATTGTTAAATAATATATATATATATTAATTACTATGAACAGGACTCCACAATCTATAAGTAAAAATATATAAGATCTTCTTATCACACTTGAGTGAAATTAGTTTTAATTTATTTTCAGGATGATATAGCTCATCCTAGAAGACATATATTTCTTAGATTACTAACTTTAATTCAATATTAAAAACATTTTTTTTATCTACTCTGCATATAGTATCTCAAGACAATAATTTTGAACAGGTATTATGAATTCAAAAAATGATCATATTTATATTGCATGTCTGGAGATAGAATATATTAAAGAGAGAAAAGGAATTTGACTGATGCAAAAATAGACTAATAATAATATTCTTTTAATATTTAAAATAAATAGATAATTGACATAATAAAATATAGAATAATCTAAAAAACTATTGATTAATATTAAATAATAATGTAAAACAAAATTATACTTCTTTTTGACTCTAATTTATTGAAGACAATTACTTTGACATTGTTAAATAATAAAAAAGCTTTTATAAGTTTTCAAAGTTTGAAATATCAAGCATATGGGTTGTTTTTTTTAAGGTTAGTATATATTTCATTAAGTCTTCAATCTTGAAATATTTAATTTTTCATAATCCTTCATATGAGTTTTCTCTTTTTTAAGTGACATTTTATTAAAAATAGGCTTTAGGCTTCTTTCTGCTGAATGAAATATCATATGCTAATTAATTAGTTGCAGAAATAAATGGAGAAACTAATAATTCAAGAGAATTATTGAATATTCATTTATTTGAGATACCAGCATTTGAAGATCATATTGCTTAAACCTTCTTCATGGATGCTTCTTTTTCATCTTCCAATTGCTATTTTAGAATTAGCATTCTTTTAGCAATATTGGTTTTTTGAACTCCAAGAGTGCCACCTGTGGCAGTTTCCAGTTTGCAACCTCTGTGCTGAGCTCCCAAGAAACCACTGCTTTTGGAAAACAGAGGGGTATGGAGGACAGTTCCTGACCTTGTTTTTTAAGGTGAGTGACTTATATTCAAGTTTTATCAGATGAATAAAAAAAATGGATTTTTTTGCTAATAGCAAGAAACTTTTAAATATCGTTAATAACAGCAACATGGCTGACAGCAATTCATCATATTTCATTGATAACTCCTTAGAAAACTTTCCACAACTTGGAAAAACCATATTAGATAAATTATCAAATAATCCAAAAATACATAATACTAACAGAAGTCAAGTCAATTTTTCTAACACAGAAACTTCCAAAAAAATCCTCCATCATAATTGTAAATATATTGCAAATTCCTTTTTACTGCTAGACATTGACAATAACATTCACATTGATGGTGAAAAAAAACTAACACCAATCAAAGAAAAGGATTTAAAAGTAAGCTCTTCATCAAAAGAAGTCTCGATTAGTGTTAACCACTCCCAGGGAGGCACCCCAAAAGGCAATAAGTCTAACAACTTTAATTCCTATTCTAATGCTTTAATATCCAACATATATGCTCCCATCACTAAATTTTCAAAAACTGATGATTCCCAAAATACAATAGTAAACATTATGGAAATTGAATATGTAACCACACTGGAAATGTCCCATGACCATCACAAAAATGGATTTACCACAAAAAATTTCAGTGAACAACAATATGAAGATTTGAATCTAAGATTTAACCAAACAATTCCCACTGTCCTATATAAATCTTTTATCAATTACAATAATGATAAAACTGTCATAATCACCACCACCAACAGTAAATGTGATCTGTTCAAGTTCTCATTTGACAATTTTGCTCCTTAATCAAAGACAAGAAACTTGAGGAGAGAATCAATAGAATATTATCCCATCCCAATGACCAATATATTGCCATTGAATTTGTGAATTGGCCAAGCAAAAACAATTTCATTAGTTTAGTAAGGACATTGGGAGACCAATTTATTTGCTTCATTGAAATGTCAAGACCCATCATATTAAATAGAAAAATTAAAAACTGCATCTTGGATTTATCTGCAGAACATTCTTGCCCCATTTGGAACCATACCTATGTTTAACTATTTACCCAAGGAGAAAGCAGGAGATCAAATTCTATATAACTCAGCTAGATTTAACATAACATTAAAAAAGGGATTCAACCCCTTGGAGATACCAACAGTGGTACAGTGCAAGGATTCTCCAATGGTCATCTCCCCTATGGGGTCAGACTCCAGTGTTTTTACTGTGCTGAGTCAACTCACTGAGCAGGAGATCAAATTCTATATAACTCAGCTAGATTTAACATAACATTAAAAAAGGGATTCAACCCCTTGGAGATACCAACAGTGGTACAGTGCAAGGATTCTCCAATGATCATCTCCCCTATGAGGTCAGATCCCAGTGTTTTTACTGTTCTGAGTGAACTCACCTCATCAAAGATTGTCTGGCCAGGACTTGTTCCTTCTGTGGTCTAAAGAAAAATTGCACCCACAGGTGCAATAGGGGTACTGAGAATACCCCAACGATCAGCTCCAATTACTCAAAAGCAATTAATGGGGATAATACACAACTAGTCAATGATAAAAATGGGTCCATGAAAACTTAGATCCCACAAATTCACAAAAGTTACATATAGTCAAAACGTTAATAAACATTATAATGAAACAACTCCACTAACGACATCTGGTCAAGGGAACAAATAAAACTCTCCTTATAAAACCAAAAACAAACCATAACCTCATCATTAGACAACCAATCCTTCCTAGTTTACAGTGAATCTTGTTCTGAAGACTATGGAGAAGAATGCAATGGCAGCATAGACAGCATACTTACAGAAGATAAAACATCCAATTCTGAAGATAACAGCAAAGAACCAGCTTGCTTAACAGCTGATGGTGAAAAGGCTGTGCTCCATAACCAAGACACTTTGATGACCAATCCAAAACTATCTGATATTACAAAAAATATCCATAGAAACCAGAACCATGCCAAAGAAAATAACCTACTAGATGAAAGCATTTCAGAGGAGCTCCTGGAACTCTTGGAAATGGTGTTCCATCCACAAACAACACCAGTGATGGTGTATCTAGTGACTCCTAATCCAAAATCATTCCAACCCATGCTCTTTAAGTGGAACAAGAGAAAATTCTGGTCCAATCACAAGAATGGTCTCAAGGAAGATGTGAATCCTCAGAGCCAGTGGATGCCAAAAGATAACTAAATTGCCAACAGAGCAAGGAGTAAGAGCCTCAACCCATAAGAACAGATAAAAAGTTAAGAACATTGGATATGCAAAATGTTTAACACTTTGATGAAATGAGCCACTTATGATAACCAGACAAATTGATCCACTAACCATAAAGACAACATATACATGGATCTTCATATGGCCTCTGGTGGTCCAAGCAACCTCCATGTAGAATCTCCTGGCTCAGCCTTTGGGACCCAGAGAAAAAGATCATTCACCATTGACAGCACTTAATGTGCTTCTGATGGGAGGGGTGTAGAACCCCACAGACTATATTGCTTAAATGATCTGCAAAATCATTGGACTAAAATATCCATGGGATTAATTCCATTGCTCCATCTTTGCCATCAGGCAATGGTTCTTACAAAACCAACCACATCTTTTGCTTCAGGGTGAAACAAAATATCACACCCATTCTGATCCAAGCAAACTAGGATATATTGAATTCTCTATCGGCCTCTCTGCACCTGAAGAGATCGGAATACTTACCAACAGCAAATTTCCTCCACATGGCTTTAAAATTCTTTATAAAGATAGCAACATCATAATAATTAACCTAAAATATGAGGGAAATATCTTCAATGTATACCAACAATTCCAATTCCAACTATATAAAATTAACACATACCATAAACATGATGCTAGCAACCAATCCTTGGCTGTCGATACTATTGGGTGACCAGAATATATCTTATGGAGACTTCTGTAGAAAATATCTTCACTTACTTAGCAGAAGGCTGATGAGTAGGGAAGGCTTCTTCATGCTGGGTCATTCTCATTCTATACTAAAAATTACAAAACTTTGATAGACCTGGTCTTTTATTTACCAGAGATACATTTCCTGTTGTGGATTGCACTCAAGCCAATCATTTTTACAGATCACCTCACTCTTGTGGTGAGCTTTGAGGTGGGGTGGGTATTCCTCTGGAAAACTCTATGATAAGATTATGATAAAGATGGCAAAGGCCCAACATGTCCAAAGCCATATACTCAGAAGCATACATCTTTTTTCAAAAGATAAACTTTATGGCCATCCCAGCTGAGGAGGCATGGTTCTCCTTCATTGGTATTCTGCAAACCCTGCTCAACCACCATTCCCAGAGATGCAAAGGGCCTATTAGCCAGATCAAAGATTTAGCTACAACAAGCACATGCATAAACTCACTTCCAAGCCAGGCTGCAAATGTAGATGACATCCTATACTTTAAAAATTAATATAGGGCCAAGCAAAAAGCCCTTGCTGAATACACTAGTGGTGGAAAAACACAATCCACCACCACTTCCATTGTCATTGATGGCAAGTCACTTCCAGGAAATCGAATGCTTAAAGTCATAGCCAATCACATCAAAGGGAATTTGCAAAAGGGCATGGTCAATGAGGAACAGGTCTGGTGCACCATCGAGGTCTGGCTAGACTATGACATTACTGAAGAGATATTGAGGTCCAGGCTGGCCTTCATACTAGACTGGATCCATCCAGGCCTTCATGGAATACCATGATTCATCCTTAAACACCTAGAATTTTTTGTCTTCCCACCATGCTCAACATGTCAAACCATCTTGCTGATGAAACCAGAATCATCCCTGATCTGCATCCCATTACACTAGTCCCCTTTATAAAGAGACACAAAACAACATCAGATCTATCTAATATACAACCTATATCAATGACCTCTTTACTTATTAAGATCATGGAGTTGGTTCTGAAAAACTGAATTCAGGAGATTTCACCATTCACCCCTCCTTCCTAATTTGCTCATAAAGGGTTCTCAGCCATCAATATGGTGAGTCAAGTCAAAGGGTTGGTGGACTACATCAGATCCCACAGAAAATCAAGACCTGTCATGGTCCAGCTGGACATAGCTGTCACCTTCAACTCAGTCTGTGTGGACAAATTGCTGAACATTCTGGCCAAGTATGATGTTCAAAACTCTATTCTTCAGATCCTTAGTAACCTGATGAGGAATTGAGAAATCTTTGGCACATTAAATAGGAGATTGTCTCCTGGCTCCCTACCCTCCAGATCAGTTCCCCAAGGATCCTCCCTTAGTGCCCTGTGCTTCCCTCTTGGTGGAAATTGACAAGCATGAACCAGTTGTATCAAACCTTGGATGAATACTCTGCCACCTACAGCTTGAAATTCAGCACACAAAAGTCAGCAGTCTGGAAGCTCATCTTTGGGCAAAAGATTCCTCTATATTCATCACAGAGCCCCAGAAATTTCTGGGATTTTCCATCTCTATCAAAAATGACCATAAAAATACAGAATGATATCATCACCTCCACAGAAAAAAGTCAATTATTCTCCAAAGTCTACCTCTCTCTATAGGGGAAAGTGGACCTCCTAAATATGAAAATCTTATCCCAAGATTAATTACTACCTACCCATAATAAAAATAAACAATACCTTCAAAAAAAATCAATTCATTATGCTCTAGACCAGTGGTCTTCAACCTTTTCACACCTGCGGACCAGTAAAAGTAAGGATAAGATTTTGCGGACCAGCAGAAGTTTACAGATAAATTTTTATTGGGGGGGTGGTGAGAAATACGTTGTCAACACTGAGACAAAAGATAGACACCAAAGTTATTTTTTGTTTGTTTTTATTTTTAAAAAAAGGTAACAGAAATTGGTTTTAAAAATAAAAGTTTTAGTATTTTAACGGTATACAAATAAAGCCTAAAAAAAATATTACCTTATAGGCCAAAAAAAAGTGGGCGTATTTTTAAACAAAAAAAAAAAGAAAACGAAACTTGAAAAAGTCAAAAGTTTTGATCTTACTATATTTTGGAGTGGCGGGGGTGTATTGAGAAATACTTTGCAAAAGTTAGAAACAGAATTTATTTTTTGGTTTTTATTTTAAAAAAAAGTAATAAAAATTGATTTCCAAAATAAAAAGTTAAAGCCAAAAAAAAAAAATAGCCTTATAGCCAAAAAAAAAAAAAACACTAGAGATCAAAAAAAGTCACGTTACATTTTATTGTTTTAACAATGCTGACAAGCAAGCCGTGATTGGCTATCAATAGACAACTGGAGTTTGTGTAATAAAAAACGTTCTACCCCCCCCCCCATAAACATCTGTGATAAATAGAAAAATAAATTAATTTATGTATGATTGATTAGATTTTGTGGTATTTTTGTTCTGTTTCTTTTTTTTTAATAAATGTGATGAAAAAATAAATAAAAATTGTTCATATTAATTAAAAGTTTAAGATCTTATTATTTTGTTATTATAAGCTTTCTTGCAGTCTAGCTGCAGACCGACAGACAACTTCTGCAGCCTGGTACTGGGCCATGGCCCGGTGGTTGAAGACCACTGCTCTAGACTATTCTGGGATGCAGGAGTGGTTGCCATTAACTTACCTAGTATGCAATGGCCCTGCAATTGTGATGGCCTCTCCCTCCACTCCATACATGCCCTACTTCTTCAAAGCATTTAACTTCGTTCGTTTCATGATTTCCACATTCGGCTATGAAATGGTGATAAGGGAATGTTCCTGCCATGGACAGTCTACCACCTCAAAAAACCAATTGGTTAAATAGCCTTATTGCTTGGATACATTTACGTGCTTAAAATAAAATATCAGAACTTAAACATAAAAGTAATTAGGTTCAAATCTGCAATAGTTATCCTTCATGCTTTTCTTATCTATTTAAAGGAAAATCATCCCTATGCAGTAGGATCAGAATGGACAGACTTTGTATGATTTCTATGTATATATATATATATTTGTTAAAAGAAAAGGCAGGTTTATGTTTGTTCATATTTCATTTTTTTAAAAACCATAGATAAATAGTATATATATATATGGGTTATTATAAATTCATACAATAAAAAGATCAGAAAGATTCATTTTTGTTCTCATTATTTAAACTTTTGCTGATGAAATAGGTTAATATGACCCAATGTTTTCAAGCTTTTAAAATTTTAATATATATATATATGCCAGATTTAACTTGGGAATGTTCGTATAGAGAAAGAGTTTAAATACAATAGTTTTTTTTTTTACTATTATGTTAGTTTAATTATTTAGAAAGTATGTTAATGATCAAATTTTTTTTATCATTGTATATTCTGTCTAAAGTCTCAGGAAGAGTATTTAAAATCTCTCCTTCAGTTTTTATATAGTGTACTGTTATGCAACACACCTTTGATTTCATATATACATATTTTATTATGATTCTTATTGATTCTATACAGTAATAGACTATCAATTATTTATATATTAAAGAAATACAATATTATATTTCTTTTAATTGGCTATGATTTTAGTCTATTGCATACATTGTTTTTTTTTTCTTCTTTTTAACGTCTAATTAAAAAAAAAAATTTGAAGGACTCAGGATTTGAACCAACCCTCATATATAAATATATCAAATTTCTACTATATGTTGCCTTTGACAGAATAGCTCAGTTGGTGGAGCGTTTGCCTTAAATTTGATATATAAGAATCTAAAGGTGCGAGTTCAACTTCTAAGCGAATATTGTCACTGTGCATATAGGCCAGCAACACCTGAAAAAGAGTGGAGAATAATACTAATCATTTGTTTTTGTTCTTTTATATATTTTATTACCACTACTAAAATTTTTTGATTATTAACCAATAAATTTAGAGTTGATTAAAATCAGGTGAATCTGTCTAATTATTTCTTTTGAATGTGCAAGTTAATTTTTGGTACTTAAAGTTTGATTCAAGATCAAAACCATCTTGGTAAGTGAAATAGATTTAGATATATGTATATTTTCTTATATATTACCATTATTATTAGGTCTGATTAGATATAAATGTTATATTTATCATTATATTTAAATATTTGTTTACTTATCTAAGACATTCAAAGTAAAGAAGATTTTAATCATTATTAACTATTAAAAAAATACAAGTTCATTCAAAATGTATATATTAAGTAATCAAAAACATACTTTAATCATGAAAAACAAAACAGTGTTTAATATTAAATTTTTGCGAATATTAATAAAAATATAATCAATTTTATAGATTAAAATTATGCAATTAATAATCAACCTTATAGGATATAAGGTTACTAAACATAAGTTTAAACTATCAATTTATTTACTCATTTTAAATCAATAATCTTGTAATTTGTTTCAGACATTCAAGATAGTGATGGCTTTTATTGTAAACATTAAAAAACTATTTAACAGCAAACAGAAACAAAAAGGATTTTACCATTTATATTATTTAAACTACAACAATCAACTGTACAATTTAATATTTCTTGCATTTTTAATAATCTTTTTAGTCTTCTTTATACACCTGGGTCTCGTTTTATGCGGTAGATAGGTTTCTCAGAAAATGCGCACAAAAGAAACCGCACAAAAATAGACTTAACTTACCTTGAAAAATGGGGGATACATATTGTAATTTTCCAAAAATCGCATAAAAGCAAAGCAACAATGTAAAATTACTTTAAAATTTGTATAAAAAAAAATAAAATAAAATATGACTAATAAAAAATTTCAAATTTGGAAAAAATTAATACAAGACAAACTTTTTTTACTTTTATTATTAATTACAGTATTTAATTTTATTCAAAATAATATATTTTTATGCGTAATTTACATTTTTTTCATACATGTATATTTTAATCATCGCTATTTGAGATATCAGATTTGTCATGATGTGATGTGATGTACTGCAGCTTCTTAAACGAAGTCAAGAGAAAATACAACTAAAACATTTTCCAATTGCTTTTGATCTTTCCCATTTCGCTAAACGATCTAAAATTGAAATTTTCGTTTCCAAAAAAAAAGTTTAAAACAAAAATAAGAACTTAGACTTACGATGGGCACTAATTTAATTAAAACTAACAATTAAATTCTTATTTTTGTCTTTAATTTTTTAATTTTCAATTTTGTTTAAAAATCAAATTTCATCGTTTTACATCACCTTAATTTCAGATCACGTTACGTAATTTTTAAATTGTTAATTACAATTAAAAATCATATTTTAATTGTCAAATTTAATTGTGCCCACCACTGTTACTCACCTTTTAAATATAAACTTGCGGATACTAAATGATTAATTGATTAGGTACTCTTTTTATAAAAAGCAAAAATAGAATGTGATTTAAAATGCAAAAACAACAATGTACATAGTATTTTTCATCTGTAATGTTTGAACAGATTTACATTATAGTCTTGTAAAATTTAATGTGTGTATATAAAATGGGGAAATTCTGATTTTAAGTGAATTATAAACTTCTTTATTGCATAAAATCTATTGCAGTACTTTTATAAAGTGCTGAAAATATTGAAATTATTAGATGGAAGTTGAACTCCGATAATTTGCTATTACTTTAAAAGTGATGTGAGTGCTCGAAATTTATAGTATTTTAAGTAATAGCACATTATTGGAGCTCACTTCTGATCTAATAATTTTTATCGCATAAAAGAAAACCGCGTACAAAGATATTAAGAAGAAACATGAATCACATAATTTTCAAAATCGCATTAAATAAATTCGCATAAAACGAGACCCAGGTGTATTTCTAATGTTATCTTTCTATCATGTCATGTTTAGTGATTAAAACAATCTTTTAAATTCTTCTCCAAATCTTTTTTGTTCTCATATCCAAAGACTAATTCATTCTTCCTTTTTTTACTTTACTAAAATATCTACACCAGAAACACTCTCACACACTCAAACTTTTATAAATATAACAGAAAAAAAAAGATTTCTATTTATATAAACTGTATCAGATGCTAATACCCAATAATCATTGCCTGATAAAAAGTATCTTTTGCTGTCTTATAAGATAAAAGATTAATTCATCAAATGCTTGGTATTGCTTCTGATATAGACTTTTCAGTATTTCAGTATTTCCAGTATACCAAGGTGGAATTTGAAATATACAGTTTCAGGGGCCCTACAAAGATTTATTTAGGTTTTTTTTTTTTATTATTTTATTTTAATGAATATGTGTAGAAGAAATTAATAAATTGTTTATAAATTCCATCCAGAAAGTTTATTTCAATTTTTTATTATTTAAACGCGACACAAATCATTTTCCTAGTTTCTTTACAGACAGCGTCTTTCTTTTTTTTCCATATGTCATAGCGTCAGCCAGGAGGGCAAACCCACAACCATCTGCAAACAACTATTTGCTTACAAGGCGGCTGCGATGACCTCTCGGCTAACAACGCTTGACTGGCATCTTTCTTTTTGTCACTATTAAAACAAAAAACACCTTGGAACCACGTGACAATACCTAGCTGGATTTATATGGCATAGATTACACAAGGACTAAGATTCATTAGTGGACTTTTTACACACCCTTAGGGATTTTAGGCCATCGATATGAAGAATTTTCAATTAATCTTTTATATAAGTAATGAATTAGAGATTTTGTTTATCTATTTTTTTTTTACTTGTTACATTTTTATATTAATAAATACAGTTAATGGAAAAAAAAATATTAAGAAATGAAATGGAATTATAAAATTTTTTGGCACAAGATTTGTCTTTCTTAAAAATGATACTAATAAAAAAAACAGTAGAAATATTTAATCCCATCACTTTTCAGCTATTTGATTTTAAATATTTTTTGTAGGGTACAAAAGTGTGTCATTCAAACAAAAATTGCTTCCTATCTTGGTATATCAGTAAATACAGAAGTACTGACTCTTCTGTCTCCCTTATTTCCTGCCATAATTCATCTCTCAGAATAGTGGGATTATGTGTTTGCATGCAAGTGCTTGCATAACATTTTGGGCCATAATTCCCATTCTTTTTTTATATCAAGTCCTTAGAAATTAAGAAAATAGTGATAACGATAAGTTTAGTAAAATGACAGTCCTTAGTTGTGACTTTGTATATACAGTATATAATTTATAAGATCTCATCATTCAGAAACATCCATCTGTATCTATATACCATACATCCATTGGTAAATAAATAGTTATAGTACTTTCTTTGTTTGTTATAATAATTATAATTTTTTTACCTTTTTAAAGTTGTACCTTCGGGCATTACATTCTTATTCGAGTATTTGGATCAGTCTATTTGTAAATTATAGTGCAGTCATGCTTGAAATGACAACAACAACAAAAAAAACTGAATAGATTCTGATCTTTATTTTAACAAAACTTGTAGTTAATTGTTAAAACTATAGGAGAAAAAAAAATTTTTAGAATGTCAAAATGCTTTTATAATAAAAGTTATATATTTGAGAGTAAAATCTCAATAAATTTTTGATTCGGGTTTTTTTAATACAAAAACTGATATAGTTTTAATCTATTGCTAAATATATATTTTTGCTAAAATATATATATTTTAAGCATTTACCAAAATCTATTATATTTGCTATTAGAATTATTATAAAAAGTGTGCAGAGTGGCACCTGTTCTTATGAAAATACTAGGATTAGAATAATGCAGAAGAATTGGCAGCTGTTGACATTACAATTTTTGTTAAATTTTGTTAGAATATTATTATATTTAAGATGGTGGCGAACAATAACCAATGATAACCCTGCATTATTATATCTGATTGTATACGTAGTTAACTCATAAAGAATAAACATACATACAATACACGAATATAGTTTACAGATAAATTATTTGCAATAAAATTTAAATTGAGTATTTAATCACATATAATTTATATATAAAATAATATTTTAAAAAAGCAGATGAAATAAATTATTTAATTGTTTTATTTATGTATATTATAAATTATCCTCTAATTTTGAAAGTGTGGAATAACGATTGAATAAATATTTTCTGTTTACGTGAAATAACATATATTTATTTATCTTTGTTGGATGCTTTACTCAAGTTACCATCGAGCTCCGCCAGCGGCGGATAGTGAAATGGCTTTTAGATATGGAAGCCAATTGTAAATATCAAAGAAATAGTGTATGATCAAGAGTCCTGCTGCCTTGTAAAGTAGGATGTTGGTTCATCGAAGGCTAGCTAATATATCCAATACAAACAGTATTTTCTGTCTCCCTACTGTTCTTTTTAAGTCTCTTAATTTATTATAGGGCTCAGTCATTGTGAGTCTCTCATGCCATCAAATATTTATAATAACTGTGAGATAGGATTGTGTATTTGTATAATAATATTTCATTCTTTAACTACATGCACAGCATTTCTGAATCCAAATCCAATGCTCTCTTTTTGCTTTAGTTCAAGACTTTGAGAATTAAGAAAGCAACAATGGTGACAAGCTTAGTAGACTGACAGTTCTTAGTCAAACTTTGCTTAAGATAATACAATCATTAAGGAGCAGTTTGAAACTAGATTTAAGTGAGGAGTTTCAGCTGGCAAAGACTATATTTAGGCAGCCCTATTCGGAGATCCTCCTGTCTTCAGAAGGACTTAGAAATAGCCTTACTCATACAATCTGGCTAGGTTGTTACATCTTGTAGATCACTAATTTTAGTGGTAGAAATAATAATATCAGTAATAATAGTTAAGCAAAAAGTAGTGGTAGTTCCAAAGATAAATACTTAAATTTACAAACTCTTCAAAATCAGAATGGAGAACCGCATTTATGTCTGAGGAATTTAAGATTGGCATGGCTGCTCTTAAACATATGGATGGATTCAATTTTTTTTTTTTTGGAAGAGCAGATCAGTTAGTGAAAGAATGCATGATATTGGATTTGGTATTATTATTGTTATCATTGGAATTTCTCATTGTATCAATGAAAGGTTAATGAGCTTAAAACTTGTTTTGCATAATGATACTATTGTTTAGTTTATTAGTGTCTATGCTTCAACCTTAGATTCAGAGAATTCAAAGAAGGAAAGCTTTTATTCCTAGTTGGACAGCATTATTACAGCAACATGATTAAAAGATTGAATTTTTCTTCTTGGACACTTTAATGCATATATTGGTTCAAATATTTAAACTTTGGCCAAACATTACTGGAAATAATGATATTGTGACTGTTTGTTATTACTGAATTTATGCACAACACATGGCTTGGCTATTACAAATATTTTGTTTACACAGAAAAACTGCTACAAAGGAACATGGATACATCCATACTCAAAAAAAGGACATTTAATAGACTATTGTTAGGAATCAGAATACAAGAGTTCATATTGGAGGGACACTTACAAGGTCAGATTTTTGGACAGATCATAGATTAGTTGTATTAAAAATTAATTATTATTACAACCATATTCACAAGAAAATTGATGTTCATTCTTCAGAAAAATACTGAGATAAATCCCTTTCAAACTCTGACTACTACAAAATATATCCATTGGTTGCCATTGTTTCTAGGATCTTTACCAGTATAAAACTTCACAAGAAAAATGCCCATTCATGCTGTTAATTGACTTGGTGGCCCAAATTTTTATAATGCAATGAAAATCATTGCATCCTGGCTTATAATTAACCTGGGCTTTGGATCATATACTATAAAATCTATGTATAAATTTGTTGAAAAAATTTGAAATCTCAAAATAAATAATAGCCACAAAATTCCCTCTTTAGATATCAAGAAATTACATGACTCTAACTCTCATAATGAGTCAATTAAAGTTATAGATGAATTGTTGCAGCAAGCTAATTATAACATCCAGAAAAAAGAATTTATCATAGAAACACTAAATTGGATTAGTGAAGAGATAGTTGCAACAATAAATAATAAAATGTATAAAATGAACCACACATAGCCCATGAGGCTATCATTTAATGGACTGGTCTGCAGCTTGTATTTATCTAACATTGAAAAACTAATTTCCAAAATTCAAAGGTCTACCTAATACCATTTTATATTCAAAATATGTGGATGATATGCTACTATGTGTGAATGAAGGAATAGTCAATTTCATCTAGAGTTAGCTTTGATGTCTTCTTTAGTCTAGATTATCAAAAAAGAAGTCAAATATCAAAATATCATTTTTTTAAAAACTTAAACATCCAAAAACAAGACAATAAGAAAAAGTATTATTATTACAGGTTGAAAATCTGAGACATTTGAAATAAAAACTGGTGTTAAATAAGGATATATGTTCTTGTTCTAACACTGTTTTCAATTTTTATGACAGTGGTCTTTGGAATTGATTGTATTTGGTTTAAATCAGACAAGGATCAAAATACAATATAGATTTGATGATGGAATTTTTACTTTGAATCAGTTAAAAGCAAAAACAAGAACTTTGACCACATAATTAAAACATGCATGGGTCTAGGTAATATTAAAACAATAATATTTAACAATTCAAAGATAGACTACTACAAAATACTTAATATAAAAGAATGCATTTGTGGAAGAGATATTCCTACAATCAGGCTGTCAATTTTCATCACCTATGCCATTTGGATTGCAAGGTGCAAGGCACAATACCAACATCCCAAGCCAGATGAAAACTCATTATTTATTCAGAGCATAGAGAAAATTAAACAAAGAGACAAAACTCTTGCCACAACATTCATTTTTCAAAAGACATGGAAGCTATATCAGACTCTCTAATAAAGTTAACAAAGAACTTAACCACTAAATACCTAACCCTGTTTAACTCAATAATGTTAGTTCCATAACTCATCTAATATTACAATTGTTCATTATCCATATTTGTAATATATCATCCATATTAATTAGTTTAATAAATGTTTTGAGAACTTTGTTGTTGTTTTTTTTTTGGATTCTGGATTTGCAATATGCCAATGTTTGTGCTATTTTTGCCAGTTCAAAAGAGGATTTACAGAATATTCTTAATGTTTTGAACTTATAAAGATCTCAGTTTACTAATTAAAGTTCAAAAAAATTCAAGTTCTTTATCAACCAGTAATGGAAGAAAAATTGTCACCAACTTTCATTTTGGATGGTTGTCAACTTGAAAATGTAAAACAGTTTAAATATTTTGCTGATTTTATACGTAGAAAGATGGATTTAGATGTTGAGGTCTAACACAGATTCCAAGCTGCTGCTGCCACTTTTAATAAGTTAAAAGGTACAGTATTTCATCATAGGGCAATAATAAGTTAGCTGTATGTAAAATTTGAATATCCTATCAGCATAATATAAAATCATTAGAAAAATTTCATTTACAGATGCATTGAATAATGTGATATTGTTTAATTATATTAGTAAAAATAAATTTGATTGGACTGTACAGTGATCATTAATTTATAAAAGACTTCTTCAACTTGATTGCAAAACTAATATGTTGATGTGTTCAATATTGACATTCATTATAATAAAGAGATTGTTGTATCACACTTTACAAATAATTGTTAAAATGCATATTATATAACTGTATTTTTGTTTTTATATTCAAGCACAGATGCTTTTCTAACCAACTCTAAATACTCAGCCACTTTATTCTCCAAATAAAAGCAGTCAACTATTCATTTATAGCCAAACTGGATAGTCAAACTAGATTGGCTATCTAAAAGAAAATCATAACCCTTCCTCATTCCTAATAGATTAAAAAGACAAATGTTGCTAATCACACAACACATTTATATAAAATAATCACACTTTCTTTTAATAGAAAATAACATTTATTTTATAATAATTAATTATTCTTTAAAATCTTCAGTTTTATTATTAACAGAGAGAAGCAGATTTAATTATGATTTACTTATTTTATTTGTAGTAAACAAAATATTTGAAATAAAAATAATTAGTATAACATTTTACTTGTTGATCAAATTATATTGGTATTGCTTTTGCAAGATTTTTTTAGCAGAGGACTTAAGAAATATGTCATATCAATAAAAGTAAAAGAGAGTAAATTAATAGATTAGGTACTTTGGTATTAGAGCTGCGACATAACAGGAGAGATGGGAGACCTTTTCACACCTACCGTAAATGTGTAATGTCACAATGACACCAATTGACAAAAACATCTCTGCGAATATATGTGAAAATGTGTTTGTTTTTTTATCAATGCGATCTTTTTTTTGTAATAGTTCGACATTTTCAGTCTCATAATTTATATATATATTTTTTTATGGTTTTTGTTTCATTTTTTTGTTTTTGTTTTAATTTGTTTATAACAAAATATGTTTATTAGCATTTCTGTTGAAAATCCCAACATACTCTGCAATCATGTTCTACATTTTCGGAGGGAAAATTTTTAGTATAGATGTCTATTTTCTGTGATAATATTAATTGTTTTTGTTTCAAAGTGACAATTCCTGTTATATATTGCACCATATAAGTATACTTAATGTGTTTTTATAAATATTGTTTGTGTTCTGATCTATCATGTCAGTCACTTGATGGCACTATTTCTAGCTAAATTGCTAGAAATATGCTGTATCCATGCCCACAGCCAAGCAGATAGTTTTCTATGATAAAACACAGAAAGTCACTTTACTCAGCTGCCAGCTACTGCTGTGATTTTTTTCTATGCTAAAAGCACAGAAAAATGCCTTCATTGGCTGCCATAGTTGCTTGTGTTACACACTTTATCATAATGCTGGATTGTATATTTTCACTACAGAATCGTGTGATGGTGTATTGACTACATTGTGCCTAAATAATTTAACTTTTCAGATCCATTTTTTTTTGTTTCATATGAACTGACCTACTGGTATCTTCTAACACTTTTAACAGTGTCATCACTGTTCCATCAGGACTATGTTAGCATCACAAATTGGATTTTAGGGTGGGGCACACACTATTTTGAAAATCATGATGAAAGTAACGTCAGAGACAGGGAAGACAGATGCTTCCAATGCAAAATTGCCAGACACTGGAGTTGAATTTCATTATAATAGTTTGTTATAATTATTAATAACTTTATTGGGTAAATTGCAATCAAATTTAGTTCCTCCACCCCCCAAAATGCATTGTCTGATTAGTTATTGTCCAAAAAAGGATAAAATGTGATTTAATTTTTTCTTAAAAAACTACCATAACTTTTCCAATACGGGAAAAAAAAAAACCCCATCTCTGATTAATTACTGTCCAAATAAGTCTCCGCTATATTTATTATGACATATCGTAAATTCTAATAAATTTCACCAGCGTCATTCATTCAAGCATGTAAAAGTAATTTAAAGTGATTATTTAATATCTTCATGCTTTCACTTTCAAACACTTAAGATTCGCCCATATAAAAGCATTTGGGTTCGAAAAGATAGATGGCCATTCTATCTTTTCCAAAGATTTTATCATGTGGTTGAAGTGTTAGTATTCATTCATTTTATAGTTAAAATCCAAAGCGCATGTGCAACAGTTTAATGCTGTTTAAATATTATTTGTTATTAAAAAAGTAATATAATTTTATATATATACACACACACAAAGAGTGCAATATAATTTAATTTTTATTCCCCCAAAATGTGGTGTCTGATTAATTACTTAGTTGCATGAATGCATAAGGAATGGAGAAAAAAGATATTGCATTCTTTTTTCCCCTTGCTTAAATAGTTTTCTTTGTCTTTTGTTATCTGGAGTAGTCTGACTGATCATCTGTATCTGGGTGGAAGATTTTTTTTATCTTATCTATTAGGTTTAATTAAACATTAATTCTTTCTACAATTGTATTGTTAATCAGTTATTGACAATTGAATTCCTACTAAATCAGATTTTACTTTAATTTTATTCTCATTGTTCAATTAATGTTTTAATTTATCCGTTTTATTATTAAACTATTTTTAGACTGTAGTTTTAGCATTGTAAATTAAACCACATATTTTACTAATAATAAATTGATATTCCAGTACTTATATATATATGAAAGCTCTGAAGAATAGTATTAGACACTCAAATCTGTCAACTATTTTTGGAAGTATGGAATAATAAAGCATTGTATGCACATTGGATAAAGTGCATAGAAGAATGGATTTTATTCTTTATTTTTATAATAATATTGATTTCTAATAATTGTTAATAGAATAAGAAAAAATGAATTAAAATATATACAAGTCAAATTTTATTAATATTAATGTCTTCTTGTTAACCATATTTTGGACTAATAATTGTTAATAGAAAAAGGGAAAATTTTTATTAATGCAAAAGTTCTTCATGTTAACCATATTTTGAGTGACGAAAAGAAGAGATACAATATTTGTTTTGATGAAATTGAAATTTGCTTTTATTTGAAGTGCATTTTGTATTAAAAAGTCTTGGTATTAATAAAATGGTAAACAAACACTACATTCTTGCTACTTATTCAATATAAATATCAAGTAAGAAACTTTTAGAATCCTATTTAATTAACAAACTTTCAATCTTTAAAATTATAATATTAAAATCATAATGTTAATCAATGTTGGTTAGAATAATATTGTCTATATAAGAGATAATTTATTTTATAATCAATACTAACCTGTTTAATGTGCTAATACTAACAGTTGAGTGTATTTGGAATATTTAAATGAAGTTAAATTTTTCTAAAGACATTCAATAATCATATTAGATGATGGAAATAGTCCAATATAAAAATACAACTAAAACACAATCATCACAAACCTTCAAGAAAACAATTGATAAATATGTTTCTTCAGATATATGATTCATTCATTATTAGATCAAAAAAGAAAAACATTTTGCAATATAACTTTGCAAATAATCAAATATGTAAATATCAAAATATTCAAATACATATCTGAATTTTTTACAGAAAATACCAAAGATCATACATACCAGAATGATATGATCAATAATCACTGAATAGGAAAATGTCAGTTCAAATTTTTTAGATAAAAATTAGCATAGACTCATAAATATGTATTAATTAAACTAATACCTACACTTAAGAGTAATAATTACACACATATTCACACACACCTATCAACTGGAATTATAAAGGTTGGTTTTCAAATATAATTAATTATTAATATAAAATTACATGATGATAAAAAAAGTTTCCTAATGACATTCTAGTCAAGATAATAGTTTAATCAGTTTTCTTGTTTTACTCTTAAACTTTAAATAGTTAGTTATCCATTTAGTGACCAATAAATAGATGATTATTTCAATTTGCTATAGTCATGATTCCTAAAAAAATTCAATTTTTTGAAAAATTCTTAGATACCTAAAAAAAAAAAACAATACCAAATAACATAAAACAATTCATAATTTTAAAAATGGAAGTGAATAAGTGTTTATGTTGTTATTAGTGAAAATATTTTTTACATTTTGGATCATCATTAATTTATTACAGAATGAATTTAAGTAAAAGCTAAGCCAGTAAATAATTTTTTAGTAATGTAAATATTTTTTAATTCATTTATTTTATTACTGTGTGATCAAAGTTTGATTTTAATATGTAATGAAAAGGTTTTTTGCTGATATTGTTTTGTCATAATGATAGGCATTTTAGTCTTGAAGTATTTAATAATTTCTATTATTATTAAAATATTAATTATAAATTAGTTAAGTAAAATGTGATTTAGTTAATATAAATATTTTCTGATTTATTTTGATGCATTTTATATTATGATATCAGTGGGTTTTTTCTTTGCAGTAGTACAATTTTGAATTGTTTTTGTTGTAATTATATTTCATATAATAATCCAACATCTTGCTTTTTTTGTTTGTTTTGTTTTTAATTATTTGCACTTTTAATAACTTCAGTGGCAATCTTTTTCTTTGTTTATATTCATAAAGAAAAGCATTTGAATAAATTAATGATTTTATTATTGAAATGGTTTGAATAAAAATTAAGTAACCAAATTATATTTTAGTGAATGTATACATTTTTCCAATTTATTTTTAATGCATTTTATTATTGCACATAATTAAAGTTTATTTTTAATTATATAATGAATAAAACATTTTTCTCCATTTTTTTAATTGGGATTGTTTACAACTGACAACAAACATTTTTGTTTTGTGAAAAATAAGAATTTTTATTGTTATGAGAATATTAAACAAACATAAACCAATGCATATACATTTCAATATATTTTTAATACACATTATTGATATATATAATGAAACTTTATTTTTAATTATGTGTTGAATAAAATTTTATATTTTTTTTGCTTAGATTGATAATACTTGCAATGAAAACATTTACCTTAATTAAATAACATTAAGTAAGTCATATTTTAAATTTACTTTTAATGACTTTTATTACTGTATATTATCAAACAATGCATAATAGGTATACATTACTTTTTTTCTTTGCATGAATCTGATTTTATCTTATGAGGACAACATTTGATTTTATGATTACAGCATTTTAAAAGGCCAGTATTATTAGAAAATTACACATTTAAACAAATAGTGAATATTTTAAACAAATATATGGAAATTTTTAAAGATTTTTAAGGTGAATATTTGCTTATTTGTCAAAGTAATTTATACAAATTTATGATATTGTTGTAGTGAATCACTGTATAAAGACTTTGCATATGGAAGTATAACTGTACATTATTTATGGAGTTTTATAATTATGTAAAGAAATTGATACTTAAAAAAAAGAACTAATGATTGTAAAAACAGTATAATGTAATATTCAATATACATATATCATAAAATACTTTATTTACAGAATTATCTTATGCAATTTTTTATGACAGTTTGGACTATACAATAATCTACTTCAGAAATATAAATAATGTATTGCTTATTGTACTTTATCATATTATATTTATGTAACAAACTTTTTTCTGCTATCAAAGAGCTTGCTTATAACAGTCAATGTATAAATATTTAAATTGTCTCTGAAGTCTTAAAAGAATCAAGTAGAACAAATTCCTAATATCTACTTCATACATTCTTGTCATTGCAAATATAATTGCAACATGATTATTCATAAAATCAATAAATGTGGATAGGTTAATCACCATCATGCATGAGTTTATTGGATTTTTAACCCTGAGTTTAAGATCAAGAAGGACCATGGTCTTTCTTCTCAATTGCCTTTATAGCTCTTAACTGAAATATCAGTTGAGTTTTCTTGAAGGTATGATTAATGTGTATGAGAATAGTCTCTTCTTTTTTTAATATATATTTGCAATTATAACAGACAAAAATAAATTTTGATCTCTATTTTCAGGAGGCTGGAAAGTTATCAGCCAAATCTGTGGTTAGCAACAAAAGGCAAAGAGTGCTAATAATTCTCTGATTACAGATTCAAGTTGGCATTTGCAGACCTTTTGTTTAAATAACTACATCTACCATGAAAAATTGCATGAATTGGAGAAGAGAAAAAACTATCTAATATCAAGTAGGACATTGTTGGACTTTGTAAAATTATGAGAAAAGGTGAAGAGCATTGATTTAAAAAATTGTCATGTAATTTACCATAAAGACAGAAATATTGGAAATACAATGGAGTGGAATCCATTATATATAACAAGGGTAAGAATAATTTTGTGGAGATTAATGGCATATCAAACAGAATGACAAGATGAATGAAGATGACAAATGCAGATAATTCTGTTTATATCTCAACAAGTTCTCATTGTGATGAAGTAGAAGATTTTATATGGTATATAAAATGCTTTTGATCAGAAAAAACATTTTAAAATTGTCATAGGAGACTTTAAGACTTGGTAAACAACTGAAAGATTAAAGTATTGTGGGTAAAATTGGTTATGATGATGGAATTGAGATAGGATATAAAATTGCAGAGTTCACAGAAAAAGAAAAATTGTACATTATGAATTCTGTCTTTGAGAAAAATGTTAAATGAAAATGAATGTGGAAACATCCAAATGAAGGTATAGCAGAATTGGATTATATTTTGACTAATACAAAATATACATTTTAAGATTATAATATTATTAATAAAATCAACTGAAAAAGTAATTATTGATTAGTGAGATATAAGATGTGTTAATGCAATATGAGAGACGCAAAAAACTATGAAAAAATCAAAATTAATGATTGATATTCTTAATATTTAAAAACACTGTAATAAATTTAAATTTAAATGTGTAAATCATTTAGAAATATATTAATAGATTTTAATGATGGGTAGACTGGAATCAATAAGTATATAACTGACATTCTGTCAAAAAAAACTGCGAGATAGCTGGTACAAAAATAACCCAGCAATTCTCCATTAAATTTTTTATTAAACAAAAGAACTATAAAGACAAAAAGAAATGTGAATTTTTTTTTAAATGATTCATAAGGAAGAATATCTTGAATTTTATAAAATGATATAAAAAACAGTGAATTAGCAAGAAAAGCTACAAAAAAAAAAAAAAATTCAACAGTATTGACATTTTGGTATCAGAACAAAAATTATTTCTGCAATAAGAAGAAAAAATGAAACTATTACCAAAAAGAGAGATGACATCATGAAATGTTGAAAGAGTTCTATAAAGAATTAACAGTAATAAAAAAAATAGCATTTAAATGAAAAAGTAAGACACATAATTAAATATGTTAATTAAGAAAAAAAATCTCCAGAAAATAATAGAATTATTATTGATATTTTAAAATAAGCAAGTGAAGAAATAGAAATATTGTTGGCAAAGTTAGTACATTAAATGTAAAATGATAAAGATTTACCAGATGATTGGAAGAATGCAGTACTAATGTTAAATTTAAGAAAATAATAAAGAATGTATTAGAAATTATGACCTATCAGTTCTATGCAAAATTTTAATCAAAATAATAACTCATCTACAGTGAACTTTAGATTCTACTCAATTAAATGAATAAATTAAGTTTAACAATAGTTTTAGTATAGAGGATAACATCCAAATTATTGAAAGACGTTATAGAAAGATTCAACGAATATGAACTGCCATTATATTTTGTTTTGCAGATTATGAAAAAGCATTGAATCAACAAGATGTAAACTCAGGATTTATCATATTATAAAGAATATTCATCAAAATACAACAACAATGATTAGATTAAAGTGATACTAAAATAATTAACATTGAGGGGGAAGTACAAAGAGGTGATTTTATATCTTTAAAACTTTTTAAAGCAGTTTTACAAGAAGTATTATGTATATTAAAATGAGAAGATAAATAAATATAAATAAATAGATATTATTTAAGTCATCCAGATTTTACAGATGATATGATTGTTTTTTAAAACAATGTTTTACAGTTTCAAAAAATATTGCAAAAATTATCAGATGAAAATAAAAAAATAGAACTAAAGACAAATAAAAAATAAAAATGATAATGATAAATTAGAAGTTAACAACTACAAATACTTTGGTCAAATTATTAATCAAGAAATTAATCATAGAATTAAATTTGGATGGGTGCTGAAAAACTGAATATTAAACGGAAATATGCCTATATGTTTGAAGAAAAAAAAGTTTTTAATAAATATGTTTTCCTAATTCTTACTTATAGATGTGAGATCTGGATACTTAACAGAAAATCAATAAAAAAATTTCAGACCACACAAGAAAGAATCAAAAAAGAAATACATGTGTATGAGACTGTATCACTGATGACAGTGGAAAAATTAAGATACTGAAATGGAACTGGGATGGAATATTGCTTAGAAGAGAGATGATAATATATGGACAGTTAAAGTTTTAAATTGGATATCAAAAGATTGTAAATGATTAAAATAAGATTATATGTGAAATGGGTGTATGAAATAAGAAAGTTTGCTTATATGTTATGGAAAAGAAAAGCTAGGAATAGAAATAACTGTTTAAACTTGGGAGAAACCTGCAGTAGAATGAGTGGTTGAAAATTATGATGATGATATTTACAACTCTGAAAAAGATTATTCTGCAGTTAAAACTATAAATACAAAATAATTACTTGTAAATGGTTGCATAAATATTTTTAGCATAATACAATTAATTCAAAGTATAAGAAAAAAAGTGAAAAAATAAATACTTCAAATAATGTAAGACATGTCTAAATTCTAATATCATTTTCAAATAATAACAAAAATAAATTTTATAACATATAATAACAACATTCCACTTTTCTTACACTTTAAAGCAAAATATATTTATTAACTTATAGTTTCGACTATAAATAAATTTTGGAATATATATATTACCTGAAGTAAATATCATTTTACAAAAATAATAACTATGTAAAAAAACTATGAAGTGAAATTTTATTTGAATTAAATAAATTTCTATACTATGTTATTTCAAAAATCACACTATATAAATAACTATATAAAGCAAGTGTTTGTTTTATGTATTATATAATAAATTGTGATTTCAATACAAGATATTACAATAATTTATGTAAAAAGTATTGTACAACACCACTATCTGAGGATTGGGTACAAAAAAAAGTATTATAAGTACATATTTGTTTTTATAAAAAAAATGATTCATCTTTACAAAAACAATAAATCGCAATAATATATATATTTACTAACCAAGCTATTGTAAGCTTAAACATAATATTCAGAAAACATGATAAATTACACTAAGCTGACATATTTAAGGTCATGGGTTTACATATGAGAATATTTTATAATGAAGCTCTAAATATATGAAAGTAAAATAATTTGGCTAACAATATTCAGAAATTTTAACCTTCTTATATATATATTCTACAGGGAGTAAAATTATATAACATTGAACAGTATCCAAATCAATAAGATATTCTTGAATAAGAATATCTTATCTTAAAAAAATATCCATTCATTTGCTGTTTAAAAGTGGCCCATGAAATCTCAATAATTTTAATCCAGTTAAGTGTGCAGGTTATAGAAGATATGTAGTACTACTACTATGTTTTTTTGAATCAATATTTATTAACAGTGAACAAATTGATCATTATTTTTAAAGAAGATAGTATTGACTAAAAATAATATTTAACAATGGAGTAAATTTGCTCTTTCTAAATTTCAATTTCAATTAGTAAACACCTATAATGAATTCATGCAGAATAATGACTCAAGAAAATGTCATATTATAGCTTCTCAAATTTGTCCCAGCTTTATTTCACAATTAAGAGATTAAAATAATATTGAAAAATAGACAAAAACTTTGGGTAGATTAAGATACTGATATAAACATTTTAACATTGTAGTATCTTGTAAATGTAATTTTGGAGAAGCTAATGATAAATTTGTTGTAATCTATATAATTTTATAGTAATTTCACTTGTGATTTATGTTTTTAGTTAGAATCTTTATAATGTCAGTTGCTTGTAAAACATTGTTTTTCTACTACAGTTAATCAAGTTTCATTATCTTCATCAAATTAAAATTACAAGATGATTTCTTATTGTTTAGATGAAAATTTGGTCATACTATCTTCAGAAACTTCAAACAGATTCACCTTTCTTTTTACTTTTTCAATGCTTATTTTATTAATCCATCTGATAGTTTCAGTTGCCCAATAATCTTCCTCTGATCTCTCCTTATTATTCAATTTTGAGTAAGAATGCTGGGCGATTAAAACTGTCAGATGGATTTATTTTAATAAAATAAGCATTGACAAAATAAAAAGAAAGGTGGATTTGTTTGATTTTTTTATAATTTTATCAAGGCATGAAGAAAGGTAAGTTGATAATATTCTTCAGAAACTTCTTGATAGTCAATTAAATACAGTATTATCAAGAGAAATATTACTTGTATATTCAAATCTGTTTCTTTGCAATGGCTTCCTGATCACATACATATTCCTTTGTTAAATATCAGAAAAGAAGTTGCCTCTTAGAAAACCTATAAAACAAAATATTAAGCAAATTGGACTTGCCAAAAACTCAAAATGTACATTCAATATCTAAGACTGATCTGAAATTAGGATTCTTTTTTTTTTTTTGGGGGGGGGGGGGTAATTAACCAAATTCTTTTTCCAGATACAACAATAAATCCAGCTGGATTTGATCTTATAGTTGCAAATCTCAACAATGTTCATCTACTCACAAATGGAAATAGCATCCACTGATTTATTTAAGTGTGGTCACCTATGAACTACATAGTTAATGACTGACAAATGTATGGTTAATTAGTGAAACTATCTTCTACTTGGAATCTTTAAGATTTCTTTATAATATTTTGTTAATAGTTAAGCTGTTAAAAAAAATCCATATAATAAATAAAATAAACATTATTAAATACAATCAAATGCAATGCATATAATGGTATAGCTGATTTCTTGGGAGGCCATGTGATATTCAAGCTTACTAATAGCAGTTAGGATTTAAAAGTTCCATATTCATATGAGAGTCTTTTTGAACCCTTAAATTCTGACTTTGCTACAACTTAATCTCGTTTACATTCAGACAAATATAAGTAAGATGTTTCTGGTCATACATATAAAATTGATGTCAATTTTTTTTATTTAATTCATTTAAATCTTCATTGGTTCTAGTCGTAAAAAAAAAGTGTTTATACTAGAATGTAAGTGCATTTTTATATTACAGGATATCAAAAATGTAGGGCTAATATGTCAAGTGATTCTGATAAATTACCCAATGTCCTAAATACATACATAATTTGATCTTAGTAATAGTAAAATCTAATGAAAACAATATAAAATAATTACAAAATTGTAAACTTTATGGAGTTTGTCATATATAGGTGCATAACATATAGTATATCTGCATATATATTAAACTTGGATACATTTTATAGAAAATAAACTTGCTTCCGATAATATATATTGTGTGAATTTCTCTGATCAAGCGAGATTGGAATAATTAGTCATCAATAACGCTTGATTATCATTGGTGGTAATTTCCCATTGCTTGCCATTTTATATTCAAATTTAGAACTACATTATACTTTAATTAATTAGGCCCACACAATTTATATCAAGGAATAACAATAAATAAACTGTATGCCCGATTAATCGAGTTAACGTAAAATTATTTTATCTACTAATTTTGATGTGGAATATATACATGTTCATTTTATTTATATACCAGAAAATTACTTTTGACTTCTAATCACCGAAAAGCTCTCGAAGAAGCGTTTATCTGTGAAATAACTGATGCCAGGTACCCGCAATTATAATGTTAAAGGTTTTTTTTTTTTACAAAATACAATTAAAATAATATTAAAAATAATCACAATTTCTATTAAAAACATGCACACACAAAATAAATTAACTAATTGATATATGCAGAACTAATAAATAAAATTTACGGCAGAACTTAGATCTCGATTTTAAAAAATTACAAATTTTTTTGTTTTGCTTTCATTTATTACTTTATTTACTTGAATGTTAAAATATTATTTAAATATGTTTATTTAATATATAGATAAATATACAAAACACAATAATAGAAATCTATAAATACCCCCCAAAAAAACTTACCCAAAAGGATTAGAGTATAAAGAACTTGATGGCTTTCCTGGCATATGGATTCTCATTTCAATTGTTTAATATCTACATAAATAATATTTTTTATTGTTCCTTTAGAAATTATAAGAAAATTATCTAAATAGATTAAGAATCCATAATTTTTCTTAGCTAAATATTTTTTTCCAGGCTTCGCACTCCACAACAGCTTTCTAGCACGCAGTTAACAAACTCTAAGGCATTTCTTAAAAATAAACCGGTTTTTCTTGAAAAACACGGGAAGGGCCATGTTAATAACATTGATAGCTGCAGAGTTCGAAATTACTGTCGCATTTTATTTTACTTTTCACATTGCGATTATTTAACCCACGTTTTTTTTTTTTAAAGAAAAACTTAAATATTTTGACTTAAATTGTAATCAGTTACTTGATAAATTTTAAGCACATCTGCATGCTCAGGCATTTTATCTCTATAGCTAAAATATATACGGTTAAACCTACGTTACTTTGATTAACAAATGGTATAATTATTCATCTGTTAAAAATTAATGAGGAAAAAAATAGTATTGGAATTTTTTTTCTGAAATAAATTTTGTTAATTATGGAAAATGCGAATTTATTTGTAATAAATTAAGCACAGTTTACATTAAAATTGTTTAATTAAAAGTTATATATATGATGGAAATTGAATTCTGACCACATGGAATTTATAGAGTCTGAGCTTCACCACTGTACCAAATCACACAGGCAACAATATAAGTGGTCACTTCTAAAATCTTTATGATCTCTAACTTTCATTTACACTTTTTTATATCTTATTACCTTTAATTAACTTAGTTTATTGCAAGTATCAGATATCTTCACGAGCTTCTCTGACACCGAGTACCTTTCTCATTTAATTCCAGTAATTATATTGCATTATATTTGTTAATTAATTACGCAGCAAATCTAGCTTATTTTCCTTTTGCATGCATATATGTCTAAGTTTGTAAAAAGAGTAACTATTTATTGATTGATTTTTTTTTTTTTTTTTACATTGCTTAAGTATTAACAAAATATAATGAAACATGTAGAGATCGCAACCAGGAGATACATTCAGTGTAGCTTATTAAGACCTTCAATTTTAAAAGTCATTAATTATGTGTTTCATAATTTATATTATCCACATTTATATAGATCAGTGACTGTTAAATTCCAGTTATGAAACAGATAATGCAACGATCATGGATTGATATAGGTTTATTGATGAAACTTTGGTTGTGTCTGACAAGAACAAATCCAGCTGGCTTTATTGTAGGATCTGGAAAAGGAAATTTGTTTGGAATCTCATAAGAAATTATTTTTTTACATATAATTATTTAATTATAGATTTTTGATTTAAGATTTAAAAATGGATATTCATTTGATATAAGAAGTTATAAAACTATATATTGAGTTAACTTCTACATTTTCTATGAAACAGCATTTTTTCTGATATCTATTGCAGGAATATTAAAAGAACAAGGAACTGTTATAAAGGAGTATATTGAAATGCACCAGCAATATTTTTCATGGTATCCGAGTGTCCAGAAGTTTAATAGAGTCACAGCATTCACTAGTAGAATTTGCTACAGTTAATTAAATCATTTGTAAATTACTTACAATACATCCCCAAATAATGATAGTCAACATTTCACAGAGATTATTTTTTAGAAATTAATTTTGATATAACTTTACCATAAATATAAAAAATGTCACATTATGATCCAAGCTTATTTCTGAATAGCATATGATAGGAGTGGATTTCAACTATTTAAAAAGATTATTTTCAAATTACTAGAGATTTCTCTGTTATTTAGTTAAAAGCTGAGCATATTTTATCTTCACTGGATTAGAAATAAGATCAGTTTTTAAAAAATATTCTTTTCATATCCTTATTCATAGCAATATCATTTTCTGCATTCTAATTCTGGAAAATCATTGATGAATATATTAAACAAAATGAGAGAACTAAATCCTGAAATAAACTTTTCTGCAAAATTTTGTATCTACTCTGATTATCATTTGCTATTATTTAATGCATAAAGTACTATCAATAATGATTCATTTATAACTAGATCTGAAGTATGGGTTTTATCACACAGCATTCTTGGTAGTGACAAAACAGTGGTGGAAAATTTTTGAAATTTTTATCAGTGATTTTGCATGAGATAGCACAATAAATAATGAGTCACTTAAACTAGGTCTGAAATATGAGGGTTATTCTTTGAGATTTCCTTGAAAATCAATAGCATAGAAAAGTATGATGAGATTAAAGATAATTATTTCATTTTTTTCTAAATATAGGCACATATAATGCGTAAATTTTTACTTGATATGGCTGCTCAAAATCTGATGATAGAACAGCACTGGCACTTGGAAAAAAATTGTTCAAGTTTTAAAATAATATAGCTATGCTCAGTTAACAGTGAAGTAGTGAAATAAGACATAACAATGTATACTACTTCAAGTATATGCTATGCAAAAAAAAAAATGGAAATAAAAAAAAAGTAAAATTCATAAATTTAATAAATGTTATAATGTTCCAGCAGTCTTTTTTTTTTTTTTTGCCTTTGAGATAAGGAACTTGAATATTGCATTTATTAAAAATATTTGTTCAGGCTAAGCTGAAAGCACATATGTCATTTTTGTTTCACTTTTTTCATTCTGAAAATACAATATTTATTTTAAAATATTTTCTAAGAATAAGGCCAGAAGTTTTATGAAATTTAAGAAATTTCGTGAAATGTCTTTTCTTACGTGATAAAATGAAAGATATCAATTATGTAGGGGAAAACCTGTAAAACATTCATACATTGCATCAGAAGACTTAAAATTTGAAGAATTTGAAATGGAAAATAGCAAATAGAAATGATTATATAGATTCTGATTAATATAGTCTTAAAAACAGCATGGTCATAATTCTGTTAATAATGAAACTATTATGATATCTCTAAAGTTGAAGGGGAGTTATTTAAAAAAAATATACAGAATGTTCAATTGTAATGAATTTTTATATTTTATTATTTTATTTTTTAAATAATAGAGATAAAAAAAATTTTTTCTATTAAATGCTTTTATTGACTGTGCATTAAATAGAAAAAAAAATAATTGTTTGTCCAACCACAATTGGGTTTTTTTAATTTAACTTGAAATAAAACCATTGGGGGGGGGGGTAATTAAATCAATCACTATTGACATAATAAATGCAAATGTAAAACTGCATTGTACTTTAAATCGACTGGACACTTATAGTTGATATATATTGATATGGTAGTTTTTCATCTCATATTTAAATAATATGTTATTTAAGGATTTTCTATTTTCTTGAATTGAGAATTTTATTTTTTTATTAACAAAAGTTTAAATTTAAATAATTTGTTATCTTTTAAGCAATCTAGGTTAAAAGTTTTTTTTTTGTTAATTAAACTTGAAAGTTAGTTTAATCAAGAGTAAATACTTTTAAGATAGGCTTTAACCTGAATCTTATGCACCTTGAAATTTATAATAGTCAAACAATATCTTTAATTGCCAATAGAGGGATCTCTCAAACCATGGCATAAGATAGTGGCTTTTATAAAGATAAAAATGGCTGTCTTATTTTTAACCTAACTTTCCACTTATATAAGCCAATCCAAAGCATCTTGATTTGGGAACATGAAGCTGTTATTCTCTCCACTATTTAAGTCCACTATTTTCTTTACAAATTAACATTTGTGAAATCTTGGGTGGTTTGAGAGGTCCCTCTATCGACAATTAAAGATATTGTTTGGCTATTATAAATTTCAAGGTGCATATGATTCAGGTTAAAGCCTGTCTTAAAAGTATTTACATATACTTCCTGTGCACTTAATAAATAATTATAACATTATAATAGTTTATATATTCCCAGTATAAAGATCATAATATTAATTCGTAAATTGCAAGATTTCACAAATGTTAATTTGTAAAGGAAATAGTGGACTTAAATAGTGGAGAGAATAACAGTTTCATGCTCCCAAATCAAGATGCTTCAGATTAACCTATATAAGTGGAAAGTTATGTTAAAAATAAGACAGCCACTCTTATCTTTATAAAAGTTGTTATCTTGTATTGTGGTTTGAGAGGTCCCTCTATCTGCAATTAAAGATATTGTTTGACTATTATAAATTTCAAGGTGCATATGATTCAGATTAAAGCCTGTCTTAAAAGTATTTACACATACCTCCTGTGTGCTTAATAAATAATTACAACTTCAATCACGAGTACAAACTGTGCTTTTTTCTAAAAATCAAGTTCTATTGTGAAGTATTAATTAAAAATGAAATGTTATGATTCTGTGTGTGATAAGTGAGTTTTTAATTATAATTAAAAAAAAAAAAAAGACATCCAGATCCAGAATGAAAAAAAAATCTACTGTTGATAAGATATTTGTTGACAATAGCCTAAAAACATTTTCTTTGTTCTTTTCTTTGAAAATGCAATTTTAAAAAGGCTAAGTGAAACAAAGGGGAATGCTTATGGAAAGCTATAAAAGGAAAGAACTTCTTTTGTTCAGGGTAGATAGTCATATGGATAGTCACGTATGTATAAAGTGATAGATAGGAAGTAGAGGAGAAGACAGAAGATTATTAGGACTCATAATAGTGATTTTAAAATAATATTGCTGGGCTAAAGACATAAAGTCCCTCCTGCAGGATCTCTGTATACCTCAAAATGTCCCTTTGCAGATGAGGAAGAAGCTTTAGATAAAGAACTGGTGTTATAACTATCTGAGATCAGCAAAAGTAATTGTACAACTCCATATGCAAAGAAACAGTGGTGTACAAAAATAGTGAAAGACCCCTTTCTTAATATCACATCCAGACAGATGTACACTAGGACTAAGCCATTAATGTCAAATAGTAACAGCACTACATCAGAAAGGATGGTAAATATGAACATTTATTTTAAAGGAACTATAGGCTTTTAATATAATTGAAACTCATTTGTTTTCTGTCATACATATGACATTTTAGTGATAGGCATTTCACAAAAAAAAAAAGATTGTGTTTCTACAAAGCTTGTTAAGAGTTTGTTTTGTGAGCTTTATATATAATATTTATAAACACAAGCTTATTAAATTAGGTCTTGTGACACTCTAACTTGATTTTTTTGTAATTTCACATTAACTAATTTGTATAATTTTAAATTAAGAATCCTACTGTATAAGATTTGTCCCTATTTTATTTTATGTCCTTATTGAGTTTGGGTGAATCTATAAGTCTTATGTGTCTTAAATAGATAAGTTAAAAGAGGTAATATAGTAACAGACTGACTTGTTATCAATATAAGATGGGGCTTTGAGAAAACCGAGAGTAATTTCTCAATTTAAATTATGTTTTTCAGGCCATCTCCAAGGTAGGAATAGAACACTTGGGTGAGTAATGACAGGTAGCTAAAACAGTGCTATCCTTCATTGAACAGAGATCATTGGAAGCATCTCATGCCTCCATCTTCAATGCTAAAAAATGGATATGTACTTATTCCCTCAGTTGAAATAATGTTATATAGAAAATTAGTTTGTTAATATAAAAAAAAGAATGTGTAATAAAGGGTGAAAGTGGGTTTGGCACATTTAGATTTACCAGATTTTGCTTTAAGACTTAATAAAGGTTTGGGTTCAGAAAATTAATGTCATGTATGTATAATTGATTTTCTTATGTGATTAAAATTTAACACATGATTGTATATTAAGCTACCTTGTATTATGGTTATTTTATTTATATAAAAAGGAAACTAGAGAGTTACTTTATGCCATGGATATTCAGGTTTTAGTAAGATATTGCTTGGTGTGGCATAACTGTGCCATTAATTAAATTAACACCAGGTTCCACTGAGATTTAGATAGTAATTCTTGCAGACCTGGTTCTAGCTCAAACATCTAGTGGCACTCTCATGTGGTTATTTGTTCTTACCATACATCAATTTGAACCACCACATAGGATGAAGAACCATAGAAATAGAAAATGGTGTCCCTATGTAATTGACCTTGAACAATGAGAGCAGCCTGAGTGAAGGTGTAGGGAAGTAAAAAATGCTGCATTGATGGATAGGGTAAAGGATTGAGGTAGGATCCAGGGGTGAAATGTAAATAGGGTAGAAGGAGTAAAATGCTTGTCTTTATTATATTTTTTATAATTATTTCCCTGAGAAAGGGGTAATGAGATGATAGTTTTTCATTGCATATGAAAATATAATATTTAATGTTTTTCTATTTTTTTGTATTGGAAATTTTATTTATTACTAATGAAAGTTTAAATTTAAATAATTTGTTATCTTTTAAGCAATCTAGGTTAAAAAAATTTTTTGCTAATCGAATTTGAAAATTTTAGTTTAATCAAGCCTATAAACTGTTCTTTTTGCTAATTACTTCTTGGAATGTCGAATGTGGTGGAAAGCAAAACTAAAGTCAAGCTCTATTGTGAAGTGTTAATTAAAAATGAAATGTTATGATTTTATGGATGATAAGTGAGATTTTAAATATAATTAAAAAAAAGACATCCAGATCTAGGATGAAAAAAATCTACAATTGATAAGATATTCATTGACAATAATCTAAAAACACTTTATTTGTTTTTTTCTTCGAAAACACAACTTTAAAAAGCTAAGTGAAACAAAGGGGGATTCACATGAAAAGCTTAAAAAAAAAGAGCTTTTGTTCAAGATAGAAAGTCATATGGATAGTCATATATGTATAGAGTGATATAGATAGTGAAGTACGGGAGAAGGAAGAAGATTACTAAAACTCATAATAGTGATTTAAAATAATGTTACCCCACTAGAAATGTAAATCCCCCCCCCAAAGAAAATCGCTAAACCTTATGATATCCCTATGCAGCTGAGGAAAAAGCTTTAGATAAAGAACTGACAGTGTTATAGCTAGACAAGGTCAACAAAAGTAATTATACAACTCCATATGAAAAGAAACAGTAATGTACAAAGGATAGTGAGAGTCCTCTTTCTTAATATCACATCTGGATGGATCTAAACTAGGAACTGAGCCATGAATGTCAAATAGTAACAGTGCTACATCAGAAAGGATGGTAAATATGAACATTTATTTTAAAGGAACATAAAACTTTTAATATAACTGGAACTCATTTGTTTTCTGTCATACATGTAACATTTTAATGATGGACATTTCACAAAAGAGAGCTTGTGTTTCACCTTAACCAAATTGTATAATTTTAAATTAATAACCTTGCTGTATGAGATTTATCACTATTTTGTTTTATTTCCTTATTGAGTTTGGGTGAATCTGTAAAACTTATGTATCTTAAATAGATAAATTAAAGGAGTTCAGGAAGGGAAATTGGTAATATAGAAATAGAGTGATTTGTTATTGATTGAAGATAGAGTTAGCTAAGTTAAGATCTTATAACAGAGAGAGAGAGAGAGGAGGGCTTTGAAAAAATCAAGAGTAATTTCTCAATTTGAATTATATGTTTTCCAGGCCATCTCTAAAGTAGGGATAGAGCATTTGGTGAGTAATGACTGATACCTAGGACAATGCATACCTGTGTCTTCAATGCTAAAGAAAAAATAATGGATGTGTATGTATGCCCTTGGTTGAAATAATGTTATATAGAGAATTACTAGTTAATAAGAAAAGAATGTGTAAGAAAATGAAGAAGGTGGATTCAGCACATTTAGATTTATCGGATTTTGCTTTAAGACTTAATAAACATTTAGGTTAAGAAAATGAATGTTGTGTATTAATTTATTTTATATGATTAAAATTTAGCATATGGTTGGGAAATAACTTAACCTGTATTATGGTTATTTTATTTATATAAAAAAAAACCAGAGAGTTGCTTTGGGTCATGGGTATTTGAATTCAGTAAGATGTTGGTTGGTATGACATTATAACCATGCAATTAAATAAATTAAAACTAGGTTCCACTGGGATTTAGATAGTAACTCTTGTGGATCTTGTTCTAGCTCAAATACCTAGTAGCACCTTTGTGCACTTATTTGGTCTTCTCAGGTTTGTCAATTTGTACCAACACAATATATATTGTAATGCTATTGAGCGTTCATCAAAATTGTGCGTACAATTATAAAAATAAAATTGTCATAAACAATGCGAAGGGTTTAATAAATAAATAAATAAATAATAAATTTAAAGTAGCCATTGCAATAGTTTGAAGCCTCCCAAAGTCAAATAATAATGAACTCTATAGCATGCATAAAGAACTGTTAATGAGCGTATTTTGAAATGTCATGTATGTTAATGCTTGAGAATATTTTAATATTGATTTCTAGTATATATTTAAATGCCAAATATTATTTAAGGCTTGTGTTATATTCTAGTTTATTATATGAATTCAGAGTGTGTGCATGGTCATTATAGGTAATTATCATTGTCTGATTTAAATAAGTAGTTTAAAAGTGAGAACAATGAATATTTAGTCAAATAAATTATCTTTAAGCTTAATTTTGTCAGTCAATTCTTTTTATGACTAATTGAAGCAATAATTTGTCCTTAAATTCCTTTGCTGAGCTAGTTATGGATATTTGAGCACTGGATTATGGGGCTACTGTTCAAACATGTTAGTTCTCATAACTATCTGGCACCCGGGGTTTACTCTGAAACAAATAAAGTACTTGGATAGTAGGGGTTTGAACTTAGCAGTCAAGGTGAGCCACGGTCTGGAAATGTGATCATGTTATGCATTGCATAGCTTGGTCTGATTGTGGGGTATTGTTGATGGCTCTTCCATCAATGATATTATTCCCTCTGCTCAAAGAGCTGGTCCATTCATGTAATATTTATAATATGAAATTATAAATTTATGATAAATAAGGTTTGAACACAGCTAAACCTACAATTAGAGTATGCTGGACCGTATCTTACGAATGCACCCGGCACAATATATATATATATATCACATCACTAGATATTTCTGCTATAAGTTGAAATGTATACTCCTTATATATTGCATTTGAGGTGATTTGATATTTATTTCAGATAACAGTATGCACTGGAAATATTTTCATATATATCTGTGTTTGTGAGTTTCAAAAATTAAAAGTGGCTAATGTTAATTCTGTCTTTCTTTAAGTATAGTAGACAAGTATGTTTAGGAGCAATTTAAAGATTATTGCTTATGTAGAACTTATGCTCTCTGTTTGAATTAGTTCATGTTTCAATATTTAATGTCATTGCAACCTATAGTTCAAAGAGTTTTTTTTTAATTAGCTGATTTGAAATGCATACTCTAATACATTTATTCACAGAGACCATAGCTGAAATTTGCTTAATATTTGAAAGTTAATACACTTATATATGCGTCAAGCATATTAATGCTTACATATTTATTAATGGTGAGAGAAATTTGAAATCACTATTTGAAGTAATTTGATATTTATTTCAGATAACAATATGCACTGGAAATATTTTGGGGTATATCATATTTAGTATGTATAAGTGACTAAAATTATGAATTATGAAATATTTATTTTTATTTTAAAAAATTGTTTTTTTATAAAAAAGCTAAACAAAATATAAACAACTTTTTTATCACTTAAATAAAGCTTACAATCATAACAAATCAAATCAACAATGAGCATTAATTAAAACATACCCCCATCACTAGATATTTCTGTAGTAAGTTAAGTCTTTATGTAAGAATCATATTTAGTATATGTACATAATTACATATGTATAATAAGTCAGTAACTAACTTTTTTATTTAAAATTGTTTGACAGTTATTATTTTTATTTTAAAAACTTTTTTAAAAAAGTGGTTTATAATATAGTCTTGTTAGCTTTTTTAAAAACAAATTATTTTATCAGACCATGAAGTTCCAAAAGAACACATATCAGTCATGTATACTATGTATAAAAGATTAACAAAATTCAATAGAATTGGTGCTTAACTATTATAAGAAAAGGAAAAAGAAGAATGTTATTGGAGAGAAGTGTTGAAAAGAATTGTATTAACAATAAAATTGTTGAGTCACCTAAAATCAGTATTTAGGGGTCATGATGAAAGCAAAGATTCAAATAGGAAAAGAAATTATTTAATCTGATTGGAATATCTAAGCAAATACAATAAGTTTTTAAAGTTAGATCTACAAAAATATGTTAACCAAGGATGAGAAAATGTAAGCTATTATCTCATATTATTTGTGATGAATTTGTAGGTGTTATTGGAAATCAAGAGTAGAAATAATTGAAGAAATCAAATTTGCAACTTATAATTATTGATTCCACTTACAATGTTTCACATGTCAATCAAGTAGCTTTTGTGATATGTTTCATCCTGTGGTAATATAATGGAAAGATTTGTGGAATTCATTCTCATAGATAAACACACATCTTCATAGATGGAACAAGAAGTTTTGTAAACTTTAATAAAATTAAGATTGAATATTAAAAACTGCCGAGGACAATTATTTCATAATGCTTTTAATATGTCAGGGAAGTACTCAGGTTTACAAGCATGTATTAAAGAACATAGCCCAAGTGTGGTTTTTATTCCATGTGCTAATTATTCCTTAAATTTAATTGGAAATTTTGCTGCAGAAAGATTTAGTGCTACAATTGAGTCTTTTATATTTATGCAGAATTTTTTTCTATGTCAATCCATTGCTGGAAAATTTTAACCAGAAATCTAAAATGTGTTAACATTCCATCACAGTGAAAAGGATTTCTAATACAAAATGGTTAGCAAGGGCAGGTGCTGTATTAGCTATAAAACTTGGTTTCACCCCTGTAAAAGAGCATTTAACTGAAATTTGTAATTCGGAAGAAAAAAAAGTTATCATAGTGAAGGTGACTTCACTTCTGAAAAAAAATGGATAAATATGCAACTGCCCTAATGATAGTGATTTGGAATACTATTTTACAAAGAATAAATATTACTAGTAAATCAATGGAGTGCGAAATATTGGAAAGATCTCTTAGAAAATTTCATCAATAATTTCAGAGAAGAATTTGAAAAAGAGTCAACTGATTTATCAGGGCTATCATTTAACGAGGAAGATAAATAAACTTGCATAAAACAAAAGAGAAAAATATTTTTTGATGAAACCAAAAAAATCGGATATGAATTTACCATAAGAGAAAATTTCATAGTCAATTCATTTTATGTCATATGTGATAACACCAAGGCAGAACTATCTCAAAGAACTCAGATGTATGAAGTTGTTGGAGAGCTTTTCAAATATTTTTTGATTGGAATTTATCAATATAAGGAAAAAAGAACACGATAAAAAAGTTTAAAAATATTTATAAAAATGACTTTGATGTTTGTAATTTTGAAGATGAATTTGAGCATTTTTTAATATTTGTAAAAGAAAATGAGTACATCATAAAAACCACACCAGACATCTAACAAGCCACCAAAAAATTATCTTATACATTTCCAAATGTTGAAATATTATTGAAAATTTTAACAATTTCCATATCTAATGCATCAGGAGAAAGATCGTTTTCTGTCTTAAAATGTGCAAAAAATTATTTAAGGAGTATTATGGGAGAAGAAATATTAAATAATATGGCCATTCTGTATATAGACCAGAAAATTTTAAACCTAATTGACACAGCAAAAATAATTGAATTTGCAAGAAATAAAGCAAGACAGAAATTCGTGTAAAAATATATTTTTTAATAAATTCATTTAATGGGTTATGGTATGAAATTTTTGATTATTTTTCTTTTTTGTTAATTTAATGAGAATTTTCTTGAAATTTTTTTTTTCTGACTTGAGTTTGAGAGCCCCAAAACTTTTACCGCTTGGGGCCCCACTTGGCTTGATCCACCTTTGACAATTACCAGTTTTCCTTTTATCATAGATGCTAAATTTAAATTTCTTGGTCCATCTTAATAATCTAAAAAACTTAGTAAAATATTCATAATATAGCTCAAAATATTGATATGCTAGAAAAAAATTGTTATCTATGAGACCAGCAATGGCAGATTGCTAACAGCAAAAAAATATCAATAGGGAGGTGAATTATAATATGTCTTACTGCAATGGTATAAATACTTTTACAGTCAGATTGATTTATTTTAGCTACCATATCAACACCCATTTAATCAATCCTTTTGAACTTAGGACCATTAGCTTCTAATAATGATAGCTAAATACCAATTTTGGATGGCTTAGTAGGTTGATTCTAGACTGGCTAATTAAAAAAAAAAACTAAACTTTCTTGTATCCTAAAAATATTTCCAAGCTTTGCTTAACCCAAAATCAATATCATTAATATGAGAAATAAAAATTCTAACTATTATTTTATAACATCACCATCAGTGATCAAATGTTATTGATTTAGCACAAGACTAATGTATGATCATGTGTAAATTGATCACCTCATTGAAATTTAATGTATATATATATAGTTGTTGATGAGACTTTCAAGCATCCTTCAGCTATCGACCCTATCTCATATAACTGACACACATGACCACACACATGTAAAAAAATTAATGATCTCCAATATACATATTTCATGATGAACCAGTACTTATCAGTTGGTCCAGATCATTATCTCCCACACATGAACCAACTGATGAGTGCTAGTTCAGTTTGAAATATTTATATTGGAGATCATTTATCTTTTTCACTTGTGTAGGATTATACTATTGGTTGTATGAGATAGAATTGATAGCCGAAAGATGCTTGAAAGTCTGTATTCAAATCCTCTACAATTACATCTAAACTACAAGTATATTAAATTATATTTGTATTCTAATATATATATATAATATTCAAATCAATATATTGTAACGATCCGGAGAAAACCGCTTAACGTAAACTGCACTACGGGGCGCCATCTAGGCATTTGAACCTAGAAAAATTTATAAAGTAGGCAGATACGTGAGTCAAAAAAAAAATATATATATATTTTTTTTTTTCTTAAATTTTGATTCCGGTCGTTAGCCCATGTCACTAGCTCAGTGGAATAGCAGAGATTTAATAATATCATTTACTAGGATATAAAAGAATAAAGTAAGCCACTGCCAGTAATTCACATACAAACATTTATTTATGCACATATATATAAGGTTTAAAATTACTTTAGTGATTTACATCTAATTTAACATTTAACATTATTTTTTTTTACTTTGATTTTACTTTAATTTACATTGCATTACTATTATATTATAAATTTACATTTTTAATCAAGTTCGCACAGATGGAATTATATTAACCTGTTTAATATGTTGCTATAGATCGGTTACATAGATTTCAACGGTCAAAAACACCTCAAAGTAAACATAAACGATCAAAATACAAAGTTATTGATTACTGACAATTGCAGAGGGAAATATAAGAAACCCTCTAGTATTCATCGTAAGATACCTGCATCGTCACCAATAACTTAAAAGACATCCGAATAAATACCCTTTTAGATACTCACCGTAAGGTATCAGTATTTGTCGAATGTCTATATATTTTGATCAAATATGAAAACGCAATATATAGTTAACCGATAAACAATCCATGCAAGCGTCTATAAACAACTTAAATTTAATAGTTTTATAGGATCGAGCCTGAATATACTATATAGATTTGCATTCGAAAATAAAATATTCTATCCCTATTTAACCCTAGGCAACACATTTCGCAATCAACCGGCGCCAATCCATCTGATACATTCATGTATTCAATGTAGCATGATACGACAACACAATTATATTGTCAGGAATGTACATCTGAACAATATGAAGAAAGAAAAACGACATTGACTCTCCACCCACAGGAATGTGACCTCTGTGGGCAAGTAGATCAATAAACTAAAAACTCCATAGGAATGGGCTGCGGTCTTCTGCCGACTTACAAACCCATCCATAGGCAAACAGAGGGTGTGTGGCGTATTTTATAATCCTGCCCGTAGCGGATCTCAATGCTACACCTACTAATTACATAAATATATCCAATCCATTGAACCAATTCAACCACGAAATGAACAACCCAAGATTACCCTCCCTTAATTATCTTTACAAATCGATACAGCCATTCACGCCCGACTCAAGTTTAACATTTTTTTTATAATTTATTTAACGGAAAACAGAAATCATAACAACTTAAAGAACAAAATTAAATAAATAAATAAATAAATGGAAATGATTTTACAAATTAAATACATTAAATAAAATTATAACCAATTAATAAATATTGTTGGTCAGATAGAATAATATTAAAATCATTTTAAATATGAAAAGTTTTTAATTTACTGTTCATAAATTTTAAAGTTCTTACGGTTATTGAAATAGTTCATCCTATTATATTCCTGGCCGTTTAAACGTGAATTCCCACGTCGTCCGAAGATTAGTATCCGGTTGATTTATTTATTTATCCTTTTTAGATTTTGTTTTTCGTGTAGTTGGTCCTCATTGTATAAACGATGGCCCATTTTTTTCTCTTTCTTAGCAGAACTGAAGGGATTGAAGCTGTGCGTCTTTTTCAATCCCCCCAGCACTAACACCTAGCTGTTACATCGTCAATAATCAATCAATTTCCAGTCACTAGTCACTGATTAATAATTTCCAAAATTTTCCTTTTATATTAATGTGAAGGATTGAATTTACATTACGTCATCGATGAGATGATCCTTTTCGTTGAGGTCCGATTCCATAGAGATTTCTTCTTATTTGCTAACAGTTTTTATTGTTTTCTTATCTGACAGGTGTTTTTACATTTAAATGCCGAAGGCTGGTTTACATTTAACTAATTAACAATCATTTCCATTTCTAATTAATTACCTTGTTTTCCAAATCAAAAATATATTTAAAGACAGATTTAGAGATATAATTTTATCTCCAAATCTTTTTAAAATTTAGTTTTAAAAATACCTTTTTCTTTAATAAAAATTTTATTTTAATAATTTTTATTATCTGTGCGACTTAATATATAAGAGTTTAAGACGATATTTTAATTTCAATTTTTAATTTTTAAAGAAAGTTTTTAAATGCGAACTTTTTATTTTAACTTGTTTAATAATTATATATAAAAAAACAATGTAACGAACGTCTGTGCTCGTTACAATATATATATATATATATTATGGTAAAAAATCACATAAATTATAGTTATTTTATTAGAGGTACTTTTGACTATACATCTTGTAGTCTTTATCAACCACATAACATTGGATAATCAAAATGAAACTTTCTTTCACAATACCCATAGTTCAACCATCAAATGTTAAAATAACAGAATTGTGGGAGAACTAAAATAAATTGAACTATGGGTATTGTGAAAGGAAGTCTCATTTTGATTATATAGTTGATAAAAACTACAAGATGTATAGTCAAAAGTACTTCTAATAAAAGAACTATAATTTATGTGAATTTTATTGTATTTTAATATATATATTGATTTGAAAATTACATATATTTTGGAAAGAATACAGACACCAAACTTAATTTATTATATATATATATTGTAGCCCTTGGATTTGACCAAGACTCCATCTTTTGAGTTAACTATGCAAAATAAGGTTCAATAAAAATTTTCCTCATAGTTTATATAGTTTTTTTTCTTCTAATAAACAAAATTTTAGCCCAGACTAGGTTTGAACACATATTTATAGGGATTGCGTACGTCTGACTCGGTAGGCAATCTGAAAATTTATCGTTAAAATATTTCTAACTAAAAGATTATTTTATTTTAATTTATGGGTCAATTTAGTATTAAAACTATATTTTTAGAAAAGCAAGATTTATACATCATTTGACAGTTGAGTGAAATAGAGGGATGTGTGACTTTTAAAACTATGTTAGATAGTGATAATGCATGGTCATAATTTTATACTGATAGGCTAGAAATAAATAGTTTATGAGTTTAAATGATAAAAATATAAGTTATAATAATTAAGGATTAAAGTATTAAATCGGTTTAATTAAAGAATTGTATACATGCGACATGTGTGTGTATTTAATCTAATTGTGGATTTAATTGGAAAGTTCACAATTAATAATCATTCCTTATCATTTTGTAAGGAAATCTTTAAAAAAGATTTTAAGTCATTTTAACAGTTTATTATTAGCAGCCAAAAATTAGTTCAAAATACTGGGTTTGAAGCTGAGCTACAATGTATATTTTGTTTCATTATTTAATGGAAAAAGTAAAAGGGGAGAGAGAGAGGGCTTTCTGTTATTTATTTTAAAGAGAGATTTCTGTCTTTTTGTTTTACCACGGTGTTGTATTACCAAGTAAATTATCAGAGCCATTTAAATGATATAAATTTTGCCAAGGCATTTAAGTAAAATTAATTGGCAATTATATCTGTTGAATGTAGAATTGATTGGTGATTATCTGTTAAAATGCAGATTTGAATTTGGCATGGTTTTTCTAAAAGAGCAAAAGATTAAAATTTACCAGAGACAAAAAGAAACAAGATTCAATTAATTAAGAAAATAGAATGACCAGAATAAGGGTCAATACAATTTTATAGTAGGAGAAAGCAGGAGAGTAAAGAAAAAGCAGACTATATAAAATCGCTGTTTTTAGCAGAAAGTGGCTAGTCTATTTGAAACTTCTCTGTTTGCAAGTTTTTTTTTCATTGATTTAGAGAGAAACTGTGCTATAAAATTTAAAGAAATATTTTTCTTTAAAAAAAAAAGAAATCATTTATTATTACTCTTTTGTATCTTGAAAACAACTTTGCTAAATTTAACATTCTATTAAGAAAAGACAATGTGTATTGAATAAATTTTAAGTGGGCACACACATTTACTCTCCGGAAGTTAGCCAGTAGTCATGGTTGGATCAACAAATAGTAAAATTTAAAACCCAGAAGTTTGATATTGTATATATAAGCGTTCAATTTGAATGTAAAATGAATTCAAAGATGGAAAAAGACAATCAGAAATGGACTTATATCTTGAAAAATTTAAACGAATGCTGTTTAACTGTAATCTGCATAAAATTAAAAGTGAGGAACTCGTTTCAGCAAAATAAAAATTGTATATCTGATGGCAGAGGAATCAAACTCCATCACAAGAACTTTTTGCTACATAGACTCATGTGCTTCTACAAACAAATTAAGGAGGAAAGGAAAAATGGAAACCAGGAACTTGGAGGACACTTGCCAAAGAACTCTATATAAGTATAATTTTTGTTTATTATTCGCTATTTATGTAGGACATTTAATATAAAAAAATAAAGAATTTATTTCTTTATGTTTGAGTATGCATATCCATTTTAAAATTGATTCATATTATAATTATAATTGTGTTATTTTGGGGGTAGGTGATATTGATATCAGATGATTTTGTACATGTTTTTTTTAATGCTTTTGCTATCATTGTCATTTTGGGGGTAGGTGAAATTGATATCATGTCATTCTGATGTGCCTTATTTAAAAGCTTTACAAACATTTTTTTTTTTTTAAAAAAAATGAAAGATATCATTATTAAGGGGAATGTTTTGAATAAATTGTATCAGAAGTTATGGTCAAATGCTTAGACTTATAAAATTGTGTGCCTATTGAGCTAAAACATCATTTTCTTATAAAAGTGCATGGAAATAGTTTTAAAATTTTAATACGCATTTCTTATTATTTCTTATTGTTGTTATCATAAATTTAAGGTCAGATACAAGCTGATTAATGCTTGGAAAATTTATTGGCTCATATTCCAGTTCACTAATTCGACAGAATATTAAAGATATGAAAGTTTTACTTGTAGAAGTTGATTTTTCGACCTGTATGTGATATGGATAGACAAAAGTCTCCACAAATCCAGTGAAGTCTAGCTCACTAAGATATTTATGCTATATTCATAAATTATTTGAACACAGTGGAAGATTTTTCCCACTTGATTATTCTCTACACCATAAGGTTTCTTTATTAATGGCCAGAGGCAATAGGTATACCTAAGTCTTTTTGTATGACTAGTGATAAAAATCCTAGCATATCTCAACCTTAGTGAAAAGGTTTTCTCTTATTCGGGTCACTGCCTGCCTCATGTTAATGTTTGATATTCCTTACGAGCGTATGAAAGATAGCCATGATAAGCATTATTTATAAGTGTTGGATACAAGGTCGCAAACTCAATTTGATGCCTGGATGAACGCAGATGTATGTGCGATTGGTGTACTTGAATATTGTTTTGTTTATCTAGTTTAATTTATCATTCGAGCCAAAAGTAATAAAGTTAATAAAAGTGAAATTAAGGGTTAAATAAAATTTATGAATGTTTAAGTGTAAGCAATGCGTATGTGAAATTATTTAATAAATATTTACATAGCCAGCTCAGAACTTCGCTGGAAAGGTAATGTTATTAAAATATTATTATGTCATAAGAACATGAGTATAGAGTGTGTGCACTATGATGATGATTGCCTAGATGCCGATTTATTTGCATTGACTTAATTCCACCATCCATAAGGTATCTCTAGTGTAAAGATTGGGACAAAAGAATGTTTGATCAGAATGATAGGATAAGATTAAGAAATTTGCGAAGGAATGTTAATCCAAATAGTTAAATAAAATTATTAAATTTGATTATAGGAAAAAATTAGCTCTCAAAGCAAATCAGTAATTTGAAAAGCATTAAACACAGGAAGAAATTTGGTATTAGCTGTATCTAAGTTAAAAATGAAAGCGTAAATGTAATATATGTGTGAATGTAAATATTTTTTTTTTTTACTCCATGGTAATCGTGATCCCCTGATAATTAGGAAATAAGTATTGGTATTTTAAACTTATTGATATTATCCATTGATTTAGGAACAGATATATGTTTAGATTTTTTTTTATATAATACGGTTATAAAACAAGGGAAAAACATGCGAGTTATCAAGCAAATGGGTATATGTTTCTGTATTGAATTGTAGTTTGTTAAATAAAATTTGTTATTTGTTTTAAATAAAATTTGTGTATGTCTCAATGTTTTTGTGGGTTATTATTATCTAGATATCTCAAGCCAATCATACATCAATATATTATTATTAATATTTGAATTATCATGTACGTAAATAATATGCGATAAAAATTATTTAAAATGGTTGATTTCTGATACTTAGAATTACCAAATAATTTAATATAAGTGAAATATAAATTATGGATAGGGATAGTTATTGAGTGATAGAGAATGCAGGGGGTGGACATAAAATCCTTTCTCCATCCATTGTATTCAAACACCTCTCTCTAGACGCACTTCTTTATAATTTTGTTATAATTGTGAATATGTTTATAATGTATTTCTAATAGATTTAATAAACTTAAATTATTCCGAGCTTTAATGTAAATAGATATTACACTACATTAAAGACAGCCCAAGGTCACCTTAGAGGTGATCAAGAGAGGCGTGTTTATCACCAATAATCTGTTGCAGCTTATTCGATTTCCACACCTAATTGTTCTAAAAACCTTGAGAAGAGATTATAATGGGAGAAATGAGCTGGCAAGAATGTAAAGTTTAATGGTAAATAGATAATAGTGTAATAGACCTATGGATGTGAAGTTGATGGAGAAGTAGATCAGGAAGATAGATATAGAACTTTGTAATTAGAATAAAATTTTAATTGTAGCTTTAATGACGGTGAATGGGAGTGTGCTGAGAATAACCAAGAATTTCTAGGAATATTAATATTATTAATTTTAATGCATTCTCAGTGCTCTCTGAATCGATTATTTATTAACCCATTCATTAAATATTATTACTGAAAATTATTGAAGTGAGATTTAACCTTTATATTTTATTAAAGTTGCAATTTGGCGCCCTGGCAATTAAAATTATAGATGTTCTGTACCATCATCATCATCATCCCAGTAGGCTTTAGAAATAGTGCCAGCTGGGAATGATGAAGCATCCATCGATCCATCTGTAAAATGTTACAATTGGCATGCAATTTAGCTGCAAGTGTTTAAATGCCATATAGATTTAAATATAGTACAATTAATCCATAACGTGGATGTGCGATCATTTGAATAAAATTCTCATTTGTTAGAATAAAGTGATAATTAGCTTAAACTGTCCAATAATATACGTGATATTTGTAAACTCTCCCAATCATTTTAGTTCTATTTGAAATACAATGTGGATGACCAATTAAGAGATTGCAAAATACGTTTTATGTCAATTTGAAAAGTTTTTATAAAAGTAACAAAGTAAAGCATAACTTTTCATTTGTTAGAATTGACTTTTATTTAGTTACAATTGGCTTATAACGCGCTCGCATGAAGGAGATTATATTTAGAAAATATTTAATTTATACAAACCAATTTTTATGCTCAATTCATTTTGTTACAGTATATATATATAGTTGTAAAGGGCTGCTAAATGTTAAACTAATAAATGAATAATTAAAATATTTTGTTGAATCATGAAGTCTCTAACTTTATTTCTTAGATCTCTATTGTTATTTCAATTATTGTTGACTATATTCATAAATTGGATAAATCAGTTTACAAGTGATGCAAATGATCATGGATGAGATGTGATACACTATAGCTTCTCCTTTCTCAGAGTAGGAATCTCTCAGTCACTATATCCAGAGAAACCTGTTAGCCACCTTACCTTTCCATTCCCCACTAAATTTTTCCCACATTCTTCTCAGATATAAAGGCAAAGACTTTATATCTCAATATCCCTTATCTTTTTCCAAACCCAGCACACAAACCAAGAACTCACTTTCTGTATAATCACTTAGTTTATATTTATTTCCTCACAACATGATTATTTGCATACTTTCTGCTTGTAAGAATTTCTATGCCTTTATTACATAACTTGCTATCATCCATATTTTTCCATTTATGTTGCTAACAATCCTGTTCAAGCCTTAAACAGCCTGCTATTATCATAAATTAACTCCACTCAATTCCTTTCCACTACAACACTCAACAATTCTCCTAACACAATCATCCCATCTTTTGAATAAGTATATGAACATAAAATCTTTATCCAAATATTCTGCATACCATATAATCTTTTTTACCCATCTTGTTGCCTGTCTTTTACTTATTTCCCAATTAAATACTATTTTGACTATTCTCTTATTATCCGTAAATTGCAATCTGCCAACCATTTTCATTTTACTTTTTGCATCTCTCATACAAAAACTTGGATCATCACATTTCAGCTTGAATTGCCTCCTTTGCCAACCACACATCTGCATCTAAGGCATGTCTTACTACTTTGTATTTTTTTCTAAGTAATCTAACATCCCTTTTCTAACACATAATACATCATTACCATAAGTTAACCCTGCTACTACCACTCCCTTCCATACAATTCTAGCTACATCATATTTATTATATGAAAACACTGTTAATTTCTTTTATCAGTCCCTTTTTTTCACTTCATTTATCAATTTTTTCTCCCATTTATCCAAACAATTTCTCTGATTACTTAAGATGATTCCCAAATACTTAAACCTATTCACCACATTTAACTTTATATCCCCCAATAAAAATTCTTTCTCTTTCTCCAGTTTTTATCATCATTACTTTTGATTTTACTTCACTAAATTTAATCCCCATTTCTTTACCCAGCCTTGTGCATGTCATCAGCATAACTTTTATATCTTCGTTACTTTCTATGCACAAGAACATATCATCAGCAAATAAAAGACTTGATAATATATACACTCCTTTTCCATCTATTAACTTCTATCTCTATTCCTCTTCCCAGCATTTCTATTGCTTTCTCCATTTTTCTCAAATATAACAACAAAATAGGTGATATATGGCAATCTTGTCTTAATCACATCTCACTTTTAAATCTAACAGATTCTATATTTCCTAACTTATACATATACTAAATATTTTTATACAATCTCTTAATAAGATCCACTAAAGCTCCATTAATTCCAAAATTTATTAAACTTACCCATAATTTATTTATATTTACTCTATTATATGCCTTCTCTATAATCTATAAAGACCATATATAACTGTCTACCTGTATTTCTATAAATGTTTATAAGTTGTGTGACTACAAATAAACTAGCTCCTATATGCCTATCTGATCAAAAACCTCCTTGCAGTTCTCCCACTATATTATTTTCTTCCATTCATTTTATCACCCTTCCAGCCACCATATATCAAAAACTTTATACTTAAATAAGGCTAACACCTTAGTACTTGCGCCTTGAGTGCTTAATTTATTACAAGAGAGACCTCTACAAATCTAAATGCAAGATTCGACTTTGTAAAAATAAGAGTGGGCCGCTCTTATTTTTATAAAGTTGAATCTTGGGTTTACATTTGTAGAGGTCTCTCTTGTAATAAATTAAGCACTCAAGGTGCATGTACTAAGGTTTTATCCTTATTTAAGTATTACATGCTGACATTGCACTTAATAACAATTAATATTTACAATTTTAAAAACTTTATATAATACTGAGGTTATCACTATCAGTCTATAATTGTTTAATTTTCTATGATCCTTACCCTTTCCTTTAAATAATAGCCTTATTGTTGTATTATTTCAACTAACTGGAAAGTCTTCTGTGCCATCTTATTAAAACATGTTAATAGACATAATTTTGTCTTATTTCCTAAATTCATCACCTTCTCTGCTCCCATTTATCTAAACCTCTTGCCTTTTCACTTTTCAAATTCTTCCCTGCCTCATTCATTTTTTATACATCTAATATTTCCACTACTATATACTTTTATGTTTGTTATCACTATCCTTCACATCTAACATCTTTTCTATATACATTACATTTATATTTAAGATTGTCTCTAATTCTTCTCTAGAGCTACACTCTTTTCCCTCATCATCTAGTAATAGTATTTCTCTTTCTCCCTACATTCCTTCTTTTAATATGTTTCCAAATTTTTTTAATCCCATTTCTTCCATTTTTATTAACATCCCCACTAATTTACTATTTAATTTCATTCTCTCTATATAATTATCTACTTTAGCCAACAACTTTCCCATTTAATATTAACATCTTTTTTATTTTCTTTGTTTTTAATAACACATTTATATTCTCTGGATGTTTTCCCCTCTCTTTTACATTTTTACTAATTCTCACTTTTCTATTACTTTTATTCTTCTGAATATTTTTACCTAATACCCTATTCACCACTTTTTTTACTTCACTACACCAGTCCTTATATTCCCCCAACAAACTCTTCCATGATTTCTTCTACTTTTATTTTATATTCTTTCTAACATTCTTATCATTCATTCTCCATTCACATCTCTCACCTTTATACTTTTATTACTATTTTCAATCACATTACTAATCATTTCTATTATAAAGAAATTATGAACACTATTACATACTCTCCCTTCATTATCAAACACTTTAATTTTCCATAATTTATTCATTCTCTCTTTCTCCACTAATATATAATCTATTGTGTGAAATATATTATTTCTAGACCAACTCAGATTGTGAAAAGTGCCATCTGTGCTTGAAAGAAAGATTGTCTTAATTGTATGCACAGAATATTAAATGTTCATATGTTAAAAAAAAAAGAAGTACCTAATCAATCTCACAAATCACAGTATTGAATTAAAGATAATTTTGTATTAATATCAATAATTTTTTTAATAAAAAAAAAAGTATATAACAGTGATCATTTTTATAATAATAGTGTTGACTAATGTCCTCAAGCTAATACTGAAATCCATTATGTAATCCAGGAATAAACATTACAAGACAGATTATTTGCGGTTTATATAAAAACCACAAATTTAGAAATAATATAAATAGCCACAATTATATAAAAATAAATCATGTTAGATCGAAAAAAATGTAGTTATTTACCATTTAAATTTGATCATTAATTTATAATAAAATTGATTAATATCACGTTTCTTTTTTTAAATTTAAAAATATTTTTGTGTAGATTTATTTTTTACGCATTTACTGAAAACTGATAATGACTGCATGTTACCAAGAAATTTGACAAACAGATTACGTTTTGTACTAGTCACTACCAATAACATTGTGTGAGATGAATTAAAGTTACTTTCTTCAAAATTAACTTAAACTTCGTAGAAATGTCTTTTTTTTTCTTATGTAGATCTAATGTAGACACGTTTTTTAAATTTTTTTCTTGTACTGTATATTGAATTTTTATTACGTAAGCACAATGATATTTTATATGTATTATCTGTTAAGCATTTGGTAGCTCGAATACGAAATGGTGCTCACCATGCTGTTATATATTTTTAATAATGATAATTAAGGAAGAATATTAATTATATGTTTATACGAAACTTTTCTCGTATATATATTGTATTCACTTTTTGCTGGATTTCTTGAAAACATGTATTTTGCAATATAAAGTATGTGATTGTAAGAGAAAAAAGTTTGATATTATATAACAAGAGTAAATAAATGCCCAATTCTAATAATATTGGCTAAATTTTAATTTTATTATTAATATATTAGTTTATTTTTAATTTATTTAGTTATAAGTTTAACAATGTGTGATGTGATGTCCTGTGATTTCTCCTTATACAGAGTCAGGAATCTCAGCAACTATGCCCAGAGAAACCTGTTAGCCACTTTAACTTTCCATTCTCCTCCATAAGTTTTCTCATATTCTTCTCTATCCTGCTCCCATTTCATTTCCACAATATAATCTTTGTCAACTCCAAGGCTTTTATACCTAAATCCCCCTTATCTTTTCACAAAACCAATAATCCACTTTCTGTATAGTCACTTTGTTTATATTTATTCTTCCACAACTTCATTATTTGTACCCTTTCTGCTTTCAGGCATTTACATTCAATTAACAGATACCCAATATTTTCTATGCCTTCCTTACACAGCTTGCAGACTAAATCACCCACATTTTTCCATTTATGTGTTTATTCTTTTGTTGCTAAAGATCCCATTTGAGCCATAAACAGTAAACTATTTTCCTTGCTATTATCATAAATGAACTCGCATCCAATATTCTGTTTACTTCTATATATATTTAAACTCTTTTTACTTTCCATACTAGTTCTCCATCTCCCTATTCTTTATAAATGCATCTATTCTTCTATTCCATTCCTTAACACTACAACACTCAACAATTCTCCTAACACAATCATACCATCTTTTGTATAAGTATACTGACATAAATTCTTTATCCAAATCTGCATATCACATTACCTTTCTTACCCATCTTGTTGCCTGCCCTTTATTCATAACCCAATTAAATACTATTTTAGCTATTCATTTATTATCCATAAATTGCAATCTACTGAACATTTTCATTTTGCTTTTTGCATCTCTCATATAAAAGCTTGACAATCCCAGTTCTCATTGAATTGCCTCCTTCGCCATCCACATATCTGCATCTAGTGCACATCTTCCTACTTCTCTTCGCACTTTTTCTAAGTAATCTAATACTCCTTATAATGCATCATTACAATACACTTCCTTCCATACAACTCCAGCCACATCACACCAATTACATGAGAATACCACCAATCCCTTCATCAATCCCTCTCCTTTCCTCACCTCATCCATCAACTCCCTCCTCCACTCATACAAGCAACCTTTCCAATTATCCAATACGATTCCCAAATAGTTATACCCATTCACCACCCTCAATTTTATATCCCCCAACAAAAACTCATTGTCCTCTCCCTCCCAATATCAACCATCACTATCCTGACCCTTATTCACTAAACTATCAAACTCTCCATACAGTAATGCCACCCAGTATAAGCCTTAGTAATCAATGTATGTAAAAAGGTTTGTGCATAAAATCCCTATTTAATGCCTAATCATCCAATATCTCCAGACTATTTTTTTAACTTGTGGGCTTTCATCAGTGAAGAGTCTTGGAACTGAGAGCACTGCACCTAGATCTAATGTATCCCTCCACCAACCACCTTTTACCTATTTAATTAAATATGAGGCTAGGAACCCAAGATGAAACATTATATGTTTTTCAATTCAATATTATTCATTTCTATAGTCATATAGATCTGAAATCAGTTCGACATCTATACATTTTGGTATCTAGTTTTTCAAAAACTACAGTCACCATTATGTTTTGATAGTTATAAGACTTATAATTAATTATTTTAATTATAAAATGTTAAATTCTTAGTAGATCTAGCAGTTAAGGTGTTTAACTGATGTTGATAAATAATATACTTTGATTATTACTGATAAATATTTTCTTTGATGATCACTCCTAACATATTCTATACTATTTCACAATAATTAAAAAATATTTTTCTAAAACTTTTACAATCAAAATAACTCTCCAAATTCAGATAAAAAACACAGGGAAAGCCAATCACTCCTGAATGTATTTGACTCAATAAAATGACTATTAAATACACTTAGACCTACACAATTCCCAGGTTTTATGTGCTAATAGGCTTAGACTCACACAGTTCTCAGGTGTTGTATTATTATTTTTTGCACTGATGTATATCATATAAATTTAATGTATCTGCTATAATCTTTAGTCCCACAGCAATCATTTTTTCAGAAACTATCTAAATGATAATTAATCAACTTTTATTATATTTATAATTAAACATATATAATGAGTTATTTATTTATATAGTGCTATGTTTTTAATCTGTAATAATAATAAATTTAAGCATTTAATAAATACTCTCCTTTCCAAACACAAGATAAAGTCGTTTGAAAAAACAGAATAAAACCATTCTATCTTTTTAACCTAAACATATATGTATAGAAAAATTTTAAGCATTTAGAAATGAGAACACAAAAATATTAAATAATCACTTTCAGTTCTTTTTACTATGTTTTAATGAATGATGCTTGCAAAAAATTTACAATTTATAATACTTTTTCATATATTCATTAAAATATTTTAAATTTAATACAAGCACAAGTATATTATATCATTGGTATTTTTATTCACATGTTCCATCTTTTTTTTTAACATCTCACCTTTTTTATTCATGTGTCTATGATTTTACACAATCAACAGACATTTCTGCCCTTCAAATAATATGCATGTAGGTATTAAAGAAACTATGATAGTGATCCATAGAAATTATTTTCAATTAAGAACCAGACATCAATTAGATTTAGCCATTAACATAGTTTTCTTATATCTACATCTTTATATTTAAAGCATATTATATGGATTGTAAAGGTTTTAGAAATGCAAGATCATTGGCATGTAACAAGAGATAAAAGATTTTAAAAAAGATGGATTATATAAATGCTTAAAATGTAACTGTTTCTAACAAAAAAAAATTAATAATTATTTAGGCATAAATCCAAAAGTATACATTGTTGTAAATAGATGCATACTAAAAAAAGCTTAGCATTAATAGAATATCCATGTTAAGGATATTTTTCACAATGTAAATATTTCAAGCACTAGAATCCTATTCAGAATTGATGATCCTTACTAAAGAAAAATCAGAGAAACTATCAGATTCTTAATTAGACTATATATATATATATATGCAAATTACCTTCTATTTAAAAAAATATTTCAAGTTTATTAATCAAAATATCTGTTGATTTTGTCTATCGTTTTTCATTGGCTGTCATCTCACACTTTAATATTTTAAAAATGTCTATTTTTTTTTGTTGTTGGATTAGTTTGTAATCTTATTCTAATGTTGTTATTTGCAGTGCCTCTAGAAGGGTTTTCAAAATAACATTTCTTAATCAGTTTGATGGCTAGAGTGATTTAGCCAAAACATCAGTATAATAGTACTGTTAATTATATATGGGTGAACCCCAATTGTATATGCATATTATACTATTAAATTATCATTGATTTCTGATATCTGTAATTCTACCTGTACCTAAATTTTTTAACATTGCATATCTCCTTCATAGTTTGAAATGGTATTTTACCAGTGACACAAATATATTTTACCACACCTAACATCATATTATATCACTATTGCTTAAATCATAACAATATTTTAAAAAAGACAAAACAAATAAGAAAAAACAAGACAAAATAAAAAAGTCAATAAATATATATATTTGTAATAACAAAATGTGGCTAATTACTACATTCTGAAATTTAAAATAGTTCATGTATAAACATCTTCAAAGCATAACATTAAACAATACAAATATTCTTAATTAAAATATATTAATCAGATTTCAACATAACTACTTTCATCAAGTATATCAAATAAGTTTAAATATGATATGTAGCATAGGCAAAGATGTACATTACATTAAAAAGTGAATAATATTTTATATTGTATAACAGCAGTATATCAGATGTTTTAATATTGTTGTATATATGATGTTTAAGATTATAAATATAATAATTTGAAAATCATTATCTTATGATGCATCACACATAATAATAATTCTTTCAGTACCATATAAGATAATTTATATTTAATAAGATTATGCATTCTTGAAGGAGAAAAAAAACTAAAATATTAAATTTTTATTTTTAAAAAAATAATTTATTTTTGCAATATTTATTCTACTTTATCTGCATTAGTTGGTAGTGAACAGATATTTAAAAATTCACATTAATTAAAGGAGGATTTTGTTTACTGACCATGATGCCATGTTATTTTTTATTTTGCATCAATAATAGTTTTTTATGTAATATAATAAAAGACCACCTGACAAGTGGATAATGCATCTGTCTGCATTATCAAGCTGAAAATGTATGAACACAGTCAGAATGGAGAACTATATATTATCAGGGTAACTTAAGTGATTACAATACTAGTGATGGAAACAGTGCTGGAAATGTCAAGTAGAAAGATGATGTGAAAAATTTTATAGAGAAAAAATTTCACTAGAATAGTTCGCGTGGTTATAAGTTTGCTTACAAATCCTTTTTAAAAAAGACATGCAAGATATTTCACAAGAGAAAAACATTTTTATTATAATTTATGTAATTACAAGAGCTAAGCAATAGTAAATTTTAGAAAATTTTTGTCAATTTACAACATGGAAGTGTCGATATTTTGGTTGTAGATAATTGCAATATTTTTACCACTTGTGGAAAGGTGTCATGCTTTAGAGAACTAAGCCATGGCTCTCCTTTAATAAGCAATGAAATACAAAAGAAAGATTTTTATTTTTAAAAAAGGTCAAAAAAAAAAAAGGTAATGAGATGCCAAATAAAAACAGACATTGGTCAAAAGTAGATGAACCATAGGAGCATATCGATTTATTATTGTGTCAAGATGTAAAATGTTAATTGTATTTTTTGAAAAATAAAAAGATTATATATTTTTTTCTTTCTAGTTTAGTACAAAGTCTGGGCCTTGATATCCAAGAATCATAGTCTGGCAGTGTTATTTGTGGTGTTCAAATTCCTTATGAGCTCCTGAACAATAAAGCATTCAAATATTTTTTTATTAGACAGTAGCTCAATGCAAATACATACATACATTTCAAGAACTCTACAAACATAAAAAAAGAAAAAGTATGCTATTTTATTTTACTTTTCAAATATGAATAATGAAGTTTCATTTGTAATTTTTCAAAAAATCAATTTTTTTTCTATATTATTTTGAAAAGCATGTATTATCTAAAAGAATCATAAAATAACATCAATTTTTTTTAGAGAATGTTTATTTGTTTGTATGTTTACAATTCTACAAAATATTGATGAAAACTGTTGACTTAAACAATGAAATGAATAAAAAAAAATGCTTAGTATAAATATTGTTTAAATTATTATCAAATTTGAATCAGAAAATATTTTTTGAGAACTCACTAATTTAAAACAATTAAGATATCAAACTTGCTTTTCAGAAGTATGAATTTTTTTATATATATTCATATCTTTCCATCTCTGAAGAATACTATTAAACAATCAAAACTGACAATTTGAATGAGAAAAGCATAAAGAAATTGTTTAGTATTAAGTGTATATATAAAATAATTTTAATATTATTAGATATAAAGGTTATTAACAAATATAAGCCACAAATAAATTTGAATTATATAAAATAATAAATTCCTAATTTAGAACAACTAAAACTGAGCATACAAATTTTGTTTTACAATTTGCATTTTTATTAAAAAATAAAACTCCAGTCATTATTGTTTTTTAAAGAAAAAATTAAGCTTTGAAATTGTTGAATTATAATTATTTAAAATTGTGATGATAATAATAAGAAGAAAAAAAGGATATACACATAGATATTTTATATGTAAACCAATGTAAAATTTTAAGTAAATTTTTGGTGTCACATTAGAGTTTACTTTTGTTTGTTTGGATGGTTGGGTAGCAGATTCAGGATGTGGATTAATTTCCATGGGTCAACTTTGTCACTTCAAGTTCTCAAATTTCTTATGAACATCCCTTATACAATTACCTTTTTGTTGTGTATGGTTCAGTAGAATAGTAGAGCATAAGATCCTGAAGTGTGAGACTTGGATTTTCTTATGAACTTCCTAAAAATAAAGCCATTTGATTACTTTTTACTTTAGGAGGATAGTTTAATAATTGATGAAAAAGAACAATAATTAATTGTAGCTTATCATAAAGAAAAGACAAAAGTTTCCTGTATTATAATGGAAGCAAAATAAATAGACCCCTTTCTAAGCACAATAAGCAGTGATAGTAAAAAAAATAAACCCCATTTTTTGTAATGATACCAATCTAATTGGCATGCTGTCCATCATAAAAATAACATATCAGTAAAACATTTTCTTTAATGGCAAATTGAATAATAAATAATAGAACAGCAATGGTATTAATATTTCTTTTAAAAAACAAAGGCAGTTGAGGTAAAAAAAATAGAAAAGTATTTGAATGATGATTATTAAAACCCAATCGTGGTTGCAAGCTACTTGAGAAAAAATAATATTTAAAAGTCTTGGTCCTGAAGAATATTTGGAGAAATGAATGTGCATTTAAAAAAAAAGCAAAATAAATGCTGTGATCTTAAAAAACCAAAATAAATTAAGTGTTGAACAATCTAAAATAAATGCACTATGTATCCCAATGAAAAAGTGACAAAGTACTCTCTACAAGCTATCTTTAATATGATCTGTGAATCAAAACATGTATTAAATAGGAATATAATTAGCTATTTCCCACAAAATGTTGTCTGGATCATGAATATTGACATGAAATGTGATAGTATGATTCAGATTTTCATCAATTATCTTCAATGCTTTCACTACCATAATAAAATCTCACAAATCATTTGAAAACATTTTTGTGATCCATGGCTTCATTACCATATGCAGTTTGAATCATTTTAAATGTTTCAATAAACAGTTTTGTTCAATTTAATAGTAATGCATTGTTTTATCATGAGTTAAAATACACTGTCACCTTTTATCTCATAATTCTTAATCCAGCCCAACTTGTGCCTTAACATTTTTGTAGTGAATAACTAAATTATATCACTATATAATGTTTTGATTTAGACTTGCACTTCTGGAAACTTGGACAAAGAACTGGTCATCTTTTTAGTGGTACACACTGTATATTATAAGATTTTCCAAGACAGATTCTCCATTGTAAAACGTTCTGATAAAACTATTGCTCCTGACTGAGAAGATTGAAGTGCAGGAGTGAAAAAAATTATTTTTCTTATTTAAAAAACCTAACACTTATCAAAAAGATTTATAAATCTATGGATGACTTACTTATTTTGGAGAACACTGTTATGAAACAAATATCATTAGAAAGTTTGTACTAATTAATTTGTTAACAATACTTTCATTAATTAAAAAAACTGTTGAACTAACAATAGTTCCATTAATAAAAAAAATTGATGAAGTGATAGAATTTTGTATTTCCAAAACTAAATCTTTTTACATCCCAAAGAAAACTTTATTACAAAAGGTTTTATTAAATTTGACATTTTTCTTCAGTATTAACATTATTTTTTTTTCAAAAGAAACTTTATTGAGTTTAATAATTATACAAACAGAATTTAAAAAAAAAAAAAACTAGGAATACACATATATGTATCATCATGACAACTTGATATTTACATGAATAATCATGAGGGAAAAACACAAATATATAAATAAATTTATATATTAAAAAATTATACCTTCTGTAAATTTTAATATCTTTAAAAGAACACATATTTAAAATACTACTCTCATAGGTAGACAAAACAAAATTGCAAATTTGTGCAACAACTGACAGACCCATAGGCCAACCTTTAGACCTTTTATAATACTCACCTTCAAAAGAACCAACAATGTTATCATCAAAAACTTTTAAAGAGACAATGATAAATTTTATACATATTTACAAACACTTTTACTCTTTTTAATTCATGTTCAATTATTTTTATGGAATCCACTCCATCAATAGAACCATTTATTTGTGTCATATCTAATGAAGCACTAACATCATTCTCATTAATTACTATATTTTTAATTCTATCTACAAAGTCAAAAGATGAAGCAATAGTATTTTCCCCAAATCCTAAAAACTTTTGTAACAGCTTACCAATATATTTAGAAGTCCGATACATAATTGAACCACCAAAATCAATCATAATTCTCAAAGGATTACTTTCTCTATGTAACTTTATATTTGCAAAAATGTGAGGACATATAACACAGGAAGGATATATCTCATATTATACATTATTTCATCATTAAACACATCTGAAAATCTTTATCTTCTCTCAAACAAACCATATTATCATTCTTCAGCCTCTGTTTAAATTCACAAATGGCCAATTCCTATGAATTTTTACGTGGAATCATATTAAATTTAGGACAATTAATTGTTTTGATAATTTCATCACCAATATGACTATCACCAGGAATCATTTCAAATGAATTTTGAACAGCTGCAATTAATTTCAAATTATAATCAGCCCAAGTACTGCCAATATATTTGACTCCATGACTTAAAATGTATTTCTGAATCAAATGTATCTTTTTATTTGATAAATTAACAAAATTCATGTTATTATAAGTCTGTGGATACTACTTATTAAATAAAAAGTCAATTTTCTTCTCAAATTTATTACATAATTTAAGTTCAAATAATTTAAATGCATTTTCACAAATAATTTTATATTCATTCCAAGCACACCATTCATTTAAAATTATTAAATGTTCAAGTGCTTTCAAATATCTCCGATATTAAAAAGTTCTTTTTATATATTTTTTACCACAGGCAAAACTCATTATATGTATTGCCACACACAGCAAGCTAGAGTAATCAATGGATGCCAGAAGGCTTGTGCATAAAATCCCCATCTAGTGCCTACTCATCCAATATCCCCAGACTAGTTTCTGGCTTGTGACCTTTGTCAGTGAGGAGCCTTAGATCTGAGAGCACTGCACCTAGATCTTAGAATAGATCTAGGTGCAGTGCTCTCAGATCCAAGGCTCCTCTCTGACAAAGGTCACAAGCCAGAAACTAGTCTGGAGATATTGGATGAGTAGGCACTAGATAGGGATTTTATGCACAAGCTTCTGGAAGCCATTGATTACTCTAGCTTGCTGTGTGTGGCTATATGTTTAGTGAGTTTTGCCTGTTTTAATAACAGTTATAAGCAAGCATAAGAAATGGTGATCATGTGATGTTTATATTTCTTAACTACTGTACATTATTTAAAATTATTGATTTCAATTTATCCATATATCTTTGTACTAAATTTATACAGCTGTTCAATTTTATATTACAACAATTCAGAAATACATAAAAAACTTTACAAGCTTAATAACTTTTTTACATTGCTTCCACCACTCCTTAATGATCCATTATTTCTTAATGTCACTTAAATCCATTATATCAAAAAAAAAAAAAAAAAGCAATATAAATAAAATGTCCTTTAGTTAAAAAAACTATTGCAATAACAATAAAAATAATAAATAAAATGTAATTAACTATTATATAGTCTTTCAATCTGAAGAAGTACCTTTGGTTAATTTGTTAACCTGCCTCAACTGCCATTAAATTAAAAAAAAAACAGAAGCAAACATCATCAACACAAATCGCATGAATCCCAAATTTTAATGTTAGCAGCTTGTCTATTATTTATATTCATTTTATTTCTATTTATTAAACTTTCCCCTTAATTTTTTTTTTATTATGGTTTCTCTCTTCATGAAGAATCTTAATACTTTCAATGCCAAACTTGAATTTATATTTACATATCCTTTCATGATTAAAAAAAAACTAAAGTCAGTTATTAAATCATTATTATTTTTACTGTTCACATGCTTGTATGACAACTCATGTTCCTTTAATCTTTTTTCAATACTGCACCTCAATTCACCTATATATAACATAATGCACATTATTTTTCTGCTTGACAGGTATGACATTTTTAGAATTATTTACTAATTTATTAACATTATTTGTAACACAAAATAAAATGTTATGCCAATTTAAAAAGAGTTATAATGATTTAAAGGAACTGAAGATTGATAATAAAAAATGAAATGGATATCTATCTATTCCATATATTTCAAATACTCAAGTAAAATTTTTTAAGAATGTGTTTAATGTTTCATTTTGTGTTACAAATAATGTTAATAAATTATGAATAATTCTAAAAATGTCATACCTGTTAAGCATAAAAGTAATATCAAGTTTTTGTGGATGTATGTTATCATATATAGATGAATCGGGGTGCAGTATTGAAAAAAAAAGCCTGAATTGTTATATAAGCATGTAAAAAGTAAAAATAATGATTTAATGACTGCTTCCATTTTCTTGGATCATGAAAGGACATGAAAATATAATTTTGAGTTTAATATTGAATGTGTTAAGATTCTTCTTGAAGAGAGAAACCATGATACCAGAAAAATTATGGAGACAATTTTAATAAATAGAAATAAAATGAATATAATGAACTGCTATCATTAAAATTCAGGATTTATGTGATTTGAGTTGATGATGTTTGCTTTTGTTTTTTTAATTTAATGACATTTGAGCCAAGTTAAGGAATTAACTGAAAGTACTTTTGTGGACTAAAAGACTGTATAATATAGTTAATTACCATTATATTTATTACTTTTATTGTTATTACAATAGTTTTTTAATTAATGGGCATTTTATTTGTGTGTGTGTGTATATATATATATATAGCAAAGTGATTTTGTAGAGACTATTATAAAAAAAATAACAATAGAAAAATATTATATCTTAACAAAACGTCTCATAATTTTATCTTTATATGCTCAATAAAAGAGATTTTCATTCTATTTATTGTATTCCAGAACCATGTATTATAAGTTTGACTAATCAGTGAATTAAAAATAGGAGTGTTAGGTGTATATAGTTAACTATAAAACAATTTTTTTAGATTGTATAGGATATTATGTATTTCAAACTATTAGCTAGGTAATATAAAGGAATTAAAAAAATTGTTGCCATATGTGTAAGTGCAATAGTTCATAATTTTTCATTGAAAAAAAAACTATTAGCCACAAATAGTCTCCTAGTGAAGTATGACATTAGCATTTAGCATCCATTAATTAATTAAACACTTACAATAAATGGATCTGCTCCTAAAAACATTTGACATCTCCAAAGAATCAATTCCTAACATTAAAAAGAAAAAAATACATATTCTATTTGATCTGCCATAAATTTATTTCAACAAAAAATGAAAGAATGATGAAGACATCAAAGAAGAGAGGAAGAGAAAATATATCCAATTCTTTCTAATAACTTTCTGACAATTTCTTAGAAATTTCTATTGAAGCCTAAGAAAGCTATTCAATGGATAAAATATTAAGTAAGGTAAGATATCAGAAGTTGTCTATTAAATAATAATTTGAGCTATGATTCATTGTTTCCTTTAACTGATCATTTATGCAGTTAATATAGATCTCTCTGAAGTCACTTTTTCTGACTACATGTGTTATCGCTACAGACTGATTACTTTTATGCAATCCTTATTACACCTGAATACAATTTTAAAAATAGTTCCATTGAAGTTGACTTTATAATAAATGAGAAACTGACATTCAATACTTGTTTCTGGTGTTACATGACTAATATACAGAATGCACTTCATCCTCTTCAATATTAATATATCTGTAATGATATTAAGTCTCCTGAAAAAATTTAAAAACTTGTTCAAATTTTTTCAGGAAAACTTTGTTACATGTACACTATAAAAGCTTTTTTTTTTTCATTATTAAACTTTCTTGACCAATAATTAATTTGCTAAGATATTGTCTTGCTCTTAATTAATAATTAAGCATTGTCTCATGATTATCAGTAAATGTAATATTTAACATATAATAACCACATTCCACTCTTTTTACACTTTAAAGCAAAATATATTTATTAATTTAAAGTGTAAAAAGAGTGGAATGTAGTTATTATATGTTATATATTAGAAAAGCAAAAATAAAGAAGGAAGAGAAACTATTGAAGATTAAATGTAATATTGTCAAAATATTTTAAAATAAAATTTGATGATTATCAGAGATAATTTTAAGATATAGAATAAAATCAACTATAGAAAGAGCTATATATTAAGAAAGAAATTATAATGAAAAATGAAATTATGGATACCTTTTCTCCATATTATTTTAATCAGTTATTTAAATATACTGGTTAAAGATAAGCAAATCAATTTTCTCATTCATTGTAATTAAGACCTATTACTTTCAAAGGCTTGTTTAAACATAATAATTGTAGATATTAGAACTTTAATCTGCACATCATACCATCTTAAAAATTAGAAACTTACTCTTTACATGAAGCAGCTAAAGCTTACAAATTATATCTTTAAGAGGGTAGACTAAGTTTGCAGTCAGAATTAATTCTTTCTTCCTTTTTGAGAAATTGATTTCTTAGTATATATCTGGTACAAGTGATAAGAAATTGTTTAATTAATACCCAGGAGAAGTTTCCTTCAAAAATCCCACTTGCATTTTTCTAGGTACACTATAATAATACACCAGACTGCTACAAGTGTTTTTATCTTTTCCATTTTGTTGTTATAGTGATTGCAGTCTTTTCTATTGATATATATTTTATTTTAAAAGAGCTTAATATATGCATGCCCAATAGTTTTAAATTAAGCTCTACAATTCAGTTTTCAAAATCATTTCTCAAGCAACTTGTATAAAACAGAAAATATCAAACTACATTCAAGCAACTCCAGAATTATTCTTAGGAAGTTCTCTAAAATTGAAAAGTTATGTTGAGATTATAAAGGATTTCATCATGATGTCAGAACCTCATAGATAACTCTGGAAATGTAATTGCAGTCATACATTCCTTCTCCATATTTCTATAAGCTTAAATTAAAGATAGCTATTAATTCATTTACATATTTATGTATAGTTTTATTAACTATTTTTTTGCTACATATATTTAAGATATTGATATATATCTTGGATATATATATATATAGCTTATACATTTATTTCAACCTCACACAATTTGTCTTGGAAACATTGTGTCTTGAAATTTTAGTTAGATTTTAAAAAGAACTTCCCATTTATTAAAAAATGTTTCACCATTTATAAATCCTGTTAAAATACTAAATTACTAAATTAACATAAATATGTACATATGAATCTGTGATTATATATGTGTGTATGTGTATTGAATCATTCATTAAGTTTTTTTATTATTAAATAACTCATTTTATGATTAGACATGGCAACTTTCACATAATAAATCCCAAGTTTTTTACAAATTGTATAAAAGCTAAAATCATTATTCTTACTTTTATGATCCATACCTTTAGGTTATTAAATCTACTGATTCAGATGCTGCCCTCCAATTATTTTTTCACAGTGATTGTATTTCAGACTTACTTAAGTTCCTATTTTATTTTTAAAAATTTATTCTCTCTAAAGAATACCCGATGATTGGTGGTTCTCCTACTTTAAATATTGATAACATATGCTAAGTATGTTGAAGAAAAAAAAATATTTTAATCATCTACTTCAGTTCCGTAATAATTTCAAGTGACTGAGATCTTGCGTTTTTGCAATCAGACTATATAAGAATAATATGAAATATGTGTGAATGAGAAGTATTGCTTGTGTGTGTCAAATATTTATATTAATAAGCTGCCATATTTAATAAGATAAAACAAAAAGTACATAAAATATAAATAATGAATAAGAAGGAAGGATAATTTATTCCTATTAATTCTGAGCTGTTTCTAGATATATGTAGTAGTGTATAATCATTTTAATAGTTATATATACATAAAATGTAATGTTGTAAAAGTTAGCATCTATAGAAATCACAATAAAAAAATGTTTTCTCCCTTACAAATTCTATTTGAACTAGAAAAAAAAATTATGGTTTACAAGACCTGGATTAGAATACTATGCATTTAAGCATGACAAGCATATGAATGCATAAATACATACAAGATATTGAATAATGACAAATTACTACCCATGGAAATTAAATTTCACAGCAATTTCTTCTTATTTTATCTATCTTGAGGCAGAGAACAAATATAGATAGAATCAATAGATTTAAAAAATTAAAAACAAGAAGTTTTAAAATCTTCTGTAGTATTAATTTTTTATAATTTCTATTTATTTCTTTAGCTCACTTCAGAATCATTTGTCAAATATAATAAATTTATTAAATTCTACATATTTGCAAACAAGTATTTTTTCTAGCTATATTTCTCTAAGTGGCGATACTAATTAACGTGTTTAAGTATCTGGGAAATTTTGCTATACGCCTCTACACCTTCTGTTCTCATTTAGTATATCATGTTTTTATGTTCTAATATTCAAATTTTAGCACTTTATTTGGCCTACTTATTTAATAACAAAAAAGGTAAAAATAAAAAAAATAATATATTTTTTGACTACACTCAAATTTTCTCCCCAAGGCTATTTTAATCCTATAACTGTAACTAAATATTTCAAAAAAAAAAAACATTAACTAGTACGAATATTTCAATATTTTTTAAATATATAGCTCAAAGTTATTTTTAAAATACAAAGCAAAAGTATAGATGAATTTCATGAACTTGTTACGTAATAATAATAAAAAAGTTACATTATAATGATATAGAACACAAGATTTGCTTGATATCTTAAAGATAAATATATATTTGCGTTTTGCCCATACTTTACATGATTACAAAAGTAAAAATTTATACAGCTTATACTAAACAATAATTTAAATGGCAAAAAAAAAAATGCTTTTACAAAAAAAAATAGAAGTTTTGTGATCAAAAAACATATTTCCAAATATGAAGGTAAAGAGCATTTCCTATCCTCCTAGAAATTTCAAAAGCTATCCTAATTCCTAATTGTTGTGCTATTTTGTAAATGCCAATCATCATAACCTTCTTCAAGGTAAATCAATATAGTGCTAAAAACACAATAACCAAGCTGATTTTTGTGGTGCTGTGAAGTGATGTACTGTGACTTCTTCTTAAACAGAGTCAGGAATCTCTCAGAAACTATGCCCAAAGAAACCTGTTAGCCACTTTACCTTCCCCTTCCATTCCCCACTTTAAGCTTTCCCATAATCTTCTCCATCCCATTTCCACAACAATCTTTATCAACTCTATGGCCTTTATGTCTAAATCCCCCTTATCTTTTCCCAAACACAGCATAAAAACCAATAACCCATTTCCTGTATAATCACTTTGTTCATATATAGTCTCTGATAACTTAACTATTTGTACCCTTTCTGCTTTCAAGCATTTACATTCAATCAACAGATGCCTAATATTTTCTATATCTTTCTTACACAATTTTCAGACTAAATCATCCATATTTTTCCATTTACATGTATATTCTCTTGTTGCTAAAGATCCTGTTCGAACCTTAAACAATAAGCTACTTTCCTTACTATTATCATAAAGTAACTCATGCCCAATGTTCTGTTTATTTCTATATATATTTAAACTCTTTTTATTCTCCATACTAGTTCTCTATCTTTCCAACTCGCTATTCTTTATTAATGCCTTTATTCTTTTATCCCATTCCTTACCACTATAACATTCAACAATCCTCCTAATACAATCATCCCATCTTTTATACAAGTATACTGATATAAATTTTTTATCCAAATCCTTTGCATACCACATTACCTTTCTCACCCATCTTGTTGCCTGCTCTTTACTCATAACCCAATTAAATACTATTTTGGTTATTATTTTATTATCCATAAACTGCAACCTACCAAACATTTTCATCTTACTTTTTGCATCTCTCATATAAAAACTTCACCATCCGATTTCTCTTTCAATTGTCTCATTTGCTGTCCATATCCCTGCATCTAATGCATGTCTTCCTACTTCCCTTTGTACTTTTTCTAAGTAATCTAATACCCTTTACTAACACATAAGGCATCATTACCATATGTTAACCCTGATACTACAACTCCCTTCCATACAATTCTAGCTACATCATATTTATTATATGAAAACACTGTTAATTTCTTTACTAAACCCTTTCTTTTCTTTGCTTCGTTTACCAATTTTTTCTCCCATTCTACCAAGCAATTTTACTGATTACTTAAGATGATTCCCAAATAACTATATCTATCCACCACATTTAACTTTATATCCCCAATAAAAATTCTACATCTTCTCTTTCCCCATTATTAATCATCATTATATTTGATTTTTCTTCACTAAATTTAACCCCCATCTCTTTACCCACACTTGCACATGTTTTCAGCATAACTTCCATATCTTCTCTTCTTTCTGGACACAAAAAAATATCCGCAAAAAAAAAAAGACCCGGCAAATATATATACTCCCTTGTCACCCATTAATGGTATCACCCATTAATGGTATCTCTATCCCTCTTCCTAGTCTTTCTATTGCTTTCTCCATTTCACTCAAATATAATAAAAACAAAATAGGTAACATAGGGCATCCTTGCCTTAATCCCACCCCATTTTTAACTTTAACTGATTTTATATCCCCTAATTGGTAAGTATAATAATTATTTTTATATAACTTCTTAATAATATTTAATAAAGCTTCATCCATTCCCAAATTTGCTAACCTTACCCATAATTTATATCTATTTACTCTATCATATGCCTTCTCTATATCTATAAAACTCACATATAACGATCTACCTGAATTCCTACTCATATCCATAAGTTGTGCAACTACAAATAAACTATCTCCTATATGCCTATCTGATCTAAAATCTCCTTGCATTTCCCCCACTACATTATTCTCTTCCATTCATTTTACAACTCTTCCAGCCACCATATATGAGAAAACTTTATATAAAACTGATGTTACCGCTATCAGTCTATAATTATTTAACTTTCTATGATCCTTACTGTTTCCTTTAAATAATAATCTTACTCTTGTATTACTCCAACAATCTGGAAAAACTCTTCTGTGTCATTATTAAAACATTATAATAACTTTGCTTTTGCTCTATGCCCTAAATTCATTACCATCTCTGCTGCCCATCCATCTAAATTTCTCACCTTTTCACTTTTTAATCTCTTTCTTGCCTCATTCAGTTCATTTTTTGTGAATGTAATATGTTCATTACTAAATGCTTTCATGTTTTCTATCACTAAGTCCTTTACATCTAACATCTTTTCTATATCCATTACATATCTATTTAAGATTCTCTCTAACTCTTCTCTAGAGATACACTCTATTCCCTCATCATGTATTAATATTATCTCTCTCCCCCCTACATTTCTTCTTTTAATGTAATTCCAAAATTTTTTACTCCCATCTCTTCCACTTTTATTAATATTCTCCAACAATTTATTATTCAACTTCATCCTCTCTCTATAATTATCCATTTTAGACAACTTCTTTTTTTCCAAGTCCTTTCCCCATTTAGCATTAATATTGTTTTCACTTTCTTTGTTCTTAATAGCACACTTATATTCTCTGCATGCTTCTTTCCTCTCTTACATTTACTAACTCTCATTTTTTTTATTTCTTTTATTATTCTGCCTATTCTCAACTAAAACCCTATTTGCCACTTTTTATATTTCACCACACCAGTCCTTATACTCATCCCAAACCAACTGTTTCATGTTTTTTTCAGCTTCTATTTTATACTCTTCCAACTTATTCTTATCATTCATTATATCACAATGGATTGCAGCCCATCAACTGGAAGGAATCATGTTACTCTGTATCCAAGAAATGGAATGCTTAAAAGTTGCATATATTTGCATATAATTAAAATAACAGCCATTGTACAAAAAGAGCTATGGATATGAGAGCTGTATCTCTTGAAAGCATTCAGTGTATGATATAATAAAAATACTACACCTCTTTAGCTTTGTAGTTATTGCATTTTTAGTACTATATTGATTACTATAATAATCCAACACGCAAAGTTTTTTTTAAAAACTTCTTCAAGGTAATAAAATAAAAAAGTTTTAATTTAATTATTTTTTAGTTAGCATTTTTTCTTACTCAAATAATATAACAATAGAACTTATCACCATCAGGAGCCATTGCAAATGAGTGACTATTCTGATTCCAAAAAAAAAAAGGAAAAAAATAAGGAATACAGGAAACAAAGAAAGTGATAGAATTGCTATGGTTTTTTTAATTAAAGAATGGAAATGTGTTTGTACAAGTAATTAATAAAATGATCACTAATAGCAGATAATCATAGTAAAAGTCACTATACTAACATGAATTAAGGTTAAAAAAAAAAAAGGAAAGTAGACAAATAATAAAATAGGGGATTTGAAGATAAACTTTCAAGCTCCATTCAGCCACACACTCTATCTAATGAAGATTTAAAATCTATGTTCAAATCCTCTGTATTACATCTAGACTGCAGGTATATAAAATATACTGGTATTTAAAACAAAAAAAATAAAATAAATAGAAAAGAGCAAAGATAGAATAGATAGTATCAGAAACAGTATCTATTCCTTTAATGAAACAATCTTTTATTCTAGAAGGATGCAAGAGATATCAGGTTCAAATTACAATGTGATCTTCAACCTTTTGTGTGTGATAGAGTATTTGTTTCTATATATAACTGTGAGTAAATGTTGAATGTATAATTAAAGTTTTTTATGTAATTTTTAATACTGTTGCTGGATGACATGGATCTTGTTAGGTATATATCTTATCAGTCAAGCTTGATATGATAAGTAGTTCAGAAAATCAGTTGAGATTCCAACAAATATAACCAACCAATCTCTATTAAATACTTTTGCAAAGTTTAACATGATTTAAAGTTTAAATATAAATTTTGATGTCAATTCTATTAAAGCATCCTTTGCATCAATTTAATGTTATTAAACAATGCAGAGACTTTAAACAAATTCATTCTGCCTTTAAATAAATATTTGAATATACAATGTATTAATTAAATACCACAAACATATATAATTATTTATTTACAACCTCTATAGAAATTTTCTGATGACTCAAGCACCAATTTTTTACAATAAAAAAGAAATTAATTTTTTGCAATATTATACATAGTATTTAATTAATTAATTACATATTTAAAGATTTAATTAAAAAGCAAGGTTAGTTCAAATGAATTTGTTTAAAGACCTTGTTTAATAGCTTTAAAGCACACTTAGTTATAATACCATTAAATAGGCATTCAAAATGTACATATACAACTTTGCAAATACATTTAATGCAGATTGGGTAGCTATGTTTGTTGGAGCCTCAATTGATTTTCTGAGGTACTGATGATATCAGATTTGACTGACATAAACATGTGTCTAGTAAAAAGATAATTGATTTTTCATAAAATACTGTAATTTAAAACATTAGAATTCTTTTATAGAAGTTGCTTTATCTAGGTACAATCTTTCCACTCTGATCAGACATATTTTTATGAATTTTAAACACTTATAAAAACTAAGACAACTGGTATAATAATGTTTTCCTGAAGGTTTGTAATGATAGTGTTCTAATTGTATTTTATATTGGACTATTTCCACCATCTAATATGTGTATTGAATGTCTTTAGAAAAATGTAACTTTATTTAAATATTCCAAATACATTCAACTGTTAATAATAGCACATCAAACAGATTAGTATATGCACAATGTTTTGAGGAGTATTATTCTCATCTCTTCTTCAGGTGTTGTTGGCTTGTGCTTACCATCTTGAGTATTGAATTTTAAGGTAATACTCTATCCAACTGAGCCATCCTGCAAAAGGCAACAGTCTCTGTAGGGTACCCACACATTTCAAAAATAGCAAATAAATTAAGGAAAATCTGCAATTAGTATAACATCAGAACATCTTTCCAGAGCCATACCACACTATGAGGAATTCTGACATCCACAAAGTCTAAACTTGAAATGCTGAAAAGAAAAAACTGCATCTATGAAATACCATGTGAATATGGAAGAACATATATTGGGGAGACCAGTCATCCAATTGAAAAGTGCTTGCAAGAACATAAACTGATGATTAGAAGAAAAAACAGATGTGTCTAAGATGGCAGACTATGTATGTGCCAATGAACATATGTTCAATTGGGGAAATACAAAAATATTGGATAGAAAAGAAATGGTACAAAGAAAAACATTTAAAGAAGCTGCTCATATGACAATGGCAAAAAAATCCCATAATCCAACTATTGTGTTTGGTTTGGATTACAGACCCAACCTACAGAAACTAATACTAATACCAGTATTACAATTAATATAATATTTATTATTCACAAATATATACAATAAATTATATAGTATACATACAATAAATAATAGTTATAATGTGAATTCTTGAATCTGAGTCTTGTGGTTGTGCTTCTTCCAGCTACACCTGATAGCTTGTCTCATGGATAGGGAGAATGACCCTTCCGGCTGTACAAGACAGCTTGCCTCTAGTCAACAGTAATCTTAATAGCATCGGGTCCCTCTGTGGACTTGCCAAACTATGTAGACAAATTAGTGGGAATGCTAACTGCTGTTCAGGTTAGAAAGTTTTCCCTGGGAGAATGCACACAGTCTTTTCAGGTTAGACAGACATTCTTTCCCGATTCTCACAAAAGGCTGACTAGTTATAGCCAGATCCCTGACCTTATTGAAAACACTCAGATTCAGAAAGCATCATTGCTTATTGGCCTATAATAATCATTGGCTATGTTTTATCTATACATCATCCTATTGTCCTGCAGCAAACAATGCTTAATCTGATCAGATAAGGAATCTGGAATAGTCCACTTTTGAGAAAAGGGAGGACTATAACATCCCTTCCCTTGGCTAAAGTATAGCCTTAGAGAATATATTCATGCAGGTGTGCTAAAGAATGACTAATAAGCTTTGGTGCTTCTGGTTTGCTGCCTTCTTCAGTTTGTTGGTCCTCCTTGCTTGCATTGCCTGTCCCTGGAGATTCACTCATTGTGGCTGCATTATAATCCAGTCTAAGTTGCTTTTGATGGCAATGATGTTGACATCCACCTGCTGTTTTGACTACAATGGTATGGAATACTTTCTGTTGACTTATGAATGCTAGGATCCATTTACTGGGGTCCTCTATACATCCTGCATAGCATTTTAGTCTGCAAAGCTAGTGGTGTTCTGGAAATCCTGGTGTTCCAGCTTCCCATATCCATTTTTGATATCAGCTTTTTGTTGACTTCTGAGTAATCAGGTTTTAATTTAGTTAATGTTGTGATCTCATTCACCTTTGACACTGCAAAGCCTAAGTGACTAAACCAGTCATGGCCTAATAAGTTGCTATGATCACCTGATGCCACTACCAGTGGTAAGTGTATAGTTGTGTTAGACATAGTAATTTTAACTCGTCTGACTAAAGAGTTTTATTTTCTTGCTCTGATAGTCTGTTATAACCTTGCAGCTAGGATGCAGCTTATATTTATTATTTTTATTAATGATAGCCCAGGTCTTTTTAGAAACAATAGACACTGCAGACACTGTGTCCAGTTCCATTTTCACTGATGTATCATTAATTATAATACTATGTATAAATCCAGACTGATCATCCTTAATGTGATTTATACTGGCAACTTGTTTATATTTTTTATAGTTGCCCTTGTTGTTTTTTGAAATGGTTTTTCCATTCTCATATTGGTTATTTATCTCTTTAAGTTTAGATATGCAGCTCTTATATGACTGGCTCACTTGCAAAATGAGCATACAGAATGGAGGTGTGGACATTCTGTTTGCATGTGCATCAGTTCATCACACCTATAACAATGCTTATCACTCATTGTTGTTGAACTAACTGAATGCTTGACAGACTCAGTCTTCTGTTCAACTTTTTAAACAGTAAATTTTTTTTTTTAATGGCCTCACTTGACATGTTATAGATTCTGCGTGGCTTGAGTTACAGCCACTTCAAAATCTATATCCGGTGTCATTAATAGTTTGAGTCTTAAATTATGATCGTTCATCCCTCAAATGAAATGATCACATAGTGCTTCATTTAAGAACTCTTTAAAATCGCACATGAGTGCTAATGCCTGGATTCGCGTTATGAATTCTCTAGCTTTTTCATCCTCCACTTGGATACAGAGATTGAAATAATATCTCTGCATTATTGTTAGCAGTTTTGGGGGAAATATTCTGTGAGAATCACCAACACCTTTTCAAAATTCAAGTCGGCCAGTGTTTCTGACCCAATTTGAGATTTTAAAATATTATACGTCCGTGCCCCAATTATTGTCATCAGCATCACTAATTTTATTTCAGACTTTTTAATCTGATTAGCCTGCATATAAACGATCAGATGCTCTTTGTAGCTTGACAAGTTCTCAGGGAACCCTGGGTCAAAAGCTTCCATTGAGCCAATTATATTAGCCATTCTTTTTATTTTTCTCTGTTATAACATGAGAAAAATATTTGTTTCATATTTATTGCAAGTAACCACTCGATACGGTTATCTTTGACAGACTTTTACTCCGCTAGAATGAGTTTCTCTTTTTTAGAAAGGCCAATTTTGATTGGTTTATGAACCACCAATCACATTTGTGATCACTTAATTTTTCCTCCCAGAAATAATGATTTTAACAATGACTGTTTAGTAAATACAATGAATGTCTATACTTGCATATTTGTGTATTTTATTTTTTGTTTTCCCAAAAATAAATTCACTGTTTAGTAAACATGACGTATTTTACTTTTTATTTTTTCAGAAATAAGTGATTTTAATAATCACTGTTTAATAAATATGTATTCATATATTTTACTTGGGCAATATTTAGGTGTGATTTAATAATCACAGATTCATAACTTACAAGTGTCTATAAGTGTGCACTTGTGTATTTATGCTCCTAAGTTTTTTCTTTTTCCAACCATGAGGAAAAAGACAACCAATCATGTTTGTGATCACTTTATTTTTCCTCCCAGAAACAATTTTAACAATGACTGTTTAGTCTCTTTTGTAAGAAAGTTAGCCATGTCTGCAAGATAAGTAGAAGTGAACTGGTTTAAACGGGAAAAAATAACCCCATGGTCCTGGATGGAATGAATCTGACATCTTCTCCAAACTTTGTATAAAATCTTTAAGTTTGGATATTTCTGTATCATCCAGCATCCCAAAGTGACCAAAAGATGTTTTTGAATTCTGGCTCATTTTGAAATATTTTCTTCAAGTGTTTGTATACAGTTGTTAGCATATTATCATCTTTGACAACTACATCTTGTCACTGATGCTGAAGGAACTCTTATTGCAGGTGGTTGGCCTAGTGCCCATCAAATATATTGTCTGAACCAAATATTTATTTGTGTGATAAAATACTTTTTCTTTTTTTTTTAACACATTACACGTGGATTTGTAAGTTTTTTAAAATTTAATTAATAGATGATTATTTTTTTAGTTGGGGTACTATATGTTATCCTTTTATGTAATTCATCAACCAGAGCTAAGAGTTTTGTTGGTGGTGTAGTGGTTCTTGTGTATAGTTTATAGTATGTGATATTATTTGTGTGTACACTATCCAATTTTGTACTGGGTCCAGTTCTAAGCTGTTTAGTTTAGCTAATACAATATAGTTATTTAATGGAATGATTAAAAAACACTACATTATGAATATTAATATAATTCATTGTAGTTATTTTAAGTCTATGTAATATATTTATTGCCACTATTATTAATTTTGAATCAATGTTATTAACAAAAATTATATCTATGTCATCTGATATTAATTTGTTGTTATTGAATTTTTGATCAATGTATGAATTATCTACCAGAACATTTTAAATAGAAAAATTGCTGTAATGAAACTGAGATCAAGAATAACCTTGTAGTTAGGAATAAGAATTTAAAGTAAATTAGTGTTAACAAAACACTAATAAACTAAGACTATGATCAGATTATAACTCACTATGTTCCAAGATAGTTGGTTCCCAAATGATTCTGATATTGGATTTTTTTTTTATATTAATAAAAATTGTTTTGAAATCTTGACAGTTTTTACTGATTTTAAATAAAGCAACAAAATTTTTTAAAAATCAAACATAATTTATTGAAATTAAAAAAAAAAAATTAAAAGCAAATCTTATTAATTCAAACTGATAACTAATATACAGAATTAAACTTTTTTAAAACTTTTTTTTGAAAATGTAGTTTAATTGTGGATAACTAAATTCTAATATCTAGATTGGTTTTCACCTTACTTCTGTAAATATTTTTTATCAGTGTTACAATGAAAATCTTTCACACATATTTGAATCTATTAATTAGAGCTTAAAAATTAATTTTATCCAATGAAACCATAGAATTTTAAGATTACCATTTGAAAATCCTAATTTTAAAATTAAAATAATAGATTCTATTTCAAACTTTTGTATTTGTTGTTCAATTTTTAAATTCTAAAATTGTCAGCTTAGGTTTATATAATTCTATTAAAAAAATCTTGTATTCATTAAAAGAAGAATCATAACCTAGTATTTTGATTAAACATGGCATCCCAGTTTGGAAGAATATTACAACAAATATGGAACTTCATAAGCAATGTATGAATTTTTTAAAAAAAGTTCAGTGACTGATAAAAAAAATTGAAAAAAATTTAGAAAAAAAATATTACAAAATATTACAAAAAAATATTTCCTATTCAAAGTCACTTTAGATTTTTTATTAATATGGAAGTAATATATAGACCTAAAAAAAACAATATCACAATTCTATTCAATCAATGAGTAGTACTCATGTATATAATAATTATTATGTTTTAATATAAAAATGTATAAGGATTTCTTTAGTAGTGTATTTATCAGTACTTATTTATTAGACTTAAGATATACACATTAATAAAGTTTAAACAGCTCATTGTAACTATAAAACAAAAAAGCTGTAAGTTTTGAAGAACTTCTTGAATATTTAATATTTGATCTCATAAGTTAATTTTAATAACATTAGTTTTTATGCATATATGAAACATTGAAGGTGTGCCACATGAATCTCCAGCTCATGGTTCCAGTTTACAAAAATAAAAAAACTAGAAAAGGCTGCATTAGCTATCTTGAAGTATCACTATAGAAAAATTTTATTTTTTAAAGATCGCTTCCAGTCATGTGTGAGCTGATGCGGAACTGTGATTTTAGAAATTCAAGAAAAGCTACAAACAAGATTATAATAGCAAAAATGTTTAATGAACAATGATATAGTTTTAATATTAATTACTTTTATTAATTTGATTAAGGCATTTGACTTGACTAATCAAATTGGTTTATTGCAATATTTGAAATGAATTAATTTTCCATCAAAGTTTATTCATATTATATCTGATGATATGAAAGAAAGGGTTATTTTTATTGGTAGCACATCATATGCTTTTAAAATAAAACCTGGTGTTAAATAAGAATGTACTATTTTCAATTTTGTTTTTTACTTTCACTATAATGGTTTATAGTAAATAGAATATAAATGACTTCCTAAAGCAGACATCAAAATGTGATAGTTTTAATTATGGGGTTTTTAATTTTAATGTTCAAAAACAATTCCAATAACAGTTTCTTCATTTTACATACACTAGAACAATTTACTGTAAGCTTGAGCAGTCAATGGATACCAGCAAGTATAATACTATAAAATCCCAAACTCAAGTGACCTGTTTCTAGCTTTGCTTTCACTAGAGAAGACTAGGGTCCAAATTCAGAACAAATGTAATTACATATCTAGAAGCCATCTTTTATTTCTTTATACTATTCAAAGTAATGTTCTGAAATTTAAAAAAATTATGTAGAATATTAGCTGAAATATTATAAAAAATAAAAAACAATGGCAAGATACCTAACTGCACTACTTGGAAAGAGACATGGATATACTCTAATTTGCATTTAATAAACTAAATATATTAGAGTACTTCATCATAGTGGTATAATTACTTCACTAAACTATTTTTATACAAAACTGTTATTGAGATAAATTCAATAAATAAACAATCAAATTGTTTTATTTGCTCAGGAGTTCATAAAAAGTTTGACTGTCAAAAATGCAGAACTGGACCTGTACTAAATCATGCAGAGGACTCTGCCAAATTAAATGTAAGAAAATGATACATGGGTTTTCCTCATAAAAAAAATTTAATTTACCAATGCTCCATAGGATTTTAATAAGAACAGTTAGTATATACTTTAGCTTTCTGGTTGTCATAATATGAAATCTATGATTGTAAAGTCACATAATTAATAGACTGGCATACTGAGTAAAAGAACAGTGACAAATTTTCTAATCTATCACTATAGCAAACTTGAACAATGTTTTTATTTAAAAGTCAGACCCATTTATGTTATAAAGATTATATTAGAAACACTTTAAATAAATATAATATTGATTGTTTTTATTGTAATTATACAATTGATGATAAAATATAATGAAATATAATTACATAAAATGTTGAAACTTATCAGAAAAGAAAGTTAGCTTTTGAAATTAAAATATGATATTTTTAGAGACCTTGTAAATAAGTTAGATTTGCAACAAGGTTATTTATGTAGATGTGTTTGTTATTAGTGCTTTTATAAGGTGAAATAGTTTTCTTGGTGTTCATGCCGTATTGTGTACTTATGACCTGTGATTAAATTTTTCTATCCATCATGGTGTTAGATTCAATATTCATATCTTTCAGTTGTTGAAGGATCAAAGAAATAAATTAATCATAAAGAAATCAATGACATATTGGATTAATAATACTAGCTCATAAGTCTGTGACAATGATAAAAATAGCTGAGCTAGAGGAAATTAATGCTTGCTTAAGTAAATGAAATTAGTTGAGGCAAACATGTTCTTGATATAGTTCAGGACAATTTCATTCTCAGGATTAGACAGGGCTATTATAGTATTACATAATCAGCTAAAAGCTGCAAATACAAGTATCAATGTAATACTAAACAATAACATTTTATTGACTTTATATGCTCAATAGGTAAAGAGATATGTTTTGTTCCAGTAGTTGTGTGTGTGAGTGTTTTAACATTTTATCTCAAACAAATATTTATGTATATAAAAGAAAAAAGAAAAAAAGGGATTTTGTTAACTAATTATAAAATTAATCACTCGAAACAAAATAAAATAAAATGGACTCAACACAAACTAAAGTTATTAAAATTATTAACTCAGCAACAGAATTCTCTAGTATCTAAATTTGTATATAAATGTGGTGTTCTTAAATGAGTTTTTATTACTAAAATGGTTAATATTTTTCTTATTTTTCTGTTTTTGTTTCCAATTATGAATCACCATTATATGATTTCTTTCCTGTGTTTCAAAAAAGAAATCATTGATAATGTTTATAGATGATAGGTAATTAAACTGTTTTTCAATAAACACAACATTGAGATGGAAACGAGATGATAGAAGTGATTAAGTTACTTTTCAAAAACCATCTGATAATATACAAAAAGGATTGTGACTGCAAATTTAGATCAGAATACATGCTCGCAGAGAGAGAATGGACTAGAAAATTTAACTGTGAATGCCATCATTAGACAATATATGTACATGCAAAAGTTTGGAAGAATATTGTAATAATTGAACTACTGTTTAAATACATGATGACTTCTTACATATATGATTTAAATGTTATTATAATGGATTGCTAAAAGGTTCTGTAATTCATTTCTTGGCCAGCATAGCTGTTCCATGAAAAAAGAAGTAATTTTATTTAGTCTTTAAGTGAAAAATTCCCATACATAAAAAAAAAATTAGATCATCCCATCCCAGCTCTATTTTATGTGTTTATCTATATGTGTCTTATCCAAAAAACAAGATCTACTGATGGCTGATAACTAAACTACCAAACTCTTGGATCAGCAATTAAGTGACCAGTGGAATACAGCAAGTGTGTTCTATTTTGCAACTATATAAACTCTACAGCTATTAACAGAATTACATGGATTAATTTTTTCATCTTCAATCTAGTCAAGAAAAGGGTATAGAAGTAATAAATGGATTAAAACTCATATAATTTCATTGCAAAAATAGGAAATAAAATAATTTTAAGAATTGTTACTGTCAGGATAATTAAAGTGTCAGTTGAATTTTTATGTAATTACTCTTCACTGGAAAAAGATGCCAAAATTAAAGCAAAAGTTACTAGTTTCATTATTATTTATATAATATAAAATTATATAGCATTACAGAACTAGCTAAAAAACAAAATTTTACTAAATTTTTCTCATGATCATAGTTTCACCTATTAACAAATATTGAACTATTAATCTGTATCAATTTCTATTTATATTAATTCACCTATTCTAAATATTGTCTGTTTGCCTAGAGTAAGGTTTATATTTATATTACATTTCTTTTTTATATATTATCTAATTCCTAATTGAAGAATTGGATACATGTATTATTATTATCATTATGTACTATTCAATTATGTAGTTCATATTTTGATAGGACATGGAGGTAATAAAAAAATAATATTTTTATGTTTTTATCTAATTATTAAAAAATGATAATGTAATTTATCATTGCCTAATAATGTAAATGCCTTGTCAAGAGTTGAACTACTCATTGTTTCAGAGAATGTGAAGATACCTTACACATTACTATTACTTAGAATAAAACTGTTATTATATATTTTTTGTTTAATCATTTTTTATTTATGCATTTTATCAAATTAGCTGAGTCCTTAGAGTGACCAGACTGGTACCATAAAAATCGAGACATAATGATTTATGCCATTATGTCATTTTTTTAATATAAAACTCCATTCCTGTATATGTTCATCATTGTAAGTACACTTCCTCTTTGGCATCTTGTCTATTAATTAGGGTTATTAATATTCCTATTAATTTTATCACTATAGAAAATTAATATCAACAAAGAACTAGTAAAACTACAATGTCAATTAAAGCAGGTGCAAACACGGTTCAAATTTAGCCTACAAAAATCCAACTGTGCATGCTCCAAGGTATGGTTGGTCAGGAGAACGCATCTAGCTTGAGAACCCAGCCATATAATGTAATAGCAATTCTTGTATTGGTGTTGGAATTTGTCTGAGTTTTTATAATATTACTGTAAAGACTGAAATGGATGGAGAGGACCAAGAAACTATTATTTTTGCACTAAATTATTTATGTAAGACAAATAGTAATTATGAATATTTGAAAATTGGGACATAGAATGGTCCCAAAAAGACATTTCAGGGACACTGGGACATCTAATCAAAAATAGGGACAAATCCTGAAACATCAGGATGGCTGGTCGCCCTATGAGTAGTGCAACATCACAAATGAGTTTCACGAGCCCCAAAGACATGATTTGTGCTATTTGGATGTCAACTAAAAGTGTATAAGTTCAAATTTTGAATTGTTGTGGTGCTATTATGGGTCTTTAATAATATAACCAGCCTAAACTAATAAATATTTTAGCCATTTCAAAAGGAAATATTATTGTTATGAAGTTAACATTATTACAAATCCATTTACTTCTGTTTCTAATCACGACTCAATCCTTTTTTTCTTTTCAAAAATATACAGTACATATAGCCATATAATTCTATAATTAAAAATCACTTCTTTTCTTTTCAAAAACTTTATTTGATGTATATATATATCCACTTATTTCCAACGTTTCGACTATCTTTACTCTATAGTCATTTTCAAGGATCTAGAAAAAACATTACATTATAAACAAACTTCACATAATAAAAAACAAAAATAATCAAAAACAATATAAAGCATATAAACCCCATAAAATTTAAAAATAAATAAAATACATTAAAATCAATTAAATTAAAAACACAAAACATACACCACACTTACTTGACTCCCTTCTCAAAAAACTTTCCCTTTTTACATTTTTTATCCAAAAAACCAATTGTTACAATAAAAAACTTATTTCCTTTTTCTTTCTTATATACTTCAAAAATGAATTTATTTCCAAAAATAATTCTTTATTCATGTCTTATCCAATTCTATTTAAAACAGTTTTATATCTTTTTATATATAAACTCTCTTTTACCATTCTTTCTTTATACAATCTAACCCCCTCCAACATTTTAATTTTAAAATCTGTATGTCCAATTTCCTTACTATGTGTATTTACATTAGAATTCCTATCTCTCAAATGCTGTTTCAATCTTGTCTCTAATTTGTTCTTTGTTGTACCAATATATGATACATCTTTATTCTCTTTTTTACAATCCAAACATTCTATTTTATAAATACCATTCATGTTTTCAACATTCCTATTTCTTATCATATTACCTAAATTACATTTCCTTTTATATACTGGTTTCAACAATAAACCACATTCCTTACCATATTTCTTATTCATATCCCTCATTATCTTTTTAATCTTAAAAAAAATACTTTTTGACACTTTGTACCCACTATACATAAATTCCTTCTTTTTTTTTCTTTTTTCTCAATTTCCTCTCAATTTTGTCTATATTCTTTTTTCCACATAATTTATTAATAATCTTTTTTTATTATTATTTTTCTCTGGAATAACTTAGCTTTATGACTTATAACTATCGAGTTAGGCTTTAGTAACTCGATAGGTTTTTTTTTCCATGGCCGATGCTTTGACACATGGGAAAAAAAACTATCGAGTTACTAAAGCCTATATATTTTTTCTGCAAAATATAGCACCAATCTTGCGATTATTATTTACAATCCAGGTTACTTTAGTGAGAATTTTTAAAGAAAGAAATCGTACATTAAAATGAATTAGATTGTATTTTATAGTTTCTACTTTTCTTGATAATTGATAGTCATGAAGATTTTAAAATCACCATTACATATTTGTACTTGAACTATATAATATGTGTACATATATTTTTATTATATAAATTATAGAGCAGTATGAATTGTTGGTATTTTCTAATTATTCTATGTCATACACATCTGACAGCAAAAGAAATAGATATGCATGTGGGTACATGCATAGTATAAAATGATGCTGGGTATATCACATGAAATTATCATTATATGTTCAGTTCTTGATTTATTCTTTTGATTATCACTGTAGATATATGTGGGTTTTGATATTTCTGTATAGGATACAGTAATATTCCCATGCTCATTTATATAAGTTTATTATGTATTTGTCTCCATGATTTATTTTCTGATTCCCACCTGAGATTGCAGTCATTAATATTTTTGCATTGGCTAAAGTGTTCTTTATTCTTATGCTTTTATATATATTTTCCTTTCTAACATGAGTTATAAGTGGCTCTAATTATTATCACTCCTTATTCATTTCTTTTCATGGTAGGATTCTATTCACTGCATATAAGCTTTATTTTGTAATAGTCGGCACATGTGAACCTGTATAATGATTAAACCTGCTGATTGTTGATTATGGGTTAATATTATTGCAAATATATACATGCACACACCTGGAAATTGTCAAGTCTTTGTAAAATTAAAGGATTATTAAATAGTACTGAAGGTTAACATTGAAGGGAAGTGTAATATAAACTATCAGCTTTCAAATACCTTGCATACAAACTTAAAGAGATAATTACTATTTAAACCATATATGTTTGAAATAACTTAAGTATTTAAACTCTTATGTATATTAGTTGTTAAATTATTAATAAATATTGTTTTATTAATTGTTAGATTTGTCTAACATTCGCTTTACTGTTATCTGTCCTGACAATTGTTATTTTGCCAAGAATCTCTAATCTCCATGATTTAGCAGTAATTATATATATATATATAATGGTAAAGTTGTGGTAGGTAAATAAATTTTCTAGGTTAGAGGTCTAGTGGCACCCTCTGTTGACAGATATTATGTGCAGGTTGTCCACTACATTGTATATATTTTTTTTTATTTAACCCCACAACATAAAGCTCGATTACAAACTCTATACATCTTTAGAGATGTATTATTTCATAAGATGGTTGGCAAGTTATAACCAAATAAATAGCAAAGAATTTAGTTAGTGCTAGTACAGGGATATTCATGAAAATATGGGAATGTTTGGGAGTTCATTATATAAAACCAAAAATTAAAAAGCATAATTTAAATAACAATAGTAAATTTGTTGTTAAAGAAATACCAGTAGTGATATTTGTTGTTAAAGAAAGATAAATTTAAATATCAGTAGTGAAATTTATTGTTAAAAAAATAATTTGAATACAAATAGAGAAGTTTATTATAAAAGTAAAATCATATAGGAAATACAAGTCTTATTTAAAATAATAGATAATTTTTTTTTCTTTTCTTCTCACTTTCTTCAACATGGAATCAGAGAATCCTAATAATAGTTTAACACCTGAGAAGATGCAAATGCTTGAAAATATGTTTATAAAAAGTCAACAAACAATGATATAAGAGATTAGACAGGAATTGGATAGATGTTATCAGTCAATAGAAGAGATAAAAAAGGAAATGAATAAACAAGAGGATAAAAGTGATTGTAGTCACAAAAAAGTGAAATTGTTTTGAAAGATAAAATAAATCAGAAAAAGTGGAAGATAACCAAAGAGAAGATGGAATAAAGACAAACATGGAAAATAAAAAGTAAGATTCAAAAAATGGAGCACAGATATAATAAAATAAGAGAATGGATATATTAATTACAAGGATTATAATAATAAGTTCAAGGCTGACCTACAGTGAAAAATTGAACTTTTATGTTTACAAAAGAAGTTTATTACATATAAAAAACAGTGTTATGATTTTGACAGCTATTTTTATAATTTTTCTATCATATAACCCCTGTATACATGATTAGAAATCATAGTATAAAATTTAATGGGAAGAATATAAATATTCTAAGTGAAATTTCAGTCAATCTAAAAGGCAATGCTCAAAGACCTTAGTATGAGCAACCAAAAGATTTTCAAATATTTTCCCATATTGTTACCTACAGTCTCATTAATATTTTTGTAGAACTTTTAGGCCAAACAATTACAATAGAAAATGATACTATTATTCAACAAATAAGGACACTAAATTGTATGACTAGTTTTAACCAGTCAGTTAAAGAATGCCTATGTTATTCTGAAATTATCAAGACCTTTTTGAAAAGACCTTATCTTCAAGTAGCTGATAAATGAGGAAAATATAAAAATGCTGAAGATACAGTTTATTTAAATGTGCAGTCATATATCTTAAGAAGACTAATAATAGGCAACCATATTAAAATTGCAAAAAAAAAAAAAAGAAACTATCAGATAGAGTTCAACTTTCAGAGAAATGTGATGGTAGATCTAAACATATAACCCAGTAATAAAACCAAAGAATAACAAAATATTAGACAGTGTATTCAGATGGCAGATAGTGGTAAATAAGGTTTAACAAATTTAATTTAAATTTAATTTTAAGTCAATTAAAATTAAAAAAAAAAGAAATTTCCTTACAACTAATTGTCAACATTACTAGTCATTTTTGTGCTATAACTTAGAGGCTGCTATCTCTATTGAGATAATTTATGTGCAACTATTTTATGTTGGCAAAGCACAAGCTTAATTTCAATTTTTTATTTTCTATAACACATTAATAAATTTGTGTTTATTATGTTAGTTCAATTTATTTAGTTGTAAACATTTAAAAAATGTGTACTTTGTAGCTGGAATTTGTTAGCAATATGAAAAAATCTTTTTTTTTATATTACAAAGAACAATACTTAATCTTAAAATTATTATCACTTCCTAATAATGTCATTTTTATTAATTAAAACTTTTAAGAAAATCTTTTTTTTTTCTTTCATTAAGTATTGCTGTTTATTTTAATGTATTGTTATCTGTAAAATTTTAGATTTATATAATGCAAAATTTGGTAAATTTATTAATTAAAATTGTCTGGCTTATCTGGGTTAAATAATGTAATCACTATTACTAATTGGTAATTTTCTTAAAATTCTTGGGTGGGCTAATCAATTAACTTTAGGTTTACTCTTACATATTCATTCTACATCAGACTCACATCACTAGATTCTGCACTCTGCATTTTGTTCCAGTTGGTTTTACATTCTACAGTAATTCTGCTTGTATTTTACCATTGTCTCTTATATGATGAATTCAGAACTTTTGCCAGTGATTGTGTTTAAAATTATGTGCTGCTAAAACACCAAAAAAAAAAAAAATTCCACTCTCTAGCATAAGCCTGTAGACACCATATGTTTAATCTTGCCAGCTGACTGACCAATAATATAAGCCAACTACTACCATCAATCAGACTATAGAAGAAATGCACTTCTCCCTGCTAATGAAGCAGTTACAAGACAAACTCTTATATCCAATCAATGAAATCAAGAAAAAAGGCACAGAAACTAATGTCTACAAGTCTGCTTCTGTATACAATTATGTAAATCAATTCTTCTGGAAAATAATATCCCTACTCTGGACATAAGCTAAAACTTTTTTCATGAACTGTTATTAAAACATTCCCAGTAAGCCAGTAATATATAAGGAAGGATGTAATTTTATATTTTTACTTTCATTTATTTTATATTTTTTATATATCTTTCATAAATTATTATATTTTAAATTGTATTTGATAGTTAATGGTTTTAATTTTAAATAATCTGAACTAGTTATTTCTAATATTATTTTTTTCCTCCTTGTAAAGTTTAAAGAAACATTATTTGAAAGTCTTAAAGCAAGTTTTTCAGTTTATCTTTATTATTTACCATCCAGGTTATTTTAGTGAGAATTTTTAAAGAAATTGTAAATTAAAATGAATTAATAATGCCATGAGGATTTTAAAATCATTATTACATATTTGTACTCAACTTATATAATATGTATGTATATATTTTTTATATAAATAATTGAGCTGTTTGAATTGTTGACAGTTTTTGTTACTCTATGTCATACATGTCTGAAAGTAAAGAAATAAATGGGTGTGTGCACAAAATCAAATGATCCTGTATATGTCATGTAAAGTTATTTCTATATGTTCAGACCCTTGATTTATTCCTTTAATTATCACTGTAGATATATATGGGTTTTGCTATTTTTGCATATAGGGTAAAGTGACTTTCCTATCCATGTTCATTTATATAAGATTATTAATGAATTTGTCTCCATGATTTATTTTCTGGTTACTGAGATTGCAGTCATTGAAATTTTTGCTTTGGATAAAGTGCTTTTATATACATATTTCTACATATTTCCCTTTCTAACATGGATTATAAGTGGACCTAATTATTATCATTTCTTGTTTATTTTCATGGTTGAGTCTTATGCATTTCATATAGGCTTTGTTTTATAATATTTTGTGTAAGAACATGTATAATGACTATACCTGCTTATTGTTGATTATGGGTTAATATTATTGCATTATATTTACACACACTTGGATATTGTTAAGTCTTTGTAAAATTAAAGGATTATTAATAGTACTAAAGGATAACATTGAAGGAAAGTATAATCTAAAATATCAGCTGTCTTTGAAATACCTTACATACTAACTTATAGAATTAATTATTATTCAAATAGTATTATGTTTGAAATGACTTTAGTGTTTAAACCTTATCATTGATGTATACTAGTTGTTAAATTGTTCATAAATATTGTTTTGTTAATTGTTAGATTTGTCTAGCATTTTCTTTAACTATTGTCTCCCCTGCCAATTGTTATTTTGTCAAAGATCTCCACTCTCCATGAACTCAGAGCAATTTCAGATATATATATATGATGGGACAGCTGTACTAGACCCTTGTAGTTGATATTTTCATCAGTAAATTATAAATTTTCTAGGCTAGAGGTCTAGTGGCGCCCTCTATTTATGGTTGTTAGGTGCAGGCTGTTCATTACAGTATATAAAGACACATTAAAAGTTTGCAGATGGTGACAAATTATCACTGACATAGTCAAGTGTATCAGTAGTTTAATCATAAGAAGTTAGTACTAGAATTATCTATAGATTTGATGGACTGCAGTCTAAGAACTCAAAATCTAGGGAGATAAGCCAGGATATATAATATTTTTGATATTATCATAAGCCCTTCTTACATGAACTGTCATAGTGCAATGTCATTTCTGAATAACTTTTGGTAATTTTTCTTGCACTCTATATCAATACTGTTTTAAATTAATGACACAAACTAGCATTAATTTCTGTATAAATTGTTCTTCAAGAAAATTAGTGAAATTAAGTATGTTGAAAACACAATTGTGCAAGTAACCACATAGGATCTTGACATTATCATTTTGAGCATTATTGATGATAGAAAAGCATAATCTCATAAACCTTTTTTGGAGCAGATATGATTCTGATTTTGCAATATAATTCTTAATGAGAAACATTTTTTTTTTAAAAAAAAACAACAATTATTATTGTGATATATAAATCCAGAATGCAAGAATAAATATAAATGAAGTATTAAAAAATGAATTAATAAAAATTATATGTATCTTAATTTTTAAAATATTTTATTTGAATTTAAATAAAATTTAAAATAATTATTTTATCTTAAATGAATAATAAATTTTATTTTCATTGTACAAAACAAAGCAAATCTCTTGAACAATTTTTTTAACAAAAGAAAACATCGTTGCTTAATAACCAGATAAAACTTTTTTTTTGGTCAGATCAATATTTTTACATTGAATAACTTATTGCTTTACCAATTTCTTGACAAAATGATGATATTTGAGTAGATTTCACAAAAAGAGATGACATGAGTCCTTCTTGATTAATATCTGCAAAGTCATGAATAAAATAAATGAGAATGAAAGGGAAAAAATCATCACTTTAACATGTAATACTATTATGCTAAGTGATTTAAAATCATCTCTATTTGGATACATATATAAAAATTTTGTTTAATGGAATTTAAAATAGCTAGAAACCATCTAAGGATAATACACATGGTAGCATCATCATCATTACCATCATTGTAATTCTACAGAAGTCATAAAAGAAAAAGAAACTGTAACCGAAATAATTAAAAAAAAAACAGTTGTTATATAGATAAAGGTCATTTTTTGATTTTTTCTTTACTAAAGTGAATATCTAATATTAATTTCATCTATGTTTTTAATTATTTTTACAATGCTTTTTTTAAACCTAATATGACAGTTTCGATTGCCCCAGCAAACTTCTTCAGAACTTCTAATAAAGAACATAGATGATATTAATATTATATGGATTTGACAATGCAATAGGAAAAATAAAGATATAATACTTCATAAAGTGAATGTCATTTTGTGAAAAATTTCTGACATGTTTTTTCTTTCTAATAACTATTGAAAATTAAATTTTCAGTTTATAGTTTGATCAGGAATAAAAAATATGAAAGATATTGAAAATGTTGACGGAAAATTTCTAATGAATTTTGTTTTTTTTTATGTGAGATGGACCAACAGCCTTATAAAAGAGCACTTTCTTTTTTATACAGATTTTGTCTTTCATAATATGAAAGGAAACTTATGATTATGTCTTATCTTGATCTGCAGTTGCTTTGTAAGAAAGATTTTTTTTTTCAAAACTCAATTAGAAATGAATTAAGAGTGCATGGTTTCAAAAACGACTGTCTGCATTGATCATTGAAATTAATAAACTTAGACAAACAAATTTTGATGACTTTTTTGTGGGAAAGTTATTTCTTTAAAAAATCTTAGTATTACATTTTGTTAGAGATAAACTTGTTAATATTTCTTAAACTTTTATTCAACTTAAAAATATTAACAAAATAATCTCTCACAATATTTGTTTGTTCAGTACATACCATACAAAAAAACAAACTGATGTATATCATATTTATAAAGTTGTCAAAAAATTATATATTTTTTTTCATTGAGTTTTTAAAACTATAATTGTATTATGTATGATTCCATATAAAGTTATCAAAAATTATATATGCATATTTATTGGTTTATTAAAATATAATTGTATTATGTAAAATTTAGATATATTTTGTATTATAGATAATATTAATTAATTCTTGATCTATTTCCATTAACTAATATTAAATATTGAATGTCTTAAAAAAAACTTTAAATTTTATTTAAACTTTTCAAATGCATTCACCTGTTAGTAATAACACACAAGTTAGTATATAACACAACATTTTTAATGTTATTATATTCCCCTCTTCTTCTGACCAGGGGCAGTACTATCATGGAAATCAAACCTGAACACTTCAGATTTATTAATATCGAATTTAAGATAATACTCTAACCAATTTAAGTGTTAACAAACAAAAACTGCATCTATGGAATACCATATAAATGTCAGTGGATATATATTGGTGAGACCAATTATCCCACTGAAATATAATTAAAAGAGCATAAACTAGTGATTAGAAAAGAGAGAACAGTCATATCTAAAGTAGAAGATTATGCATGTACTAATGAACATCTGCTCAATTCGGACAATACAAAGATATTGGATAGAGAAGGAGCTGCTCACATGAGAATAGCAAATAACCTCATAAGACAAACCAGTGGAATAATAAATCATGTTTGAAAGCCATTAATTAAACTTGCTCTAAATGAAAACGTTGAGAGATCAGAAAGACCCTCATAGAAAAGTATGTGAAATTTCTACTGACTGTTGCCTTTGATAGAATAGCTCAATTAATTGGAGCATTACCTTAAGCTCAGTATTCATGAATCTAAGAGATCATGTTCAATTGACATGCTATTCCATCTGAAGAATAATAATATCACTCAAAATAGTGTGTTATATATTAATCTATGTACTATTACTACTAGTTGAATGGATTTGAAGTTTAAATAAAATTTAATATTTGTCTAGAGACATTCAATATTTATTATATTGTAGTTTAAATAAAATTTTAATTTTTTTTAAAGGCATTCAATATTTATTATTAGATGATGGAAATATTACAACAAATAATTAATACTAAAATGACATCATCACCAACTTTCAGCCACATATTATACATAATGTATTATATATTCAATGTAATTACAAATATTATATATAATGTATTATATTTTATATGTAGTTATGCATTAAAAGATATTTGTCATGTTGTCATATATATTTGAAGAAACTACTGATCAGTCAAAACTGTAACAAAATATTATCAATGAATAAATAAAAGTTACTGCATTATAAAAAGTGACTAAAGAAAAATGCATTAAATGCTATTAAATGAAAAGATTTGTAAAAGTTTTGTGGGTTGTTAACTGAACACATAGTGCAGATTAATTTGCTCAGTAGTTAATACTTCTCATTTGCATTCATTTTAGCTATTTTTTAGTGCCAATCTGATCATTACTTTTAAGTTGATCACATTAATCATTTGCATTTATCCTAATTTAGATTCAATTTTATCTAATAATCAATTAAATGTTTCAAAATGAGAAATTTTTTTTCTTATCATATATTGTATTTTAAAGTTGTATGCATTCAAAAAGTTGAATGATATCAGCATGCAGGTTGAAACATGCTGTGGAAGACATTTTTAGATGTAAATATGCCTTATAATGACTTATCACAGACATATTAAAAGAATTTTCAATGCCAGTGACCATTATCAGGGATTTTTTTTTAATCTATTTCAAGTTTGTTCAGCATTAGTCAAGGTCAGATGTACATATAGTAGGTGAATTACATCTTGTTATTGTGTGTTAAGATTGCTTCCACATTTACTGGTGAAACACATATATGAGAATCAATTTCATCCACAGGCCTTAATAAACTAGTAGTTCTTTTGCATTAGCCACTAACTTTTTTTTATTTTGCTGACAAATTTGATTTATTTAATGCTTTCCAACTATTTATATTTTTTGTTTATCATCCAATTTAATGCTACACCAGCTTCTATTTTTTTTTTTTTTTTATTTACACATCTTATTTTTATTTCACTTTTCTTCAATTTATTTAAAAACTTTCTGGTGGTCTCTAAGAGTTGACTTTTAATATTGGATACTGGCATAAAACTATTTAAATAAGAGATTGTTCAAGATATTCCAGTTGCATGTTAATCACTCACTGGAATATGGATGAAGCCATAATATTCCAAATGGCAATCTATTGAGTTTGTAAAACCCTTTATAGTAATGATTGTTAATGTCCAGCACATTATCATCTATTGATACTTGAAGATAAGAATGTTTAAAAAATATTTTCAAGAGCACTCTAAGCCAGTCAAAGTAAACATTATTTGTTTTATTGATGGCAGAAATAATTATCAAATGACAGTCTTTTATTTTAAGTGTAACAGTAATTCCCACAAATGTATATCTTTCCGTTATTTTTAATAATAGATTCTATTGACATAGCTCATTTGGAATGAGATATCAGTTCAAGGTCCCCTCAGTTCTATTCTTCTATCTTTCAAAGCAAAAAGAAATGGTCAACACTGATAAACAGCTTTATTTGTTTATTTATATATAAAATAGTGACTGTTTCTTGATACCATCCCAAACTTAACTTAAAGACTTTGACAAATTCTGTTTAAAACCATAAAATTGTTGTGTTTTTACAAGATACCAGCAAAGATAACTAATTGTATTTAGAATCTTTCTGAACTTTCACTTTGAATCTCTCCCAAAAGCATTGTTAGTTTTCTCTAGTAATCATAGATAAGATTCAAAGTCAATTAGAGGTATGCTTTTTGATTTTTTGCTTATCTTTCCTTAATAGTTTTTTTAAATAATTGGTAAAAGTGCTATTAATAATGGTTTGCTTGCTTTTTTGTTACAAAATGTCAACTTGTTTTTTTAATAACAAGTTAATTAGCTGCCTTTTTTGTCAGAGAAAGTTTCTATGTGACCAATTTTATGTTAAATAATAATACATGAATCTTAGATAAATATGCAAGCTTTGTTAAAATGGTTGTTTATTGGGCATCTGCTCCCTTGTATATTCTTTATTAAAGATAATAATTGATCCACTATTTGATCCTTGATTTTGTTTCTGTTGAATCACTTTTATTTCTGACTTTAACAAAGATGCAACCTGATTAGTTATTTTATCTCCTTGAAAAACTAGTGAGACAATCAAATATTGTACTGAAGTCCATAGAAACTCAATTCTTAGTTTGTGGACTTTCTTATATGTGAATGTTTGTTTGTTTAAATGTCTTATTGAAAAACAACTTATAATAACAAGCTAAAGATATCTTCTGTTGTTTAGACACATAGTTAATTGCTTTATCATTTTCCACTTCATCATGAAGATTTTACCTTATCTCCTTGCATTCTAATCTAAGGCTTGGAGTGAAATAGTATTTAAAAGGTATAGGCTTATCAAAAGTATTTATAGGGAATCATTCAGCCTTTATGTTATCACAAGGCCTGATAGATTCCAGGCTCCAATACGTTCATCAGTATAGTCAAAAAAATTATAAGTCTAACCACATCAAAATCTTCAAATAATATCTTTGAGCTGTGGCCAGGCTTTCAATTTCAAAAGGCTTTAAATGAGTATTCACATTACTACTACACATACAATATATATAAGCCAACACTTTTAATTAGTAGATGTCACAGCTATTACCTGTACATTGAATTATTTTTTTAGTCTCTAATTGAGATCACATCCTTGTCACTATATTGATGTGGGCTGATAAAGATAACCCCATTTTACATTTTAAACATTTTTAAACCTAAAAATATAAAGAAAATATGTTAAATTACTTACATTTATGAGTTTGTTTTGTATAAAAATATAAAAGTGCACATTCATTTATGACAAGGGAAATCTGATGTAAACTTTTCTGTAAAGTGCAAGATTCTGTTTCCACAAATACTTTGCTGATGGGCTGCACACATAAATTATTACATATAGAAGAAATCATTGACTAAGAGGCATGTGTACATTGTCATAATTTATATAATGACTTTCATTAGCTGTGATCAGAATAAATTTCTTTGAGAAAACCAGTTCTCATATATTGTAGTCACAAACATGAAGTGACTTTTGGGTAATTGTCCACCTACTATAATTGACTCCTTCATTTATTCAGTTAAGCCAATAGATGTTTAATTCCTTGTTTAATGAATCCATATTCTAAGATAAGTTTGAAATTGGACAAGTTCATTTACACTGGCTGGATTTGTTAGGTAGACTAGGCAAAGTCCACTAGACAGTGGATATATATATATATTCTTTATTTCTTAATATGTATTTTTAAACTAGCTGTTTAGTGCCAATATAATGTAGTATCTAAAATTGTCAGATGGTAGTTATTATCACACTATAACACTTTCCAGGCAGTAAATTTTTTTAAGTTGAAGTTTGTGTGTGTGTATTTTTTAATACAACAAGAAACTTATACTTTTATCTTTCTAAAAATTTCTATACAAAATGTTTATAAAGTTTGATTATTGCAAGTTTTTCACAATGTTAATTCTAACATTTATGTATTTTTTTAAAACACTATTTAAACTTTTCCAAATACAACTATAAGGTAATAACCCACAAAGACAACATAGTTTAGTAGATTACACAGCTTAATCTTTTTCATGCCTCACCAGTGACAATGCTAGTATAGGAGAATACTTACATCATTAGATTCTTGAATATTGAATTTTAAGATATCACTAATCAACTGAGCTCTTCTGTCAAAGGCAACAGCTGGTAAAAATTATACTTATCTATGAGAGTTAGTTTAAATTCTCCTCACTTTTCCATTTTTCTTTTTTTTAAATACTTTTTCCTAAGAGCATGGTAAAAAAAAGTTTCCAAACATTATGTATTACCACAATGGGTTGACTTGTAGGATTATTTCATTGTACCTTTTCTATCTAATATTTTTTCTATTTTTCCAACACATCTGGTCTGCCATTGTAGACACATCTGTTTTTTCTCATTATTAATTTGTGTTTTTGTAGTCACATTTCAACAGGGTGACTAATCTCACCAATATACTTCCTTCCACATTCATATAATATTTCATAAATGCAGTTTTTCAACAATTCTTGTTAGGCTTCATTGAAGCTAGAATTTTCTTGGCAGATTTTCATTATTTTGTCTGTTATTCCTGGTATGTATGAATAAATTACAATACCATAGTTGTTTTCCTTTTTCATGTTTGTTTTTGTAGCCTATTAAAGGTTTTCTTGATAACAGTCAATGCAGAAACATTCTTCATGAGAGTTTTCTATATGTAGATCTTTTTCTAAATCATTGGTTTCTAACAAACTTCCTTTGTTTTGATCTGTAGTCACAGTATAATTGTATGTTTTGTTTTTCTGGTATGATTGGATGTATATGCTAAGTATTTACCAGTGTGTATTGATTTTCTATAAACTGTTGTTTGATCTTGCCATGATAGAGTATTATCACAAGAATATCTAAGAATGCTAATTTGGTTCTTGTCCTGATTCCATTGTGAATTTAATGGAAAATATGTTATTGATGTGTATCTACAACCATGCTTCAACAAGTTGCTACACAACAAATATATCATGAACATAGTGAAGCCAAACTTTACATAGAAATGGAATAGTATTTATGATAGTGGTTTCAATTTCTGCCATAATAAATGTTGCTAAGAAAGGGTAACAGTGAGCCCATGGCCATTCATTAATTTTTTTGAAAGATTCTAAGCCTGTATTCCAAAGGACTAAGAATTTTGAAAAGAAATTTTGACAAGTTATGATATGATAAATTTCTAGATTCATTTTAGTTGTGAGCAATAAAAACGAATAGTAGATCTTAATGAAACATATTTTAGATGGTCCATAATGATGAGGAATTTTACTAAAATATGTTAATTTCCTATTTTCCAAATATTAATACTTGTAATTCTTCCAGAATAATGCTAGTAACATTATTTCTGTATTTGGAATTAGATATTTTCCATTTTTTAAATTAGCCCACTGTGAGGAATTCTTGAATTTTATTACCATAATCAGTTGTATACATAACATCTGTAGAGTTATCTTTGTCAGGAGAAAGAATGATTATAAATGCATCTTGTCCTCTTAACATAACTCTCCAGAATAATTCTGCCACTTCTTCTAGGGTAATTTCTGAGTGATTTTCTCAGTGGCTGCTATTATATTTAATAATGGGAGAGTAGACAATGTAATTGCAAAGTTTAAACATTTTCCAAGAACACATACATCAGCATTTGTAGGATGTTTATAGCTAAGAATTTTAACTGATGAAGTTGATAGATTGTTTAATACAGTACGGCTTTTGATATGCCCATGTAGATTTACAAAAATTCTCTTTTGAGTTTCCTTTATTTTTCCATGTAATTTGAAATATGGTCTTCTCATTGCTTAACAAAATCTTGTGATGAGTTCATCATTAAGTTTATTCTTTAGAAAACATTTTACATTCCTAATTGAATGTAAGTTTTGATACTTTGAATGCCTTTGGGCATTTATTCTTGCTCTTAACAGGCTCTCATTTGCTCTCTGAATAATCTTTTCAGCTCTTGTGAAGTGAATTGGAAGTTTTAATTGTAAACCCTTAAGAATAATCCCTTCATATTTATCTTTACTCATGAAAGTTAAATGATTTTCTACTTTGTCCAGTTTTACATATAATTTTTCATAATGTCTCAAGTTTAACATAGCATCAGGTCCATACCAACTGCTTAGTGTTATATTTTAGATTTGAATAAGTTGGACTATTTCTATCATCTATTATTAAATGTCACATGTCTAGAAAATTTTAAACTTTTCCAAATACAAACAACTAATTAGTAAAAAAAACTGTTGGTAAAAAAGAAGAAAAGTAGAGGAATTATGAGGATTTGAAATGATTCTCATAGATAAGCATATGAAATTTCTACTGATCCTTATCTTTGACAGAATATCTCAATTGATTAGATTATTGCCTTAAAATTCAATATTCAAAAATCTAAAGGTGTAAGTTTGACACCTATGCTAGCATTGACTGGTCAGGCTACCAATATCCAAAGAAAACTGGATAATACTACTACTTGAAACATTGTATAATCAATCTACTTACCTGAGTTGGCTTTGTATGTCATTACTAACAGTTGTTTAATTTTGAAAAAAATTAAATAAAGTTTACAATTTTCTAGACATTCAACATTTAATCATAGATGATGGAAATACTGCAACAAATTATCAAATCTAAAATACCATCATCACCAACCTTCAGAAAACACTAACTACTCAGTATGAACCTGATGCTATGTTAAACTTTGAGATTATAAAAAATTATGTCTAAATTTGGCCAAAGTAACAAATCATTTAACTTTCCCATGCAAATTTAAAAGGATTATTCTTAAATGTTTGCAATTAAAACCTACATGAGATGTGAGAAGATTATTCCGAGTATATAAGAACCTATTAAGAAAAAGAACAAATGCTCAAAGATTTTCCAAGTATCAAACATTGCATTCCATTAGAAATGGGGAATGTTTTCAAAGAAATCAAGTTACTGATGAAGTTTTCACAATAGTTGTCCAGCTGTGAGAAGATCATATTCTAAATTACATGAAAAAATAAAGAAATGTTAAAATCTTGTAAATCTACACAGGTAAATCAAAAGCCATACTATAAAAATCCATCAACTTCATCAGTTAAAAATCTTAGCTCTAAATTCCTACACATCTGAGTTATCTGTTCCTGAAAAATGTTTAAACTTTGCCATTTATTCTGTCTATTGACTCAATATTTGACATAATGGCAGCCACTGCAAAGCCACCCAAAAATTATGATGGAGTGTTAAGTGAACACATGAAAGACATCAAAAAGAGAAATCAAACATTTCATGTGATGAGAGGATGATATATACTTCTCCCTACTGACAAAGGTAACACTACAGTTTTGATGGACATAAATGATTATGATAACAAAATATAAGAACTCATCTCAGCAGGCTAATACAAAAAAGTGACAAAAAAATCTAAATCCAATTACAGAGATAAAGTTACAAGCAGATATTTTAATGATTCAGAAAAAAAGGAAATTAACACCATATTTCAGAAAAATCTCTCATCTTTATGGATTACCTAAAATTCATAAAGATAATGTTCCATTAAGACCTATTGTTAGATCTAGAAATTCATCATGTCATAACATATCAAAATTTATTTTCAAAATTTTTAGTCTTTTAGCATATGGATTCAGAATTCTTTCATCAAAGTTAAGGAATGGCCATTCACTCAGTGGTTAACTGTTGCAGAGCAACACTTATTATGGCAGAATTTGAATCTAGAACCATAAATACTACTCCATTTCAACATAAAGTTTGGATTCACTATGTTAATAATACATTTTCTGCATGGTCACATGGTCAAATACAGTTATAGACATTCTGAATGCACATCAATAACATCTCTTTCAATTAAATTCACAATGGAATCAGAACAAGAATAAAAATTGAAAAGAAAGCATAATAATATATAACAAAAATTAATCTATTTGCATAGAATATGTTATTAAAAAGTTGTAATAATACACTTGTCTAACAATAGGTCACAACACTAAAAAGAGTACAAGTGAAATAGAAGAAAGGATTGAAATGAAGATGTTAAATGCATTCTTAGATGTTCTTGTGACAAGATATCTTCATGTTAAAGCCAAAACAATAGTTTATAGAAAACCAACATTCTCTGGAAAATACTTAGCATATATATCCAATCACATCAGAATAACCAAATGTGGAATTATCCTATCACCATGGAACAGAGCAAAGGAAGTTTGTTCAGAAACCAATGACTTGGAAAGAACAAACTCATGATGAATGATTATCTGTCAGCTGTCATCACAAAATTTTAATAGACAACAAAAACAGACACCAAAAAAACAAACCAATTATTGGAAATATAGTGTAGCCATACATACCAGGAATAGCAGATAAATTAATGAAAATCTGCAATCATTATAACACTAGAACAGTTTTCATAAACCATACCACACTCTACAAAAACAAACTTGAATTGCCGAAAAACAAAACCTGCATGTATGAAATACCATGTAAATTTATAAGTAAGTATATTGGTAAGACAAGTCACCCTGCTGAAAAGCGATTGAAAAAACCCAAACTATTCTTTAGAAAAAAAAAACAGATGTATCTACAGTAGACAACCAGGTGTGTACTAACAAATATATGTTCAAATTACAAAATACAAATATATTGGATAAAGAGGAAATAAAACAGAGAAGAAAATACAAAGAAGCTACTTCTATGACAGTGGCAAATAATCTTATAAGTCAATCCAGAATCTCAAAGTCTCTAATTAATCCTGCTCTTAAGAAAAAGTATTATAAGAAGAAAAAAGTGGAAGAATGAGGAGGATATGAACTGATTCTCATCAGTAATTACATGCAATTTTTACTGATTGTCAAGAACCTAAAGTTATAAGTTTAATTCCCATGCTAGCATTGTCACTAGTCAGGTCAGCAACATCTAAAAAAAAGAGTAGAGAAAAATACCACTCCAAATGTTGTGTAATTTACTAACCTGTGTTATGTATTTATGCATTGTTGCTAACAGTTGTTTGTATTTGGAAAAGTTTAAATAAATTTAAAATTTTCTAGACATTCAATATTTAATGATAAATGATGGAAATAATCCAATATATCACATTTCACTTATATAACTCATTATTACCACAATAATTTTCAAATTCATGTGCAATTACAATAAATTACAACCATGATTGGAAAGTAGCACAGAGCTGAGTAAAGAATTAGCGAAGAAGCAAATTAATTACTCACCGATTTCTTTTTTTTTTTTATGTTTGATAATTTTGTACTGGGTTTCATTTCTTTTGTTTACTTGTGTAATATTTTATAGACTTTTTTTTTTTAATTTTCAATTAAATATCTATCCAGACAGTTATTATAAAAACAATGATAAATTTGACAATTTTTTTTTACTAGGAATAAATAATGAAAGGTAGTCCGTCATTCAATAATTTTTAAGTTCTAAAAAATTAACCCATTATTATCCCAAATTCATTTAAAATTATCTCCCACTTCGCATTTCCTAATTAAACCACTATCACCTTTCGCTTTTACGATTTTATTTATGATAATTAACTTTTTAAACAAAGATAAAACTAGTTTGAAAAAGAGTAAAAAAAATGTTAGGAATGTAATAACTTCTTTGAGTATGGAAAAAATTGAAGAAAATCAACTTTTCTTGATCTTGACCTTTGACCAAAACGTTTTTGGAAATTCTAAACGATAACTTGGCAAATTGTCAATGCTAAATCACATTTTATTATAAAGATAAGGTGATTAGAATTAAAATATTTTTATTATACTTCAAAAGTCTTTGGGCTTGCAATTTTTGTAATGATGTAGCAAAGATATGTATACTCAGTTAATCAGAATTATTTGTTATTATATACACTACTGTAAAATATAATTTTATCAGCTAAATATAAAACTTTTAACATTGAAAGAATATAATAAATTGAATCTTATTTATTATAAAGCTGATTATAAAATTATGTCCTGTAGAAGAATCTAAAATAACAGTATGGTGTTATATATCATGAATTTTTAATTTAGAGCATTTTCCCAAGATGATCATTATATAACTAGTCTGTTTTAATCAATTCAACTGAACATCTAATATAATCAGTATATGAGTTTTTTAGCCTCAATCTAACCTTATTTAAATCCAACACGTGAATAATATATACAAATTAGGATTATAAAAAAGATAGATATAGTAAAGCAAAATGAAATTCACACAAAAAACTAATGAAGAATAAAGATAATAAAAATGATATGAGCTAAAATAAATAAAAAATAGAAGAAATATTTTAAAAGATTTAATGAATGATTCTAAACTTGATTTATCATTGTCACAAAATGTGATCTGTTGAAACATACTACTTTGGAATCTAAGATTATCTGGATATCACTTAACATAAATGAAAAAAAAATCCTATTGTTGGCAAAGTTAATTACAATTATTCAACTAGATTGACAAAATAGAGATTTCTATTTATAGTTTTTTTTAAACATTTAGGCAGGAAAAGCAAGAGTAAAATTGTTATGTTGTAGTAGATTAATATTAAGAAAAACTACGTTTGAAACTGTGTGTACTCCAGAAGATAAAAGTGTTAAATAATTACATGTGAAAGTAAACGAGTAGATTTAATAAAAATGAAAATTAGAAATTACAAATGGTTTTTCATATAGATATTTTATTAAAAGCAAGGTGTAAAACAAGATGGAAGATCCGAATATATAATTAATTAAATGAAGGATTAAAAATGTAAAGAACAATTTAATTAATTAGTTCAGAAATAAGCCCAGAATAATTTGGTGATTAAAATTGATAAGGAATAAATAATAGAACAAAAAGTAGATATAATCTAGCAGAGAAAGGACAGATTAGTGTGAGTCCTGATTTTCTGAGAGACTAAAGTGTAGCGCAAATTCAGATCAGGACCAACGGTGGGAGGAGAACCAGATATTCGGGTCTGAAGGTACCAAAGACCGACCTAGGGTAATTATACAGACTATACCTGTCTTATTATTATTTTTGTAAGCCTTATAGGCGCTCGTAGAACTAATGATAATTCTGTTTATAAATTATTGTTAATTTTCATACTAATAAAAATCTTGTATCTGTTAAGTGGGATATCTTAATTTTATGCAAGAGCGTAATAGTTACTTGAATTAGGTGTATTTGGTTGTTTCTCGTAAGTAACATTAAATCAAGTACATCACAAAAATAGAAAAAAAAAAAGTTTTTTATTAAAAAGACCCTCAACTATGATCTTAAGTATAACTTACATTCTTGCAACAGAAGTCATTTAACTTTTTTAATCATAAACTAGTTTAAGTAATGAATAACTTTTGTTAAATTGATTTTTTGGATTTTGATACCTTTGGATCAGCTAAACACAAGTAGCCATTAAGGAAAATACAGAAAGTTATATATAACATATGAGTAGCCAATAAGTGAATTACAGGAATATATACATAACTTAAATGAATTAAAACAATTCTGCAAGAATTATCGATTTGTTTACAACCTGAATGAAATTGTTAATAATACAATACAATAAAAATTTCACGTCATTAGATTATTTCAATGATATATTCTTAATATATAAATGATCAATTTATGAGGTATAATTAATAATACATAGATATCTATTATTGCTTTCAGAATATTGTGGTATTCAGACTTATCAAACAATAATAAGTTTGGCAGAATTCCATAAAAATCCTAATGGCAAACTTTCATTGACAGTCTTTAACTGTTTTCTTTCTTGGTATTTCAATCTTCCATCCTGCTACTTTAGTGATTAAATTCTAGCCCTTTCTGAAGTCATTAATTATGTTTTAATTAGAGTTATTCTTTTTTAATTAATAAATCCCATGGTCATTAACTTTAACAATTAATATTGTAATTAGGATTAGCTAAATTCTGATGTGATTAGTTTTCTTTATCTTACAAAAAGAATCACTTGTTTGATTAATACTTATACAAATAAGTTAATTATTTTATTTTCCCCCCTTATTTCAGAAAATCACATGATGCAATTTTTTTTAGATACTTTTTGGTTGCTTCTGTAATTTTTAAGGTTTATACTATTCCATTTTAGGTATGACATTCTCATGAGAGGTTGCTTTATTTTATCTTCACTATCCATGAGTCCTGTATTTATTTAGTCCACCTCTAATTCAGATGTTTTGTCACTGTTCTTTTCTTCAATAAACCCCTGATTTTATCCTTATTAGAGAGCAAATAATTATTCATTTCACACCCTCTTATGTTGCTAATGTTATGATGGAATTGCATTCTTGTTTGGGACTAATATAAGTGCAATAATGGTAATAATTTATTTATTACACCTGATATCCAATTTTTCCTTAATGAATCTGAACCAAATATTTTCTCCCATTATGAATTCTTTGCATTTGTCTGCCATAATTTCTATAGCATTTTCCAGTGAATGTTATAATGACAGTTGGGTTTTCAGTTTCTGGCATAATAATTTTCCATTGGTGAAATCCTCATTGATGCTATGGGAACAAAATGTTGGCATAGCATTGCTGTATGAAATGGGTTTATGGAGTTGCAAAGAATCTGTTTTGTTAAAAGCTTGTTTGAGCTGGTATACAGCCTTTTGTGCTAGTTTATTCAACACTGGATAGTAAGTAGAATATGGATGTGCTCATAATGTCTTTGAACTGTTCCGAGTTAAAACTAAAACCATTACCCATACCAGGCCATGGAAGATAAAAAATCTCTTTAAGAATTGACATTGTTTCTTTGGAAATTATATTTATAATAAGCCTGAATATTAGCCAATCATAATCAGAAATATGTCCTCTGAAAGACCCTACATGGTCCATATGAATTGTTGTCATGGCTTAGTTGCAATTGGCTCTGAAATATATGTTCAAGATTTCTTATTTGCATTTGATTGATATTTTACTCATGCCTTTGCTGCATTCAGAATGGGTGTCAATTGCTGGTTACCATGAATATGAGTATTTACAGACTTAGCTTGCACAATTCCTGGATATCCTTCAAGAATTAACTCTAAGACTTGTAAATGACCTTGAAAATAGTGTAAGCATATGATATCCTTCTAGTATGCATTTCTTATTTATTAATATTTGATATTGTACTTTCCAGAATGCTATTGGAATGTTGTTAGGTCATTTATTCAGCCAACTCTCATATGTATTATTAAGTAATAGTTTATGTCTATCATTAAATTGAGTCCATTTCTTTATTCAAAACATTTAATTCAAAGGGTCTATATAATTTATAAAAACCTGTCTTGTTACAATGCTTTCATGGGCATTTGGTATGAATTCTGCAAACTAAGAGCTCTATATTCAAGTATGTATATATATAATCTCATCTGGATAATATTTCAATTCAATATGGCATGCATAGGCTTAAGTAGTCAAGTAATCATTTTGATCTTGATAATAATCCCAATAATGATTTGTGATTGGTTACAACTTTAAAATTACAATCTTATAAATTCTGGTGAAACTTCTAATCCTACAGATGATCACTAAGACTTCTTATCTAATTGGTTATAATTTCACTCAGCACTTAAAGTTCGTAAGATGGCTTATTATTGCTACCACTCCATACCTTAATGTATCAATAGTTAGTGTTACTTGTGCATTGTTATTATAATTTATTAATAAATCTTCCAATGTAGCAAATTATTTTTGTCTTAATGAATGCATTTTCATGAGTTCTGTCCAGTAGCTCATATAGCATTTCAATTACTTGGTATTTCCATTATGAAAGTATTCAAAATAGCCAATAAAGCCAAGAAATGATAGCAGTTCCTTTGCATTCTGAGGGTGTTTTGCATTTTTGATAGCTTGAATCTTCTGAGGTATTTTATTTTTTACTATTACAGAATATTATGTGTCCTAAAAATTTAATTTTTGGAATATTCCAAATACATTTTTTTTGCATTTAATCTGGCTTCTAATTTTGCAGATTTCTCACAAACTTCAAAGACTTTGTCCTTAAGATCTCTTTCCAATTTGCGTTATCAAAATATTTCAAAGTAAGTTATCATAATATCTAACCTTCAGATAGTTGATCCATCTTTGAGTGAAAAATGTTTAATCAATTATATTTGAACAGACTGAAAGTGTTGTCAGGGTTAAAATCTCTGCTGACTTTCCTCTAACAGGTATTTAATAAAATATTGAAATATAATTTTGCATAATCAGTATCCACTTCAATGCATACTTGGCACTCGATAATTACTTCTATTTAACACTGAATTGGCTTTTATATGTTACTATAGATATAGTCTATTCTGAATTTTCCATGGGTGTTTTTAATACTTTGTTTATTTTCCAGTGCACTGGCCAGTTTTGCTCACTACACATTTAGTATCTTTCATGGTTAACAAAACATGGATTTCAAATTCTCTTTCAATTCTATTTCAACTATGTTTGTTTTGATTTCCTGTACTTCTCTTTTAAATAATGATGACATATTTCTTTTGCAATAATTATTTTTTTGTCTATTATTATTTTAATGCCAAACATAAATGTTTCTTCCAATTACATGGTTTATGTGGGCCCTAAGTAATAAATAACATATATAATGGTAGTTGAGCAATTTACCATTTCCTTGTACTGGTATGTAACTTTTCCAACCATTTTAATTTGCTTTCCATATACATCTTTTCCTATGTGTCATTTTTTTCTAGTTTGATCTTTTTACAATGAGTCTGTAATACTGATTTCCAATCTTTACATGACATTAATGATATTCCTGAATTACTGTCAATCTCCATGACAATTGGTAGATCAAATATATTTTCTGCCAGCATTATTTAATTATTATTCATAATAGTCAAATTTTTAATTTTTACTTGCCTCTTAAACTATCTGGCTTCTTATATTGAGAATTTTTCCCTTTTAATGTTTATTTTTACAAATCTTCACCATGTGATTTCATTTTACACAATTTTCCACGTGCAGATTTTAGCTGTGTTTTGACTTCCAGTGGGAGTAGCATTTGATTGCTTCACTTTTGTTCATTTCTTTTGTTTTAACAGTGTTTATTTGACATGAGTTATCTATTGTTCCCATTTGAAATTGTTTTAAATAGTCAAACATTGCTTCATGGGTGATATTCATTATGATCACTGTTTTATGTATAAAGTCAGTGGTGATCATTAGCTATTTTTGGAACCTTCCACCAGCCACGCCCTCAAAAAATTTCTAAATAAATGCCAAAGACCCAATCTTTTGCTAATTCCTGTAATGTTAAATTGAATTTGTGAACATTTTCATCTTAGTTTTGACTGCAATTCTGAAAATGAAGGCATGCCATGTTAGTGGATTCAGGTTAAAATAATTATATAGTATTTTATTTTACTCTGACTGTTTCAATTCTTTGGAATTTTTAGATTTACTTAAATGATTTGCTATTTGAATTACATCCTGGCTCATAAAGCGTACAATGAGGTTGCATGCAATTTTTTATTTCTTCTTTTGCAATTTTTTGTTTCTTGAAAAATATTTTTCTATATTACTTGTAAAGAGCGGCTTTTTGGATGTTCTGTGCATATCAAAATCTCCAATATTTACTTGTGATGTTATGATTAACTACACAATTCATATTTGTTACAGTGTCAAATAATTTTTCATTTTCCAATAGTTCATGGAACTGTGCCAATTGATATATTTGGATCTTCTATATATGAGTAGCCATTAAGAGAACTACAGCAAAAAATACATAAATTAAAACAATCCTACAAAAATATTGATCACCAGCCATTTATTTATAACCTGAATGGAAATTGTTAATTAATATAAATAAGAATTTCAGTTATTGGATTATTTGAATGATATATATGCACTACATAAATAATCAATTTAAGAGGTGCGATTATTATTTATATCCTTCTAATTCTATTATTATTTAGAAAATATTGCAGCCTTCAGGGTCATCAAACAAGAAATACCAGGTTCATTTTGGGACCGGGGCTGGATGTGAGTTGATTGCATCCAATTGAGCACCATGTCTATCAAAGTTTATGTAATTAAAAATTGTATTAAAAATATATGACTTGTTATTTCAAAAATTACAATAAATGAAAAATAAATATATTCAAATATTTTTTCCACCCATGAGTGTGAATGCAATATTTTGTTCAGATATTTGAATATATTTATCACTTATTTATATTACAATGCAGAGTTGACTAATTGCAATGCTGCTTCTGTTGCTGTACATAATATGCATAAATAAAGACATACAATGTGTTATCTTTAAAAAAATTACATTGAACAAAGAAATTGTTACTATTTATTTCACTAAATTGTGAATTAAATTATTTACATATATAAAATTATTTCTCAGCAAGAGTAAGATAATTAATTTTAATATAGAGTTTAACTATTTTTATGTTTGCAATTTGTTGAACAATTCAAGAAACTTATTACTAAACGTTGTTGTTATTATTGTTGGATATAATTGACCTATAATGCGGTGGAATTATACATTTAATAAATGAATTGAATTATTATTCTTTTACGTAAATAGTTACATTTTCATTTATTACTGTCAAACTCCCTCCACTCACAACTCCGACGCCATCCATTTCAGATAAGTACAATAATGACCATTACTAATCATTATCGAAACTAGAGATTATCTCTAGCACAGATATAAACTTTAAATCTCAATTAAAGATTAATATATCTGATTTTTTATTTATTTTACACATACGGAGTTATTAACCTTTCTCTTTCCCGTGCGTCTTTTATTATATCTTTGTTTAAGTGAATTTAAAAAGAATGGGGAAGTATGGAGGTATTTATTATGTCTATTTTACGTACAATAATAAAAAAAAATATTTGCTGTTCAGTTAATTGTTTTAAATATGTATAATTCTAAGCTGCTAATTTATATTCTTCGCAGCAATTTTTCAAAACTATTTAATTAATAGAAAATTATGAATATATTTTTAATTACTTTAATGCAAACTTAAAAAGTGTAAACCAATATAAAAATATTTATTTTCAATTATTATCCGTTTGCAAAGATATATTAACATTATAACTATTTTTTTCAAAATGAGAAATATGGGCAGAAAATATCCAAATGTAATACCAAAAGAAAATTAAGTGAAATAAAAAAAAGAAAAGCAAAAAGGTACTGTGCACAAATTTTTAAGAATTCACAATGATGCACAATCGGAAAGGACTAATGAAGACAATGAAAATATTTATATAAATGAAAATGTCTTCAGAAAACTTGTTCAAGTTATCAAGATGAATGAAAACGTTTAAATGGGAATAATTCAGGGTGCTATGCTTAAGAATAAAAAGAAGCTTAACACAATACTAAATACCCCCACTAGCAAATAATAGAAGATTATTTAATGAAAAAAGGAACACCAAAAATTATTGTGACTGAATTTCCCACCAAAATAATAAAACTCATTTTTCAAAAGTTGATCTTAAAAGAAAACTTCCAGATCATGAAATGATATATCATCCCTGGATTATATATTCTGATAAAAAGTGAAAAAATTTCCACAAAGATAGGATGATTGCTTCATCCACATCAGGATTCAAAATCAAAGCATTATTTAGTTACAATGCTAAAATGTATAGAACCCTAAAAAGACTAAATGCTGTGGAAATTATAAACAAGATACAACAGAAAATACTGAATCAAGAAAAATCATGATTATGTTTAATTTTCGATAGATCAGTTGAGGTAATATGGCATTTTAAGACTGTCAAAAACAAAGTTGATTCACATAATGGAAACTGTCTAAGAATTATTGACTGCTTGGAAAATTTGACCTAATAATTCATGTCAATCTTAGATGAATTACCAGTAAATAAGATTGAGAACATTATCTAAGCAAAACAATTCAAAATGAATCTGTGAATTTAAAGAAAACTAAAATCCAAAACCAGATAAATTGAATGAAATCAGGAAAGTATATTGGTGTAATTCTTGAATGTACTCCAGATTTCAGCCATCAAGAACAATGTCCCTTACATTCATATATGACTCTGATATTACCTTAAGGGATTCAATTATTGGTGTTTATGAACAGTTTATTAAATGTATAATTCTCCAGGATTAAATATTAATAATAGGAGGGGGCATGGAAATAATAATGATTTAAATATAAAAGAAAAATATCTGTAATTCAGATTAGACTCTTAAAGGAAAATTCTAGAGCAGTTTTAATATTCTGAGCTTGTTATAATTACAATCTTGTTTTGGAAGATGCAACTAAAACTTGCATTTAAGGCATTAACTTTATTTGGTATATTTCAATGCCATTATATTTTATTATCATGTACAAAGAGATTGCCATTTCTCCATAAATATGTTTTAAAGGTCTCACTTTTAAAGTCGTTTTATGATACAAGGTGCTAAGGCAGTAATGTATTAAGAAAATTAAGTCTATGATGCACTTTTGAAATATCAGAAATGGCAGAAAATTCTCAAATTAAAAGTAATGAAAAACTACTTGCACATTCAATAAAAGATTAAAAGTTTATAGTATCCCTCAATTTACTTTTCCAGATAAATTTTTTTAGCAAGAAACTTCAAAAGGATTCTGTGAATAGTTCTGCAGCACTTCCATTTGAAAAACTATTGTATTGGTTGACCAAACAGTGATACTGGGTTCAAACAATTATTACTTGAAGTAAACATATTCACAGAAGATTTGGGAATAATTCCAGAATTTCAAAATAAACGGGTGAGAAAAAAAGTTATAGTTATAAAGTTGAAGATGAGCCAATTGCTAATCATAATTTTTTAAATGTAGTTCTGAATAAATGAAAATGACCATTACAAACTCAATTTGAATAATTGAAAAATCGTAAGAGTTTATTTGAATTTTTGGAAAAATTTCAAAAATGGAAAAAAATGTACTTAAAACCATGTGGCACATGTAGAAATTGCTCTCATGAATACTAAAACTATTTGGTTGTCATCTGATCCTTCGTGTCAGTCGCTAGAGGCGTGATTTCTAATCAAAAACACATTAATATAACGTTTCTGGGCCAGCGATTCTCTATTAATATTGATTTTTTTTTGTTTGTTTGTTTACAAAGTTTACTTTCTTTCATTTCTGAATTATTTTTCCCAAATAATATTTTTGACGATGGTATAATAATAGTTGTTTTTTTTGGATTGCCGAAATTTAAGAGAGAACAGGTCTTTTTTGGTGTGTGTTCAAATAGTAATTTGTGTTTTTTTTTTTTTTAAAATAGTATTACTGTTTTTGTAAAATTGGATTGCCGAAATTTAAGAGAGAACGGGTTTTTTTTGGATGGATCTTTAAATAATAATTGACGTTACTTTGATAGGTTTCCATTTGATTGCCGACAACAATTATCGGGAGAAGTGTTTTTTTTTTTTTTCACCACGTGCGTGTGTGTGTATGTTTAAATAAAAATTAAAACCGTTACTTTTATCGGTTTACATTTGATTAACGACCGATATGACTTCCTTTCGTTTATAAATTATGATTTTTGTTTCTACGAATAAATATTTTTGACAATGGGACAATAATAGTTGTTGTTTGTTTAATTTTTATTGACAAAAGGTTGTTTTTCGGTGTAGTTACGTTTAAATATTAAGTTACCGTCTTACTTTGATTGGTTTACATTTGTTTGAGACTAATTATTGGGAGGGGTGTTTTTTTGTGTGTACGGTTGTAGATAACAATTATTGGGTGAAGGGGTGGGTCAACCGTTTAAACAATAGTAGTTTTAAGTTGCGGTCTTACTTTGATTGGTTTACATTTGATTGCCGATACTAATTATTGGGAGGGGTGTTTTTTTGTATGTATGATTGTAGACAACAATTATTGAGGAAAAGGGTGTAACCGTTTAAAGAATAGTAGTGTAATGGTAAGAAAAGTAGAGCTGCTTTAACCTAACCTAGAGATGCAGATAGAGAAGGTTCGAACCTCACCTACTCCTCTAGATTGCTACTAAGTGACTTACTCCCCAAACCTCACTAGAATTTAGTCAATGTATGCCCCGGTGGTCAGGGAGAGAAGAGACCATGCAAAGGAATTTTTACATATATAATGATCAGAGGTACATACGCATATCACAAAAGAAAACAATACTAAGTGGTTTTATTTATAGTGAATGAAAGATAACAGAAACTTTTATTATTTACATTAAAAGAATTCATACAATGTTTTATTAATAGTGTCATAGGCTATTTTTACTGCAACCGGATAGACATATTTGAAAGATCCATTGATCGTAATGATAAGAACAGACAAAATTTTACATTATCATTTCTTTCTTTAAAATATTCCAGCCAATGGAAGTGTTATGTAAAAGAAATCAAGAGAGAGAGATGATTCATTAACTCTGTGGTTGGAGAACATAGAAATAAATAGGTGGTCAAACTCAACTAAACACTTTGGACAGGTTTAAATCACCGCCCTACTTATGGTTTAAGAAGAATGATAAAGTGACTCCAGCAGGAATTTCCAGCTATAATTGAAACATTTCGACGATATTTTGAGAAAGATTTCCTAATAAATATAAATATATAAAACCATGCACACAGGCGATAGCATATAGTGGGCTGTGAGGCTCGAGACATAACAGTTACCAAGAAGTTACCACAAGACCAGATAGCTCTCCATCTCTAAACTAGGTTAGAGAGAAAAATGGAATCCGTTCGCTAAACATGTGACCCGGATTCAGGATCGGAGTTTTTGTTGCTTATGTCCAGTTACGTACATTTAAGGAACTGAGATCGACATGAGATCCCGAACAATTTATTTATTTTTCAGAAGGTCCGAATGTAGGTATGTTAACCTAAGCAAACTTGGCAAAAGAAGCACTGTAATTTATGCTGAGAGGCCCAGATGATCACCTGAGGCACGATACCATATAAATACGGTCAACGACCTTTAAATTTAAAAAAGAAACCCTCTGCAAAATATATATCTTAGGAAAGCTCAACTATCATTGAAAATCTGCAGAAAAATAGTAACTTCACCTTTATAAAATTTGAATTAATAAAAAGAACAAGTGAGTGGATATTTTATTTATTTAGTTGAAATTTAACCCATTCACCACTAAGCCAATGCTATTTAATAATTTTTTAATACATATTGTCAAAATGTACTCTCTCTTAGTACTAAAATATAAATGCGAACGTTTTATTTCACGCTCTTTAAAATATAACTTTAAATTAGTAACCCTTCATTGACTAAAATATACAGGCATTTGATAAGGATCTTTCTTTTATATATATATAAAAATCAAATTAAAATATTGAAAGTTTTCTAATAAAATATTTAGCAATTAAATCTTGATTTTAAAAATAGAGTTGTTTGCACTTTCTATGATTTGCTTCCTTTTCTTTCCAAAAGATCTATATAAAATAAATGCCTTAATTACTGTAGTATAATGACGGAAAGCTAAACGAAGTAATTTTCAATTAAATTTATAAAAGCTATCACCGCCATTATATATAATAACCCCTCCCATTACGATATAAAAAAAAAAGAAAGCAATTAATGAAATATAATTTCACAAGATTCGAATACATAGATTTAAAAAAACATATATATAGAAAAGCATAAATATACATTGAAATTGCAAATTACAAAGATATTTTAATAATTTATGGGAACGCTACTGGTAACTAAATGGGTGGGTCAAAATGACTTCATTTGATGTTTCCCTGAAGGTCTTCTCAGTTCTTCAAATTTGTTTTTCCATGTTTTTGAGGGCAGATTTTCACGGATACAGGGCAGATACTTTTGTTCTCTGACTGGCTTACATGATTACGACTCCTGCATCAGGAACAGCTCAGGAGAGCTAAGGCAAAGAAGTTACCCCTGCATTTTTGCAGAGCAACACATTTCTGGATTCTTTTCTTTGAATGCTGAAAGAATAGAGTGCAGCTTGAAGTAAGTACAGCAAGCAAGAGTTCGCTATATTGTCCAATCTTTCAGAAAAATTTCTTCCAACAAAATTCTTAAGATTTCTCTCTGACCTTCAGCACAGGTTACCAGCAAGCATCAGACCAAGAACAAAAGAAAAGTTCTTTATTTATACCCTTTTTCCATTATGTTTTTAATCTGCTAATTAGTAGCGAATCATGCCCGTTGTTTCAAATTTTTCCTGTTATCTATTTTTATCTAATTCAGAAAAATGTTTTACTAATTAAATTCCTTTTCTTAATGGATTCTATTTAATTAAGAAATTCATCGAATTCTACCAAATATATTTTAAAAATAATTGCAATTATAATTTTAACTTTCTATATTTTATTTTATTAAATCTTTTAATTTAGGCAACTATTTGAGAAAATGATAAATTTATGTTTGAAAAAGAAACATACATTTACTGTGGTTGGACTTAGGGTCTTAGTTAGTCCACAGTGAATGGTGAAGCCAGCATATATATATTTATATATATATGCACAGCTTCAGTAGTTTACGTTACTTTTAGTGGTGGTGTACATTTGATTGCTGACAATAATTAGTGAGAGGGGTGGGTGTTTTTGGATGATGATTAAATACTAATTTACCTTCCTTTTTATTTTACATTTGATTCCCGACAGCAATTATTTGGAGAAAGGGTTTTTTTTTTGTGTGTGTATGTTTAAATCAAAATTGAAGTTACTTTTATTTATTACATTTGATTGTGCTATGTGTGCGTGTATTCACATATACACACAATAATAATAACTCTATTAACTCCATGTATGTGTGTGTATTAACAGATATACGCAATAATAATGTAACTATTACAAATGAATACAAGTATGTGTGTGTATGCTTATTAACAGAGATACGCAATAATAATGTAACTATTACAAATATTCAAGTATGTGCGTGTATGCTAAAGGCATCACAGAAACGATTAAGGTTGGTCAGAGATAACCAGACTGACCACGTTGTACCTCGTGTCATGGGATGACCAATGGAAACAGAGAGTGTTACAAACCGGGACGGCGGGAAAAAACAAGGTCAGACTTGCTAGGTGAAGTTGAGGGATGGATGCGTTTTCCTGAGTGCATAGACACTACTTCACTTTCAGCTCGTCTCGCAGAGAGGTCTACCTCTGAACATACTAAGGTAGACCTAGGGACCATTACAGGTCGTATAGACTTTAATATTGTTTATTGTAAGCCTGCGGGCCTTTAAGACTAGAGTTGTATAATAATGTGTTAGTCAGTTTACCTTTGTAATAATTGTATTATATATTAATCCTTGTATATGTATTTATGTATATAAACCTATTAACTCCACTACCGTGTTCGTGTGTTTAGTTATATAATTACCTGTCGCTGTTGAGTGCGATAAATCTCACTCGAACCTCAACCATATATATATCCGACTAGTACTGGATATTGCACTGGCACAGTCGTAACAGTTCAATTTGAACCCTAGCAGTCTGCTGACAACCAAATAAGTCAGGCAGAATTACTGAAGTAGCGAACGAACCTACGGTATTAAACAAGTTAGTTATATAAATTGCTTAAAATGCAATCGACAATATCCGAGTTTGACATCAGAGAGGCAAATGAGTGGCCCCTGTACATTCAACAGATTGAAAATTACTGTTTTATTAACAGAGTAGAGGAAGATGCGTATAAAACAGCGACATTATTATGTTTTGCAGGAAAAGGGGTCATACAAATAGCTAACAGATTAGCAGAACCCAACACTCCTGAAAAATTAACCTACGATGAGTTAAAACATCGTTTGTCAAATTATTTTAATCCTCGACCGTCTAGGCACATCGCCAGACTTCATTTTCGAAATCGCCATCAAGGCAGAAATGAAAATACGCAGGATTACGACTCAGCCCTACGCGAACTCACAAAAAACTGCTGTTATGATTCATATTTAGAAGAAGCGCTACTGGAACAATTCCTATGTGGAATGAATAGCGACAGTTTGAGGCAGCAGTTACTGGCTGATGAAGACATAAATTATCGTGAAGCTATCAAACGCAGTATTGCTCACGAAATAGTGGTGGAGCAAGCAAAAGAATTTGCTTTGAAAAAAGGCATTGATAGCGATCAAACAGGAATATTTGGTGTTGAAAAACTCAACAAAGGGTCTTCCGATAACAAAACTATTAAACAGACAAATAAAAGTCAGACAAAGTGCTATTGTTGCGGAAAACTAGGTCATATAGCTAAAGATTGCTATTTCAAACACGATCGATGTAGACTGTGTAAAAAAATAGGTCACATGGCGAGAATGTGTGAAAATAGAACAGTTGACCATGTTAAAGGAAATAATATACAAAGTATAAATAATACCAAATGTAATATTGTTATAAATAACACGGTTATAAATCAAGCACAGAAATTTATGACTACTGTGAAAGTTTACGGAAAACCCCTGTCGATGGAAATAGACAGCGGTAGCGGCATTTCTTTAATATCCGTAGCCGACTGGAATTCGATCAGGGTGGAAATAAGAGAGCCCCCTAGGATTAGCAATACTAAGCTTAGAGCATCGGACGTAAATGGTAAAGAAATAAAAATTAAGGGTGTAGTCCAAGCCCAAATTACGAGTAGTAAAGGCAACATTTCAATCTTGCCGCTATATATTGTACACGCCCCATAAACCCTCTCATTGGTCGGGACTGGTTTACAGAGCTCGGACTTGAAATTTCATTGGTCAAAAAAATTGACAGTGAAAAAGACATAAGAGATCGTTTCCCTAAACTTTTTAATGGCAAACCAGGAACGATTAAAACTAAACCTGTGTCACTGGAAATGTCACCAGAGGCCGTGCCAATAATTTGCAGACCTCGGAAGGTCCCCTTCGCACAGAAAGAAAAAGTAGCGAAAGAGATAAATGAGTTAGTGAAGAACGGCGTTCTAGAACCGACAGAGTGGGCAACTCCGCTGGTCGTTATCACCAAACCTAACGGACAGATACGCTTGTGTGGCGATTATCGCATAACTGTCAACAAATCTCTAAATAAACACGCCTACCCCGATCCAAACTCCAGAGAAATATTAGCATCACTGCAAAAATCAAAATATTTTGCTAAATTAGATTTAGATGCGGCCTTCCATCAAATTCCAGTAACAAATAAGGCTGCCAAAATTCTAACACTGACTACTCATGTGGGTCTATTCAAATGCAAACGCCTCCCATTTGGCATAGCGTCCGCTCCCAGTATATTCCAAGCAAAAATTGAAACTCTGCTTACTGGATGCGAGGGCGTTATCCCTTATTTTGACGACATATTAATTACTGCAAGATCAGAAAATGAATTGCATTGTCATTTAACTACTGTCTGTCAAAGGCTAGAAGAGTTTGGAGCGAAATTAAACACTGAAAAATGTATATGGAAGGCCACTGAATTAAAGTTTTTAGGGCACATAGTCTCTAGCTCTGGGACAAGGCCATCCCCCGAAAAGGTCAAAGCAGTGTCAGAAGCTAGAAAGCCTAGTAACGTAAAACAATTGCAGGCTTTTTTGGGTTTGGTAAACTATTTTGAGAACTTCCTAGAGGGCAAAGCTCACATAGCCAAACCATTATACGAGCTACTGAAAAAAAATCAGAAATGGAAATGGGAAGCAACACAAGAAAGGGCTTTTCAAAATACCAAAGCTTTACTTGTATCAAACAAATTACTGGTACACTATGATAGCGATCTTGAAATAACACTAATGACTGATGCATCAGAATATGGAGTGGGGGCAGTAATATGTCACCCAGCTCAATCTGGGGAACGTCCCATAGCATACGCGTCGCGCACTTTGTCCAAAGCTGAAAAAAATTATAGTCAGCTGGATAAGGGAGCGCTAGCCATAGTATTTGGAATTCGTAAATTCCACCAGTATCTATACGGTCGTTATTTCAAAATCATGACAGACTACAAACCACTTCTGGGAATTTTAGGCATCAAACAAATTCCGGAACACCTCAGCCTGCACATGTTGAGATGGATTAACATATTCGCCGGGTATGATTACAGTCTGGAATATAGAAAGGGAAAGAATATTGGTCACGCCGATGCGTTATCCCGAATGCCTGACAACTCAGAGAATACAACAAGTGAAATAGAAATCAATTATATTGATGCGCTTCAAAGCCAGACTCTTAATAGCTGAAAAGTAGCAGCATGGACTAATGAAGACGCTGGCTACAAATGGCTGATGAAAAAAATTAGAAGAGGCTGGCCAGCACAGCGTCCTCCGTTTTTGCACATAGAGCTATGGAAAGCTCGCAAAAAATTATCAATATGTAAAGGTTGCATTCTTAAAGGCGATCAGGTCCTAATACCAAAAATAGGTAGATCGCACATACTAAATTTATTACATGAAGGTCATCCAGGCATTGTCAGGGCAAAAGCATTAGCCCGTAGTTATGTATGGTGGCCAAGAATCAGCACTGAGATAGAAACATTCATAAAAAATGTTCTAGCTGTCAGTCATGTGCAAAAGCACCCCCAGCAAAATATGAAGCTTAGAAAGAAGCAGAGAAACCTTGGCAGAGAATTCACATTGACCACTGCGGTCCAATCCACGGACAATTATTTCTGGTAGTGGTTGATGCCTACTCAGGATGGTCAGAATATAAACCAGTGAAAAACACAAGTTCGGATGAGACGCTGGACAAGCTCATGGAAATTTTTTCATACCACGGGCTACCGGAAACCCTCGTATCCGATAATGGAACCGGTTTCACGTCTGAAAAATTTGCCGAATTTATGCAGGAATGGGGGATTAAACACATCCTTACCCCCCTACCACCCCCAATCAAATGGACTGGCCGAGAAAGCGGTACAAAGCTTAAAGTCATCAATGAATAAATTGGGAAAAGGAAGACTCCAAGAGGCAGTTTTCATGGCATTGCTATATCAGCATTCCACACCCACAGCTAAAACGGGCAGATCACCTGCAGAAAAATACTTAGGCCGGAAATTACGTACAAAGCTCTCAGCAATAATGCCATCAAAAGAGCATCAAATGCCAATTACGACAAACAACAAATTTTCACCTGATGAACGAGTCTGGGTGAAAAATAATTTAAATAAATCATGGACTCAGGCATACATGGTACGCCATTTAAGTAAACAAGTGGTTGTTGTCCGTATGGCAGATGGCAAACAATTGCGTAAGCACATTAACCAATTGCGCAAGAGTGCAACAACAGAATTCTGTACTCTGCAATTGTTTAAAAGTAATGACAAAGAAAATGATACTCACTATGAAACTAAAAGTGAAACAGAAATCATTACTGCTGACGAAGAAAGTCAAAATAGTGAAGAAAATGAAATAGTCACAGATGGTGAAATTAAATCACTCCCACACGCAAAGAGGAGAACAAAAATTCCCCTCCGCCTGCACGATTATGTGTTAAGTTCAGAGAAGAAGAAATGAAAAAAAAAATCTTTTTTTTAAAAAAAAGTACGTCGCTGAACTTGGGGGAGGCGTGCTATGTGTGCGTGTATTCACATATACACGCAATAATAATAACTCTATTAACTCCATGTATGTGTGTGTATTAACAGATATACGCAATAATAATGTAACTATTACAAATGAATACAAGTATGTGTGTGTATGCTTATTAACAGAGATACGCAATAATAATGTAACTATTACAAATATTCAAGTATGTGCGTGTATGCTAAAGGCATCACAGAAACGATTAAGGTTGGTCAGAGATAACCAGACTGACCACTTTGTACCTCGTGTCATGGAATGACCAATGGAAATAGAGAGTGTTACAAACCGGGACAGCGGGAAAAAACAAGGTCAGACTTGCTAGGTGAAGTTGAGGGATGGATGCGTTTTCCTGAGTGCACAGACACTACTTCACTTTCAGCTCGTCTCGCGGAGAGGTCTACCTCCGAACGTACTAAGGTAGACCTAGGGACCATTGCAGGTCGTATAGACTTTAATATTGTTTATTGTAAGCCTGCGGGCCTTTAAGACTAGAGTTGTATAATAATGTGTTAGTCAGTTTACCTTTGTAATAATTGTATTATATATTAATCCTTGTATATGTATTTATGTATATAAACCTATTAACACCACTACCGTGTTCGTGTGTTTAATTATATAATTACTTGTCGCTGTTGAGTGCGATAAATCTCACTCGAACCTCGACCATATATATATCGGACTAGTACTGGATATTGCAGATTGACAACCGATTGACTTTTTTTTCGTTTATAAATTATTGTTTTGGTTTCCCAAAAACCTAATATTTTTGACAATGGGACAATAATAGTTCTTAATTTGATTATTATTGATAAGAAAGGATCTTTTTTGGTGTACGTTTAAATAGTAATTTGGGTTGTGTTTAAATAGTAATACTGTTTTTAAAAATTTAAGTGACAAAATTAAAGAAACATCGGGTTTTTTTTTATGGATCTTTAAATAATAATTTCCGTTACTTTAATTTGTTTACATTTGATTGACAACAATTAGTGGGAGGGGTGTTTTTGTGTATTTTTAAATAATAATTTACATTTTTTGGTTAACAACAATTATTGTGTGTGTATGTTATGTTACTTTATTTATCAATTTGGTTAATAATATTTACTGGTAGACATTTCAATATCATTAATGGCATGCTGTACGGTCAACTCGTCACGGCTCCGGTAATGCAGCAAACATAAAGACTTGATGAACGGCATTTGAATCCCTCAAACCAGCTGCCTTTTCGAAGTGCACATTTCTTTCGGCAAGAACGAGACTTACAAATGAAAGTCCAAAGATCTTTATGGACCTCAAGTCTCATACATTCGCCACACAAACATCTTTTTTTCTTTCAGCAGGATGTTTTTCTGCTGTAGAAATGTTACAGCACTGATGGCTTCCGTGTCTGGCAAGTCCCATCTTTTCATCTTTTCTGTTTTCGAATTTGCCGTACTTTTTGTCTTGGAAAATTTCTCACTGAAACATGACTCAAAGCGTGATCTTTAAAATATTACCCTAACCCACCGTAATCGAAAATTTAGGAGGAATATAAATTTATGAGGAACAATCACGATACTGTTAAAATTATTAAAATGTAACTACATCAATTCGTCTTAAAAAAAAAGATATCAATGAAAATTTAAATAATTTTGACATGATAAAATTAATAGACCCTTGTACGATATTGTTACATCAAATACATAACACAGCATTACGATATAGTCCATGACACAAACAACTACGGTATTTTCCTCTGCTTTTAGCATCGGAAAAAGCCACCCCATTAGCCGCTAAGCCGAGTTAACATTCTTTCTAGATTTTATCATAGAAAGAAGACTTAACTCCGAGTTAACAGTATACCTTTTAGCATAGAAAGAAGACTTAACTCCGAGTTAACAATCTTTCTAGGATTTATTTTAGAAAGAATGCTTAAAGGCTTGGGTGCGGCCGCAGAAATGGCATATTTCTAGAAATTTAGCTAGAAATCTCACCTCTAGTGGCTGACATGAAGGATCAGATGACAACCAACTATTTAAGAAGACTCATCTACTGATTTTATAAAGCAGACAGATTTAGATGACAATATGGTGGTCAATGAAATGGAAGTTCTAAAAATTATTCTTTCATTAGAATATTATAGAAATCTTTCTAAAATGTTTCTATTTTTAGTAGAAAATGATATAGCTATTACTTTTCATAATTTCTTCATTGCTCTTTGGATATATTTAACAATGCCAGTTTCTGGAGAAAGAACATTTTCTAGGTTAAAACTAATAAAAACTTATTCAAGGTCAACTATAATCCAAATAGGCTAAACAGTTTAGCAATTCCACCTATTGAAAATCAAGAAGCATGATAGCCAGATTTTTATTTATTTTGAAAGACATCTCTGAGCAAAAAGTTAGAAACTATTTAACCATTATTTTATACTGCTTTACAGTAATAAATAATAAATTTATAATTACTGCTTTACAGTATATATATATATTGTCTAACTTACACTACTCTATTAAGATTTTTTTTTAATTAAAAAAAATTGTATTTAGAAGAGTTAAAGTCATATTTTAAAGATCTTTGCAAGAAATATCCAATTGGGCCCCACAGTAACTGGATTCAGCTCTCTTTGAGACTTCCGCTAGTGAATTGCACTGGGATACATAGTTCACTTCTGACAATTTTTGGTTCTTCCTTGGTTCTTCAATATTCATTCTTGTTGCTTCAGTGATTGACATTACAGGTAGGCTCTCTTTAGTAGGCTGTCTTGAATATTTTTTATAGTGTCTGTCACAAGTCACTAATTACAATTTTAATTAGTGTTGTACTTCTTAATTAATAAATTCCATGGTCTCTGACATTAATAATTAATACTGTAATTAGGAAAGCCAAATTTAAATATTAGTTTTTTCTTTTAGAAAATTGTTTGCTTAATACTTATACAAATAAGTTAATTATATATAAGTACACATCAGATTTTAATAACATTGTTTTTATCAGTGTTTTAATTTTTTAATTATTATTTTTTCAACAGTATTTTTTAGCTTGAAATAGAAGTTTATTAAATGATAAGTTAAAATAATATGAGATTATATATTAAACAAACAGTTCTTTTTTGCAAAAAGATATATTACTAATATTTTTCCTATTGATTAATTAATTAGATTGTTAATTAAATGCTTTTATTGAAGTTGGAAAATCAGTTTGTTTGTTTGTTAGTTTATTTAAGTTTTGATCTTTTTCAAGTTAGAATAAAATTTTAAAATTGAAGTTTCCTATATTTAAATTTAATAGAATGATTTAAAATCTGGTATATAAATAATTAATACAAGCCTAATCCATATAAGACACTAATCTTTTTAATAGATGATCTAGTTTCTTAGATATGAGAGAGGGAGTAAAATATTAAAAATATTCAATAATTTCACATATTGCAGTTAACAATTATTTTTAGAACTTTAATTTCTTTTAAATATTACTCCTAAGAGGGCAGTAAAGATTTTTCTTTCAATTTAATAACATTTTAATTTAGTTAAGTTAATTACTGTCAGAAATAAAGAGCAGTTTTATGCAATATGCATACAAGGAATAGGTAATATTTCAATACAAGTATAATGTTCATACTAAACTTTAGATGTAATTGGAGATTTGATCAAGACTTTCAAGTTCTCTTCAGCTATCCACTCCATCTTATATAATCAACACAGATGAATAAATTCTGCCCATCCCTTTTTTGTGTATTTAAATGAACATATTAAGATTCTATATATGAGGGATCAAAGCAACTTGAGATCAACAAGGGCTTTGAGAATTCCATCATCAGATTCTCAATAATATGGATAGCTAAAGAGTTAGAGGGTGGAGAAGATTGAAGTCTGTTCATTAAAGCTTAAAGATTTGCTGTCTTAATATGAAGTGAGCACTGATTATATATATATATATATATATATATATATATATATATATATATATATATATGTAGGAAATGATGATCTGTATCAACTGATAACTGCTGGTTCAGTGCAAATCAAGTATATTGGAGGTCATTTATCTCTTTCACATAAATGTGGTTATGTGTTTCAGTCATATAAGATGGAGTAGATAGCTAGATCTGTGTTAAAATGCCCTCAACAAATAAGGAATTTATGCATTGCATTTTGTACTTTGTTTCAATTTAATGATTTGATTAAAACTAGAATTAAATTTTAAAATGAACATTTATTATATTTAATAAAAATATAATTTACAAACACAGTGGGCAAATGAAATTTCAAAATTATCTATTATATTCTTAATGTTTTAAACAATACACGTACAAGGAATATATATATTTTGTTTCATAGTTGGATTCAAATTAACAATTTAATTAAAACTAGAATTAAACTTTAAAATAATTATTTATTATATTTAATAAAAATATAATTTACAAGCACAATGGATGGATGAAATTTCAAAACTATCTATTATATTCTTAACATCTAATTTTTCACCATATATCACTTTCAATAAAGAATAAAGCTAAACTGTCGAGCTTAGTTTATGATATAGTATTCTTAATTACATTTTAATTAAGTTTTGAAAACAAATGCTCACCACTTGTTACACTTACTGACATGGTTAATAAAATTCTCAGGACTATTGCAAAATTTGGCAAATATAAATTATTTGACATTATAAATTTAAGAATATCTAAAGTTTTCAATTTTTGATTTACCTATTTGAAAAATGTCTTTTTACATTAATATCTCATCAAAAAAATTCTACGGTATTTATGTCTTTACTGTTGACATCTGTCAAAATAATTTGTAAGTTATTGCAATGTTTTTGCAAATCTTCATTACCAATTTCAAATATCCTGTATAAAAAACTAATATAATCAATGTGTGTTTGGAACTGTTCAAAATGTCCTTTAATGAATTCCATGCAGTATCTAAAAGAGTGTAAACTATATTGACTTTAAATTTATCTTCTGGAATTTGCAGTTTTTCATCTGAATGTTCATACTGAAACTGATGTTTTTTTTTCATTGTTGAACTTCTAATATAGATTTAAACTATACTTCTTTATTCACATATACTCTTAATAGTTTTGCAGTTTCAAGAACTTTTTTATAATTCACATCTGATCTGCATTCAGTAATGTATATTTTTAAGTTTCCAATAGATTCTACAACTAGTGACATAATCATATTTTTATCTGGAAGAACTTTAATAAGTGGATTCATTCTACTAAGTAACTTATACCAAATTATTAAACAGTAGATAAATATATATATACTTTGATTTTAAGATATAAAACTCGTGCTTCAGTTTTAATTTCATTGTTGAAGCTATCAATATTTAAAATTCCAAAAAGGGCATCATAAATCTCTCCTAATTCATAATGTAAAGGGTGAATAGCTTTAATTTATATTTATTCCTTAGAAATCTTATAGCCTCTTTTATATTTTAATTATGGATAATAATATTAATTAACAATCTCTCATCAAAACAAATTACACACATACTAAATCATCAATATTGAAAATAAAATAATAAATATATTAACTGAAGAATACCTCTTTTTTTACTTGAGCAAAATGATTAAAAACCTTTACAGCTTTAATTGTAAAATTGCAGAGGTTGGATAACAATAAATGATGATGAAAATTTTATCTTTTGAATCAATTCATTCATATAGTAAATTTTAAGAAAGTCACAATAAGTTGTATTTTTTTTTTTTCATTTCTATAAGTATGGAGTAGATTAGTAATTTTCTGAAAAGTGAAATTCACTAATTTTAGTATTTCTAAAAAAATATTTACAAAGAGAAACAAATATTCAATATGTTATTGAAATGGCAAATTTTAATCTATATTTCCCATTTATATGATAAAGATTTTTCAGATGTTTTGCTTATTCATTAAGACAGTTGAAAGCCATGCACATAACATTTTGAAACATATTTTAATAAAATTAAATATTTGAATACAAGTATTCAAACTTTAGATATAATTAGAGGAAATTTGAAGACATTCAAGCATGATCTCAAATATGTATATTTTGAGCTAAACCAGCACTCATCAGTTGGTCCAAATCATTATCTCCCACACTTATATATATATTAAGATAAAAAACCTTCAAATTTTAATGGGTAGGCTTCAATCTTTTGCATTCTCAAACTCTTTAGCCATCTGTATTATAGAAAATCTGGTGGAATGCTCAAAATTCTGTTAATGCCAATATTGTTGTCATACCCATGTTGACTTTGTCACTTTAACTCCTCATAAGTAAAAACTTAATATGTTCATTTAAATATACAGAAGAGGAATAGGCAGAATTTGTAATACTTGAATGTAAATATAATGTATATACTAAATATTGAACCCTCCCTTCAGCTATCCATCCCATCCCACATTTCATGCACATCTTTGATAAGTCTTTATAAATTCAGTCTTTATTTTAATTAACTTCCTTGGGCAATCAAAAAATGTAGATAAAGAAAATGGGTCTTATGAAAATGGTAGGTCTTATGAAAGTGTCCACTTTTTTTCTTATGGCATGGTTAATGTTCGTATCTAAATAAAACTACATAATTCCAGGTTTTGACTGATATACTTTGGTTTGTTTAGCCACACATGGTATCTTCTGGTAGCAAATTTCGTCATAATTGTTGAATTAGATGTATTATTAAAAACTACTTTTTTTAAATTATCAGGCAAACAACAATTTGAAACTATTCTATAACACTAAATTGTAAGAAAGTATTTTAACTAGTAGTTTTCTTTTTCTATTAGAGATGAAGTTACAGTAGATAATGCATCAAACTTATTCTTTGAATGATTATATTCCCTTTTCAGTTTTTTTGCTAGTAACAAAACAGAAGAAGCTGCAGGACAGAATTCGAACAGAATTTCAGGAGGCTCATGCTAGGATGGATTAACTCTCCACAACCCAGAGCCTTGAGGTATTCACATAATGAAGCCTTGGTATCCTTAGATCACCAATTGTAGAGACAGAAAGTCATAGGCAAAGCTACTATGGGAAAGCTGATGGAAAGTGCCACTGAAATGCAAGATAGGGTGGACAGAATAGACAAGACACTAAGCCAAAGGTTGGTAGTGATAGAGTCTCAGTTGTGTCAGGGGGACTGACCATGACTCGAGGACCCAAAATGATAGAAAAAAAAACTGAATGACTTGGAGAGCAACATTAAGTGCACTGAAGTGCACCCAACTATCATCACAGCAGGGTGATATCATAGAGAATCATCACACCATTGTTGAAGTACTTGAACTCAACCTAGAAAAAACAGGAAAAGGGATAGAAATGGATGAAGCAGAAAGTCTTCAACACACAAATGCTAGTGATATTGGCAGAGAACCAATGTAGTCCACAAAATCAGATAGGGAGCTCAGACCACTCAATGAATCTACATATGGATAATATGGAATTCAAATTAGATTGTGAATTGCAGAAGTTGAGAGTAGCATATTCAAACAATACTCCTGAATGTCCAGTGAAACTTAGCTCTCAGGATATTCAGCTTAACCATGAGTCAAATAATGAATCCGTGAGAGTTGAGATGACCCCATATTGTCAAGGCATCATGGAAGAAATACATGGAAGAGAGTGTGATAGTAAATGAATGGGATGTAGATTTGAAATCATTTCTGGCACATTCATATTTACTATCAAAGCAGAATGAAAATGTTCTCTAGACATGATGCCGATGAACTATGTGACAGCCATCAAAGTGGAGCACTACTAACTCAGACAACTGCCACAAGAGAATTGTCAATACAGAAAGACCAATTTTGAAGGCATGGATAAAGTCAATGGACTTCATCCTCTTAAAAATATATTAGCGCATTTGAAATTTTTCCATAACCAAGAAGATAATCAGGATATAGAAAGTCATTGAGGAGTTAATCCAAATGAAAGTAGTTATTGGATCATGGTAGTGGACAATACAATACCAACCAGGAAACAAAAAGATCCTAAATTCATAAGTTGTGCAACACTTATGAAAGTCCTTTCACCTTCATTAGGTGTAGACATGCTAGCACTTAAGAAGCCAATGTAGGAATAGACCTCCACAATGTTGACCTGGGACATGAAAACTATATCAAACCCAAAGGAACAAAAAGGATAGGTATAGATGTTTTATAAAAAAATATGTATATACATGTAAAATCAAAGATGCTATAGACACATGCAACAGACATTTGAAAGCAAGTATGGCACAGATAGATGTACCTACATATTGTAATGTGACCATAACCAGTAGTCACTCATCTGAGTATAGGGTATATTATTAATAAATGCAGAGCTATAGAAAGCCAGCAGTCTGAAAATGAATACTAGACTAATGCATTTACCTTCTCCATTAGAGTATATCATATGAGCAACTGACCAACAAAGTAGAAAAGAGGAACAAAAACAAGAAAATGCTCACAACTTCAAGATAGAGGACAAAGTATTCCTCAAGACACCCCATATAAGCAAACTACTAGAGAATAAATATCAAAAGTTTTATCAACATTATGAGGAACCATTTACTATTGTAATACAGTCAGGCCCAAATGCATTTTGGATAGAGATAGGAGGGGAAATTAAAGGGACATATAACACCCATATTCTAAAACCATATATTGTTCAATCAGTGACCACAGAGATATGCTGAATTGATGAGTAAATTAAATGATAAGTGTGATTTTCGGTTAATGTTAGCAAAAAGAAAGAAGGGTGAGATAACATCAAAAAATAGATGTGTTCATTAATGTACGATGAGAGTATGCCCAGGAGATAGCAAAAGCAATTACTGGGATACTTTAGAGTCAACTGAGCCTTAGCTGATCCATACAGAATGAGACACTCCAATATTTACTTAGTCCTTAAAAAAAATCCAGTAAGCCTCAAAAGGAGCAGGATTAAGGCTGATGAGTTGACTATGTACCTTCTGTAATATAGACACATCACCGGTTGATCTCATGCCATGCAACCATTATAATAGTAAAAAAAACAGACCCCTATATAAATCTCACTTTACCATGAGGCAAGAGATACAGCAAGAGAGTGTATGGAATTAGAAATATAATTGAGAAAATAGCAGAAGCTAAAATAAAGACTTTGTCTCTTTTAGTTTCTTAACTAACTTCTTGTATTCTATACTATCGGTGGTAGAGGAGTCATAAAACTTAAAAATTTCTATAACTTTTCCCCCAAGAAATACAAAAGTGCTGCCACATTTCTTTTATTTTTTTGTATATCATTCAAAGTGAAAACGTTTTCTATTTGTGTCATATATAGTGGCCATTTAGTAGCACTCTCCACATCAAATTTGCTTATGGCTAGTTGTCCAAATAATGACATTTAAACTGTTTTATTACTATCCTTCCCTAAGCTAATTATTCCTCTAGTTATGTTCAAAATAATCTATGCCAGGCTTTTACTAACCAGACAGAGTAATGGTGTTTGAATCAAACTGTGCGACTGCACCAGGTTTCGCTATGACTTGATCTTAACTTTATCTCTATTAAGACTGGCGATTTCTAAAATTATTCTATTTCTCAAATAACTCCATTGTAGATCAATTTTATAACTAATTTTAATATAAGAAAATAATATATACATATATAGTTGCTATACACAGGTTATAATAATAAATCAATATGTATAAAGTCAATATCTTCATGATTAAAGTCCCCTGCTGCTTCACATATATGCGCAACCTAGTTGCACGAGTACACAAGGAATGGAGAAAAAGATATTTTCTTTTTTTCCGTCTGCTTAAATAATTTTTTGTCTTTTGGAGTAATCTGACTGATCATCTGTATCCGGGTGGAAGGTTCTTTATATTATCTACTAGGTTTTATTAACAGTAGTTCTTTCTAGAATCAATTGTTAATCTGTTATTGATAATCGAATTCCTATGAAATCAGATTTTTCTCATTGTTCAATTGTTTTAATTTATCCGTTTTATTAACTAACTATTTTTAGACAGTAGTTTTAGTAACGTAGATTTAAACGCACATTTTACTAGTAATTAATAGATATTCTAATAATTGAAGTTTTACTTTGTGTAAATAAATCCAAAATATAAATAAATCTTTTAAAATTAGTTTTATTTTTACTTAAAATAAATCTTTATAACTTTTTTACTTACTTTTTTATGGTATAGCATATAAATAGCAGTAATTTAGCATAAGAAAAGATGATCATATGGTATTTAGTATATCTTTTTTTTATTTGCCTTTGAGATTTTTCATAACATTTATGAAAACAATACAATAAAATAAAAAATTTACCCTCACAAAAACTGAAATTGCTTCCCTTTTGTCTTCATATTTTACTCTGCACAGAAAAATAAAAATGTCTATTAAAAAACAATTTATAGTAATTGTGTTTATTTTATTAATTTCATTTTCAAATTTTTCATCTAACAATTGAAATATATTATCATAATGATTCCATATTAATTTAGAATTTTTAATTGGTCTGGAACGTATATTCCACACAATATAATAGTTCAATGAAAAAAATGCTGTTTTGATATAAGCCATTGTTTTAAAATTGGGGATTTTCAAAGAAAAACTTCTAAAATAAGCAGTTTTTTTAAGAACCAGAACATATAAAAGATAAATATGTTGCAAGGAAATCAAGTCATATATCATATGACTTAATTTAAACTTGTATTACAAATGTTATATAATGAGTGTGCCAAATAGATCTTAACAAGCTTTTCAGAAGACCCATATCCTCGGACCGGTTTATAGCTCTGGCTTTCATCAGTAAAGTGCTAGGATATTCAAGCATTAGATTTAAAATACCAGGTCAAGCCCAGCACTTTATCCAATGTTTAACTAATAAGTAGAAAATCTGGAAATTTCAGACATCCGTATGTCTTCAAATCCAGCTATCTTATTTAAATAGCCATATGGGCTTAAGTCTTAAGAGCAATAACAATAATTGCAAGGAAATCAAGTCATATATCATGTGACTTAAGTTAATAAGCTTGTATTACAAATGTTACATGATGAGCATGCCAATAGCTCTTAGCAAGCTTTTCAAAATACCCATATCCTTAGAAGACTGGTTTCTAGCTCTGGCATTCATCAGTGAGGCACTGTATATTCAAGCATTAAATTTAAAATATCAGGTTAAGCCAAGCACTTTATCCAATGTTTAACTATCAAGTAGAAAAATCTGAAATTTTCCGACAACCATATGTCCTCAAATCCAGTTATCTAACTTAAATAGCAATATGGGACTGAACTAAGTTCAGATGCACTATATATTAAAAGCTTCAGCTGTATAAAATTGTCAAAGGCTTAAGAGCATTATATAACATTTGTAATACAAGCTTATTAAATTAAATCACGATATATGATTTTCTTGCAATTATTGTTATCAAGGCTTTGGCAATTTTATATTGCTAAAGCTATTAATATATGGAGTATCTGAACTTAGTTCAGTCCCATATGTCTATTTAAATTAGATAACTAAATTTGAAGACATATGGATGTCTGAAAATTTTAGATTTTCTACTTAATAGTTAAATATTGGATAAAATGCTTGGCTTGACCTGGTATTTTAAATCTAATGCTTGAATATCCTAGCACCTCACTGACAAAAGCCAGAGCTAGAAACCAGTCCAATAGGGGTATTCTGAAAAGCTTGTTAAGAACTATTGGCATGCTCATTATATAAATATGTAAAAATAATAAAGTGCAAGTTTATTAAAAATTATAGATAACAAAAGATTTAGTAGTTGTTCACTGAAATACAGTTCTAATAAAATTTAAGTTAACCATTAGTTTTAAGTACAATTTAGATATAAAGATTCAAAACTTTCTAGATGTACATAAAGTAAATATATATGAAAAATTTGACACGTTAATCAATATTGTATGCAAATCAAGCTAAAATTTGAATTCAAATTGTATCTTTGGAATTACAATTTCCAAAAGTAAATCAAGCAACAATTTAGAGCTTGTTTGATCGATATTTTCTCAAAAATTTGATTATTAACTTTTGAAACAAAATCTTTAAATATTTTCTCTATTCCGCAAATCAAGATGATTGCCATCGCAGAGATCATAGGTATAAGGCTCATATGCAGAAGTAACTAGCAAGTTAGATATCAAAAGATATAATAACAATATAATTTTAGCAAAAAAGGCAAACAGAATCCATATCAAGATTATCAATGTACCACTGATGAATTAATACAACTGGATCTTTTCCCATCCATATGGAAAATTCCAATACTTCAAACTCATGAAACTTGGACAGAAAGGCTTTCAAAGATCACAGAATTATTCAGTGAAACAATACCAAGGAATTTATATAGTTTGTTCAAATGTTTTTCCCCCATCCGATCATTCATGTTTGCAATAACAGATAAATATTGCTTTTTATAAAAATTTCCAAGATTTATTTAAAAAAATAAGCTCCAAAAAGGAATTTATCTCACATATAACAGATCACCCAAACTCTCAATATACCATAATCAAGTTTAAAAATGAGGAGCAATGTAACACATTCAGAGAATCAATTAAAACATTGAATAAATATGCCTTAGTTACAATAAATCCATTAGGAGACAACATTACAATTGAACTAGTAAAAACCATTTATCTAAGCTAATGAGTTTATCAAATTAATGAAGCTGTTTGGAGAAGTCATTGATTTCCAAGTGACATTGCTTAAGATTAAACCAATACATGCAAATGAAATCCCATCACAGATTACCAATCAAGAGGCCACATTGTTTATAGTGATATATGGATTAAACTTCAATGCTTTCACTGTATGGAATTTGGACATCTTATTAAACTAAACTGTGCACACTGCAATATGAGAACCATTCTCATGCATAAGTGCCCAAATCAAAAGAAACTCAACAACAAATGGAACAGGTAATATGGATCTAATAGTAAATACTCAGAAAACAACAATAGTATCAAAAATAAAACATCATTATTAATCATGGACTTCATTTCCAATGACATACTCTTAAAGGAAACTACTAATACACTGATCAAATGCAAACCAGATCATACCCCCCCCCCTTACTTCACCCTTGTTTTAGAGAATCAAAAAGCATTAGATGTAATTTTTGTTGCTAGAAAAATACAAGTTATGTTGCAAATTAAAAGAATGACATATATTGCTTTTTGATCTGGTCAAAACATTTAAGATAAGTAATCAAATAAGTTTATGGCAATTTATGAAAATACTTTATGCATTAAAGTTTATTCATATTATATAACTACTTTTTGGTAGTACGAGTTGAAACAAATAGAGAATAATAACTTCAACATTATTTTTCAGTTTTATGTTAGTGATCTTGAAACTATTACAAGTAATTTCATAAAGCAAACATGAATATATAAAAGGGTTGTGGTAATGGGTTTTAAATTTCAATCAATTAAAAAGCAAAAATAAGACCATCTTTTTAGTTCCTAGATTTATACAATGTTGATTGTTGAATTATTCTTGCCAATTCAAAATATCTATAGAATATCCTTGTTTTGAATGTAATATCTAAAGAATTTGATTAATAAATTTAGTGTTTATAAACAATGCCAAGTGCTTATTATTAATCAGTGACGGAAGAACTTCAGGTACCTTTTGCTTAACTTTCTAGATTAAAAGATTATCTCCTATATGAAGATCAGTATGAACTTCAATGTACTGATGTTGCATTCAACAGATTAAATGATAGGTTATTTTATTGTAATAATTTCAGCTACATTAATTGTTCATAAAGTTGTTCTATCAAATTTATTATATGAAAATACATACATGGAATCTATTGCTATGAAATCAGCACATTAAAAATTTTACTCTTATTCAAAAATGCTCAGTAATATTCTGGAAAGGTCAAACCACTGGGCTATTAATTGATAGGACAATAAACATATTTATCAGTGTGCTGTTTGTGATATTGCACCCATTTTTGTAATAATTTATGGGGAAGTTTATGCATAATGTGAATTAATTTGCATTATAAAGATTATCTCACTTTCTAAAGAGATGCCTTTATTATGAAAATGTGATTGAAAATAGAATATAGCAGAGAACCTAACTAAGAAAACCACAACATTCAACTCTTTCAAGATTTGCTGCAGAAAAGTAAAAGACTATATTTAAATGTCATTTTATGTGAATGTATTTATAGTTCATGGATTATCCTTTATAGACACTTTGTTTTATTTTTTTGTCATCTCATGGAATTAAAATTCATTATTCTTAAAGTGAAAGGATTGTCTTGGTAAGACAAAAATTATGGCGAATAATTCTCAAGAACTATAAATCAAACTATAAATACTCATAACAATTTACAATCTAGAACCAAGAGGTTAAATTGAAAAACTATTGCAGTGTTTACGAAGTCTAGAAAATTATATAAAAGAAAATTTTCCAGGGTGCTACAAAAAAGAAAGAGAATAAACATTTCAAAGTATATACAAGTCTTATATTAAGTTGCTGAATCTGGACCACACAAAAGCAAGAACAAAAAATAATGGATAGGAATAATGAAAAGAAACAGTGATTGTTTGAAAAGACTGCTATAGCAGTTTCCAGAAAGCAAGTGAAAAACATTTTGGATCTAACAACTAAATGAAAATTATTGGATGGACAGGAAAAAAAATCACGCAAGACATACAAAACAGAGATCAGTGGAAGTTTTTAGACAACGCTTTCCTCAGCAATGGAGATTTTTTTATCTTTAATAATGGTTTTTTTTCCCCATATGTCATAGCATCGGCCGGGACGCGAACCCACACCCGTCTGCAACCAACTACTTGCTTGCAAGGCAGGTGCGATGACCTCTCGGCTAATAATGTTTAAATTGTGAATATCATTGTTATATATAATTAATACAAAAAATATTTAATCAAACAAAGAATTGAACTAGAATAATTGCCAATTTAATTAAACAAAATGTTTTGCACTTATAGGTAAATTATTCAAAAGCTAAAATATTCAATTTATTCGGAAATATTTTATCAGTGCACTGCTTGATCTTATTTTAAACTAATTGAGTTCATTTTAATACTTTTGAAAAATTTTATACTTAATCAGCTGCAAATTTTTTTTTCTCTTCATTTAATATTATAATACATTTAAATTAATCCATATAAGTTAAGTTGTTACTTCAAAAATTATAAATTCTTCACTCATATAAAAATAAGTGTAAATACATATATATTTAAAATTATATGTAGATAAAAATAATTAATAAAGTTACATACCAGATATGTATATTTACAAGAAAAATTAATTAATAGAAATTTAAATCTGGGTGGAACTAAAGAAAATTTTTAAAGTACAACATTTTTCAAGCAGTTTTTTCAGATGGATAGCATATAGTCAATCTATACAATCTTTGAATATGAGCTGATTAAATATCTGGCTGTTTTTAACTAGCATGTCAAGGAAGTTCCAGAAAATCTGGATTGGCCAAATAATTGCAAAAAAAAAAAAAAAACCAACAATAATACAATGCAAACAATGATAAAAACAATAAAATACACATACAAGCACAAAATCAGGTTTCAACTGCAACAAGCAAAATTTAAAATATTTCTGAACAGATGAGATGAAAATATCTGTTAAGTCTAAAAAGAACTTGTGGAATAATACTATATTCAATTATATGCTTTCTAAATCTTGGATAACTAAAAATTATATGTATCATAGTCATAAGACACTATAATATAACTTTTACATCAGGAGCATTCTAGAAATTCATGAAAATTAATAAAATTCTACATTAGAAAATTCTGTTACCATAATAACTAGTTCCTAATATCAAGATAAGATAGTTCAAATGATTATAAATTACACCACTGATGCAATATGAATTCAGCTCTTAATAAATTTCTCCTTATTTAATTTTAGATTTCTATTTATAGCCAAATGTATTTTACATACAATTAATTCTTGCAATATCTAAAAAAAAAAAATTCTTTTTTTTAACACATAAATATTTAAAAATATATTAAAAAATATGGACATTCTTTTTATTAACATTACAATACAATTCTGTTTTTAGTCGTAATATCTCAAGATTTGCTATATTGTCAAAATAAAAAAAGTTCTTAAGATTGATGGCATAAAATGTATTGTAATTTATGTTTGCAATTAGTTAATTTCTCACATGAGTAAAAATATCAATATTTTACTTTTTCTACTTAAGTCCCTCTCCCCCCATGAAAAAAAACCAATTGATTTTTTTCTATAAAATATTCTTTGCTTTACCACACATAAAAAAAAAAAAGCAACATGAATTTCTTATGATAGTTAACATCAGCCTAGAGACACTACATTAATAGGGTTAATCAAAAATCAGATCAGCTTCTGGCCTTCTTCAGTAGACAGTTTGAATAGCTCAATCACTAACCAACTTTAATATTCAAGCTAATGACATAAAAGTTTCAGCCCTTTATGGTTTTGAATCCAAACATTGATAAATAATTCTGGTACTGGTTTAATAAATATTTTAATGACCTCATTTATTTGATAAGTGTGGAATTTCTAACTCTTTTGCAAAATTATTGATATATACCAAAAATAAAGCACCACATGACTTTCCAAAATTAGTTAATATCAGTATTAACAATAATTTGTATCACTCTATTCTAGAACTTTTTATGAAAGCATGAGCAATCAGTAGGCGACCAGCATCAACTATTGATGATATTCAGTGAGAGTATCCATACTCTGGTGTTTATTGATTATTTATATTGGCTTAGATAATTCTAGAAGTGTTAATGAAGATATTAAATATAAAACTCATGACTTTTTTTCTTCACAACAGCCCTTCTTCAAAAAATGCTAGTATTGTATAGACTTCAAATATGTAGTTGCAGATTTAGATCTATATAAGTAGACAAAAAAATAGGCATAGATTACAAATCTTAAGTGTTAAAACTTTCAAATTATTACTTTAAATCGTATAACAAAATAAAGGATGCAAAATGAGTATATACAATTCAGTGCTCCTCACTTAAAAAATAAATCACCAAATAATCTAAAGGTTGGTATGATATGCTTACATAGATGGCTGTAGAACAGTGAGTAATATGGATTATTGTGACTAATGCAGGATTTTTTTTTACTGATTTTATATGCTGCCATTTATGGGTGAATGAAAACTATTAATCATTTTCTTGTGTAATTGATAAAAATCCATTCACCCTATATTAAAATTTCAACAATTACTGTACATCTACATTCCCATTTCTGATCAAATAGATCTGATCTTTCTGATGTATGTTCATAGTTTACTGATAATTCATATAGTGTTACTAATTCCTTTTTTTCAATCCTATTTTTATTTAGAATATATATTGCATTGCTTTGTTGATTATCAAAATGAGTTTATCACTTATATTTAATTAATAGTATATACATTTAATAGTTAACTGAATTCATCTAATTAATAATACTAAAAAGTGTGATTAGAAATATGAACATTATGATTAAATTTCATTTATATCTTGGACTGATACTATCATCTAGTTGAATTCAATTTTTTTTAAAAAAAAATTCGAAATTTGTTTATGCTTTCCAAAATATATTCAACTGTTAATAAAGGTCAGGATAATAATTTACAGATGAAAGTATTTAGAAAAATATAAAGTGAATTTTTCTAAAAACATTTAGTAATTCAAGCAGATGATGGATATAATCCAACATGTAACTATATATAAACTGCCACCGTCACAAACTTTCAGACAATCATGGCAGTTGTTTACAATTTAATACTTTCTTTTTAGTATTTCTGAATCTTTTTATTATTGTCTCAGAAATGTCATCATAATTCTCAAATAAACATAAATGAAAACTCAAATTTATAATTAACTACATCAAATTCACTGCACAAACTAATTGACCAATCTTAAAATTTTTTAATGTTCACCTATTAAATTAATATATATGCTTTTGTCTGAATATTATTTTTTTAATGTTTATTCATTAGCAACACATCATAATTTTGTAATCATTAGATTTCTAATATGAGTATTTTTTCTGATATTCCCATTTAAAAAAGATATTTTAACATTCTAAAGTTATGTATTTAGTACAAAATGCATCAATTTTTATTATTTAAAATCTATGTCAGTATGTAAGACGAATTTATAAAATGACCATATTTAAGACATTTTGTCATATCTAAAGTACATTCAGTAATTTGACTAAATTTTTATTTGCAATAAATACGACCTTACTTTAGTCACAATAATGACTTATTTCATAAAAATTGGGAATTAAAAAACCCCCCAGAGATATGTGGTTAAAAGTGATGGAAATATAACAACAAGAAATTTTAAAATATATAAATTTGTTTATTTTTTTTTACAAATGAATACATCTATGAATTGCCCAATCTTGTAATTTCTTCTAATTTTTCACTTAAGGAACAATACAATGGTTGCAGTTCATTATTCAAATGTCCAGATGAAATATCGGACTGGTTTTGCTAAAAAAAAAAAAAAAAGAAAGAAATAATGATAATAATGTCAGACATTGGCCATGCTCATTTTTATTTCCTAAATGTATGATTCTGATTCAGGAGTTCTTTTTCAAGAAATCAAAATTATATCTTCAGGAAAACAATCTTATTAATTGCAAGCTTCTTAAAAATGATATATAATAAAAGCAGTTATCAAGCAATTTGAATGTAACAAAATGAATATACACATACTTTATGTATTGTATTACAATACATATAATATTGATATAATATTAATCTAAAATTTGATATATCAAACATTATTATAAAAAGACTAATATCAGAAAATATACAGAACTATTTAGTTTGATGGTAGAACACTCCCTATCAAGCTTGAAATTCAAATCCAAGATGATGAATTATTTTCATCATTTATTATTAAAGGTTGAATGTTTAGAAAATTTTAAATTTTATTTAAATTTTTCAAAAACAAACAAGTTATAATATCACACAAATCGACAATACAAGTAGGTAATTACACATTTCAAATGTATTATTCTTGTTGGCCTGATCAGTGACAATGTTAGCATAGGAATTAAATTAACACCCTTAGATTCTTGAATATTGAATTTTAAGACAATGTGTTAATTAACTGAGTTATTCTGTCAAAGGCAGCAGTCAGGAAAAATTTCATATTTATCTACGAGGACAAATTCAAATCCTCTTGATCTCCCTAATTTTTTTTATTAATACTTTTTTCTAACCACAAGGTTAATTAGAGGCTTTTCAGACTTTATGTATTGCTACACTGGGTTGACTTATAGGATTATTTGCCATTGTCATATGAACAGATTCATTGAATTTTATTTTTTCCACATTTTCCTCTTTATCCAATATTTTTGTATTTTCCCAATTGAACATATTTTCATTAGTATATACATGATCTGCTACTGTAGATATATCAGTTTTTTCTCTTTTAATCATTAGTTAGTGTTCTTTAAATTGCCATTCAACAGGGTGAAAGGGCTCATAAATAAACTTCTTTCTAAATTTGTGTATTTCATAAGCAGTTTTTGTTTTTCAGCACACCCAGTTTAGGCTTTGTAGAAGTTAGAATTCTTCAAAGAGTAATATAGTTTTGGAAAACTGTTCTAATATTATATTGACTGCAGATTTTCTTTAATTTATCTGACATTCCTACAATATCAATAATTGCTTTTTCCTTTTGGTGGGGTTTTTTTTGTTGTTGTTGTTGTCTAGTAAAGATTTTCTTGATGACAGTTGAAAAATTACCAATCTTCAAGAGAATTTGTTCTAGGTAAATCTTTTCATTTTCCAAATCACTGATTACCAAACAAAATTCCTTTGCTGTTCCATAGTGATAGTATAATTTTATGTTTTGTGCTTCTGGTATGATTGGATGTATATGCCACATGCTTGGCAGTGTGTGCTGGTTATCATTGTTTTTACTTTCCCTTGAGGGAGTCTTGTCACAAGAACATCTAAGAATGACAATTTTTGTTCTCATTCTGATTTCATTATAAATTTAATTGATGGAGCTATATTGTTAATGTGAATCCAGAATAACTGTATTCTTGCTTCACAATGTAGGCATACCACAAATCTATCAACATAACTAAGCCATACTTTAAGCAGAAATTGAGTAGTATTTATGGCTGTCTAGATCAAGTTACAACCAAAAATTCTAAAAAAAATTATTGGTTTATTTAAAGCAAATATTAATATTACTAATTCTTCTATCTAGTGAAGCTAGTTATTAAATTTATCCACTATTTTTTCCCATGCAAATTTTATAAATACAATTCTTATAAATTATATGTATCAAATTTTGTTTTATAATGATTAATGTTTCATTGAAAGAGATATATACACATGTAAAGTTAAGTTTTAAATAATAATAGACAGAATAAAGATACAACATTAACTGTACAGTAATAAAATATTTTTGATATAATAGAAACTTTATTATTTCAGCTAGATACTTTAAACTATACTTGATAATAATATAAGGTTTTAGCATAATATTCAAACACATGGGTGAGTGTGCATGAATGTTTTATGTGGTTGAATGTATTTTAAAATGAAATATTTTAACAAATTTATTATAAGTAATAATTGGATTTATTCAGCATGATGGGAACTTTAAAGAAACCAGAAGAAAATGAAAAGAAAAAATAATTTAATATTTTAACAATATTAAATCATTTATTTTATAAAACAAGAATGTCTATTTATTGCATTTTAATTATTAATTAATGTAATCTGGTATTTAATATTTTGAAAGAATATTTGCCCAAAATTTTTAAAAAATGAAATCACAAATTTTGGCACTATAAGCTTAGAAAATTTCCAAATATCACCTGCTTCTTGTTTCTAAGCAATAGTGGCAGAATATTCGTGTAAAAATCTAAAAAATGAAGAATTTTGGTAAAATTTATGATCTCATTCATCATATGTATGACAGGAATCTATAAATACACCTATGTGTTAAAAAATTGTTTAGTCTTTAATTAAATTTTGTGCAGAAGGACTGCATAGGATTTAAATTCAAAATTAGCCATCTTGGCATCCTGCACTGCCTCTCTAATGGCAAATGTTCCTATATAGTGTCCTGAATGAAGAAACTACATGTCTAACAGTGTATATCATTCAATAATGAATTTAAAAAGAATGATAGCCAAATAATTGAATTTAACTATAAAAACTTTCAAGAGTGCTTCATGGAATGTTACATTTTATTTGAATTGCATTGTTTATTCATCTCTCCAAAACAGATATTATTTGCTTGGAATTTATATTTGCTATATCAACATAAAGCTTCAAATGAGTATATGTGGTTTAATGGAATGAATTGCTTTATATTATATTTACAAACAAATGAATTGCTTTATGTTATATTTACAAATAAACTACCTAAAGTTTTGGATATTAGTTTCAAACTAATGCATCCAGTGGATTAATATACTGTTTAATACTACAATAATCTAATATTATGGATAATTATTACAAAAATGATTGTTAAGATTTATATTCATTGATATTTTGACTTCAGAAATATACTTAGAGAAGCCTTAGCAAAATAATTGTTGTGTTTATACTGTCTAAGGAATATAAAACAAACAAGTATAAGCTTGTCAAATGTTGTTTGAAAACTGACCATTAATGGATTTTTATTTACTTACAAATGTAGTCTTCATCCTTAAGATGTCAATAATTTAAAATTGTGAATATGTGGATAATTATTTCTTGGATATTTTTAAAGACTAAGAATTATAATTTTAAAGATACAATATAGTTATCAAATTTTTTAAATTTTATAATATTTAATGTTTATTGTTCTATAAAACTTCTCAAAAAAAGATGTGATAAAGATAAAGGTAACATATTATATTTCAAAATAGAAATAAAGCAAATGAATAAAGACTTACAAATTAAAACTAAAGTAAAATTAAATGATGTAAAAAGAGACATAGAGAAAATAATAAATGAATCTAAGTTAGAATTAAAAGAAACTCGCAAATCCTAAGCTAAATTCAGAGGGGATATAAAAAAATTACAGATAGATGTGAAAAAAATGAATGGAAAATCTAAAATCTAGCCTGACCAAATAAGTAAAAACAATAAAAATATAACTGAAAAACTAAAAATCTTTTAAAAAAATTTAAATTTAAGCAACAAAGCTACATAGAAAAACACATATAACATTTAAAGTGTTCTTTAATTAAAGAATGGAAGATTAAAGATATTAATATTAATTTAAGCAAATGCACTATAGCTGCAAAAGAAATTAATTTTCTTGGACATGTGATAAGAGTCCATGGTATTAAACCACATTATACTAAAATATCAGTTATTTAAAGTTTTCCACTACAGTTTTAATCCTCCTTTGGATTATGTAACTTTTATCACAAATGGAAGTGGAATAACAACTACTCGCATGAATTTGAGTGCATAAAATCTAGATTTTTGAAGCAGGTTATTCTATCATACCCTGATTTTAATAAAACTTTGTATGTACAAATCGATAGAAGTGGTTTTGGTCTAGGGGTTATACTATGTCAAGATAATGATCAGCAGAAACAAATAAATTTTTTAAGCCTTCTTAAAAATGCTGAATTGCACTACTCAACAACCGAGAAGGAAGCTCTGGCTGTCATATGGGCATTTCAAAAATTGTCAATTTTTTACTTGGGTCAAATGTAATTGTTCTCATTGACCACAAGAGCCTAAAAATTTTAAATAAAAGCTATTTAAATAATGAATGTTTAATTAGAAGGAATCTGTTCCTACAACAATTTAATTACAAGATTCAGTATTATAAAAAAAAGTAAAAAAAAAACATTATAACAGATGTCTTTAGTCACCATACAATAGAAGTAAAAAAATTTTCATCCAGACTCAGAAAACATTACCATAACAGGCCTTAATTTAATGATTGCTGACACTATTTGAAATTAAGTCAGATTATTGCTAGTTTATCCAATAAATTAGAATCTGAAAGCAACAATAGATTGATCAGTAGATTAAGAAAAAAATATAAAATGTTATAAAACATGTTCATCTGAAAGACGGATGAAACCAATGATCAGTCTTTGGAAAGTAATTGTTCTCTCTGGCCTTAGAAATAAATTGATATACTATGTTCATTGTTTATATTATGGGCCTAAAAAAATTGAATATATTTTGAGAAAATTGTTCTACTGGCCTGGCATGTACACCTCAATAATGAATTGACTAAAATATTGTGAGATCTGTCTTAGATCAAAATACTCTAATATGTCATAGGCAGGAAAACTCCAAACACATATTGTCAAATAGAACTAATGAAATCCTATCTATTGATTTCTATGGGCTCATCCCACCATTTAATAGATATAAATTCATCCTACTAACCAAGGATGTGTTCTCAAAATATGCAACCACGTATCCTGTTACTAAAGTTGATATCAAAGATGTTATAAAAAGCTTACAAAATTACCAATTTCCCCTAGTAACAAAACCAAAATCTATATTAACAGATCACAATACCTCTTTTATATCCAACACATGGAAAAGATGGGTAGTGTAATATCTGCACTTACGACTGTGCCAAGGTTATAACTGCGAGTCATACTGTGCGGTCAGCAAATAACGTTATACAATTCCCATGCTGTTCTTTTCCAATGAAGCTCTCCAACGACTTGGTCTGCCACGAAGCTCTCCAAACGAATTGGTCTGCAACGATGCTCTCCAATGAATTGGTCTGCAACAAAGCTCAGCCACGGATGCTCTCCCACGAATGGTCTGCACCGACTGCTCTCCAATGAATGGTCTGCAAGCGGATGATCTCCAAACGCATGGTCTGCAACTTGCTACTGCGTGACTGTTCTCTACTGCTGTCTATATTGCACTGCTCGATGTTACCCAGTCTTCTTATCACTCTCTGACAACTGCAACGATTAATCAATGCACTGACCAATAAGGTAACGTCTCTTATCTAGAAACATTTGTAATTAGCAAATATTTCTAGGAATTGTCGATCGCCATTACATCAATGCACTAATTAAATTCCTCAGCTATCAGAGCGCGATCTAAAAACAGCCTTACGAATAAATTCTAGTTTTTCTGGAGTGCACAAAAATGTCTGCCATTTTTACAAACACTACACACCTCCCTCCACTCCAGAAAAACCCTTGTTGCTAACGTTACTAATTGGGATTGACATTTTCACCCGGTTTCTCCGTCTACGGCTAAACTTGTAGTTCAACGTATTCGCTACTCCCAGGTTCCAAATGCGACTGCGCCATTGTAATATCCGCACTTACGACTGTGCCAAGGTTATAACTGCGAGTCATACTGTGCGGTCAGCAAATAACGTTATACAATTCCCACGCTGTTCTTTTCCAACGAAGCTCTCCAACAACTTGGTCTGCCACAAAGCTCTCCAAACGAATTGGTCTGCAACGATGCTCTCCAATGAATTGGTCTGCAACGAAGCTCAGCCACGAATGCTCTCCCACGAATGGTCTGCACCGACTGCTCTCCAATGAATGGTCTGCAAGCGGATGCTCTCCAAACGCATGGTCTGCAACTTGCTACTGCGTGACTGCTCTCTACTGCTGTCTATATTACACTGCTCGATGTTATCCAGTCTTCTTATCGCTCTCTGACAACTGCAACGATCAATCAATGCACTGACCAATAAGGTAACGTCTCTTATCTAGAAACATTTGTAATTAGCAAATATTTCTAGGAATTGTCGATCGCCATTATGTCAATGCACTAATTAAATTCCTCAGCTATCAGAGCGCGATCTAAAAACAGCCTTACGAATAAATTGTAGTTTTTCTGGAGTGCACAAAAATGTCTGCCATTTTTACAAACACTACAGGTAGAAAATCAAAATATTAAACACAAAATGAGCTCTATTCAAAATCCACAGTCCAATTCATTGGGCAGACTATTTAAAGTTTATTTACAAAGTAACCATAAAACTTGGGTCAACAAATTAAGAGATAGGACATTATATTAATATGATTCAAAGCAAGTGCACTAAATTTTCACCCATTCAGTTACAATTTGGACAGAATAAACCATTATTAATAAAAACTCCACTTCCTATCATGAGACTGATATTAGCAAGCCATGATAAACTTGAAAAATATCAGTTGTAAATGAATATCTCAATCAACTCAACAAACATATGTATTTAAAGTTGATGGTTTTATTCTAGCACGCATCCCCGAGGCTATCAACTCACAAAATCACAAGTTAAAAATGTTTTAAATTTTATGAGAAATCTTTCCAAGTCAAAAGTAAAATAGGAGATAATGCATTGTTACTAGCAACTCTAAATAGAATACAAGCTACCTACAATGCATGATGTTTAAGGCATATGTCACATTTGTGATAGATGTTTACATTTATTCTATAGTTTAAAATGGCTTATTTTCTATAAAAAACAACAACAAATTATTAGATGTAAGCATAACTAGGAAGTTGATATTTTGTAAAGAAGATTAAAAATTTATTGTATTGATAACGATGCATTTGGAGAAAATTAGATGAATAATTTAAGATAAATAAAATACTGTGCATTCCAGAATTATATGGTAAAAGTTTAAAATAATAACTCATTCATTAGAAACAATAATGTATATTATTAAAGAAAATGTTCCCCATTTCCCAAAAAAACAATTTATCAACTTTAATATTCAAAGGTCGATAAGTTTAAGATGTTAATATTATTATAGGCATTATGAACTTGATGCTACATTTATAAAATTATATAAGCTAAGAATCCCCCCTCCCCAGAAAAAAGTAAATGTAATAATATTTTTAATATCTAGATTAATAGTCACAACTATATACTGTATTCTAAAAAATTATTGGCTTATCAATAAAGCAAACAAATATTATTGGTTATTACTATTATTAGTGTTGGAAATAAAATAATTGGAAGTAATATTAATATTATTATTTCTTCTACCTAGTAAAGCAAATTATTAAATTTACCCAAGATCTCTTTCCATGCAGATTTTATAAATACACAGGGACTTAAAAATTATATGCATCAAATTTTGCTTTATCATGATTAAAATTTCATTGAAAAAAATACATACATATGTAAAGTTAAGTTTGAAAAAATAATAGACAGAATAAAAGAATACAACATAAACTACAATAGGAATAAAATATTTAAAATTATTGTGGTATATTAATAACTTTATTATTTCAGTTAGACAATTTATACTTAATAGTATTGATAAAAAAATCAAGTCAGATGACCTAATTTTAATAAAGCTCGTATTTACAAATGTTATATATAGAATAAGTTAAAAACAAACTCTTAACAAGCTTCAAAAATACCCTCAACCTCAGACCGCGGTTTCTGCATCTAGCGTCATCAGTGAGGTGTTAGGGAATAAAAATACTAGAACTAGTCTAGCATTTTATCAATGCCTAACTATTGAGAAGAAAATCTGAAACCTTCAGACATTTAATGTCTGAAGGTTTCAGATTTTCTTCTCAATAGTTAGGCACTCATCTGAAGGTTTCAGATTTTCTTCTCAATAGTTAGGCATTGATAAAATGCTAGACTAGTTCTAGTATTTTTATTCCCTAACACCTCACTGATGACGCTAGATGCAGAAACCGCGGTCTGAGGTTGAGGGTATTTTTGAAGCTTGTTAAGAGTTTGTTTTTAACTTACTCTATATATAATACTTAATAGTAATATAAAGTTTTAGCATAATATATAAACACATGTGATACAATCCTATTAACATATCTACATGTTTAAAATTGTATAATCTTTTTTATTAACAGATTGTGAATGAACTGTATTGGAACTAAATTTAAAGTTAGACATATTGGCATCTTGCAATAAAATGGTAATGGAGTAGAGAACCAGATAATCATTTGCTTAATGGCAAATGTATCTTAAAATAGTCCTTAATAGAAAACTAAATATCTAACCATGTTCATCATCTTGTAATACACTTTAAATGGAATGAAATGTTAAAACTTGGATTTAAATATGAAAGTTGAACCTAGTTCGGGAATGGTACTTTTGTTTAAACCATGTTGCTCACTTATCTATTCTCCAAATATTTTTTTGATGTTTAATTACTACAACAGTCTAAAGTTTTCTGGATAAATACTTATGTATTGAACAATTATTATTAAAAATGAATTTTAACAGTATTGAATTTTATCTTAGTCTGAAAATAAAACTTTTATTGGATAATTATTGTTTAAATACATTTTGTAAACTAATGAATTTATATTCATAAATATTGAGAGAAAAGTTATAATTTATGAATGCTATCCCTTAAGAGATTAAAAACTATGACCCATACTTAGGAAATAAAACAACTTATTGTGATTCTCTGGGATAATTTTAACTCACTATTAGTGGATTAAAGGGATTATATATTTTATTCCACACTATGATTGTATTGTATTTTAAAGCTCAATCTTCATTATTAATTACTCTATTCTAAGGATTAAAATTTGTTTCACCAATCTATTAGGATTTTACCAGAATAAATATTTTGAACTTCTTAAGGTTGGATTAATTTTCAACTATAAAGATATAGTATATTTCTCATATTTTTTTAATTGTTATATCTATAGTTATCTTGTTCGGTGAAAGTTTTCCAAGGAACAAGGTATAATAAAATAATATACAGGTAGTATATGAAATGTACAATTATAATTACATATAAATGTGTTATTGACTTCTTATACTACAGAGACTGGTTGTTAGTATTTAAAGTTAATTAATAATGGTTTATAATTAAGATATATTTAATATTTAATTGATCTATTATTTTAATCCTGTTTCTACAATAAAAACTATCTAAAGCATATAATTTAAATATTATAAATATACCCTTATTTATCCACATGGCAACACTCAAGATTTTATAAAAATTATAATGCTTATTCAATTATACTTGTGACATTGATACTTGTATCACTGAGTTAAATTCCTGACAATATTTTATTATCATTTTATTCATAATGTGAGCTTGATAAGACTCTTATGGAATGCTACCAGTTCCTATTGGAATCAGAATCATTAAAGCCATGTTTTAGAAACAATATTATAAGTTGGGTTAATGTTTTCCTCTTATATGAAATAACTACATTTAAATTCAGATACCTAAAAGAAATGTGTCTTATTATTTAATTAAAGATATGATAAAACATTCTTTTGTTATTATTCATAAGTAAGTTCTTTGAATAGATCTTAATAATTCTCTTCAATAAATTGTATTGCTTTATATCATATCAAGTTATATCACACATTCAGATATCACAAGAATTTTCATAATCACTGTAGAGAACTTGTTATTATTGTTATTTTGTTTATTTAAAATATTTTTTATTCTTTATTGTTAATAAGTTAATTATCTGGTCTTTGTCTTTAATTAGGTAATACTCATCAACTACTAATTTTATAAATAAATATTTGTCACATGATTTTATAATTATTATGCATTATTTAAAAGGCTTACTGTTTTATGAGAGATGTTGTTCTATATTTTATACACTTACACCATCTTCATCTCAATATTTTGTTGGTTAAGATATAAATTGAGTATAATAAAATGTGCATTGTTATTTCATCATATCAATAATAATAATTTATAATTTTAAATTTTAAGAATAGTATTTATTATATTTTAATCTTATAACATTGACATAACTTTAAACCAAATTTATATAATATGAAAGCTTAGAACAAACTTGCTAGCCCAAATATATGAATGTTATAGGATTTATTTATTCTTGGATAGTAGAACTCTGAGAAATTATTGTGATTAGTTATAAATACACATCTGTATAGTGCATCCTTAAAATAAATATTTGTTTATTATAAAGAATCTTGTAAAGTGACCATCCAAGTCTTTTAAACTGTTAAGCTCAACCTTATTTGATCGGTATATTTTTATCATATATTTTTAGTCAGTTACAATTTGGCATCGCAAACACATATATAATTAAATTGATTATTAAAATTATAAAATTACATGCAGTTTCTTTCTTCAATTCAGTTAAAATTTTGATGTGACCTTAGATAATGATTATTTTATAATCCTTATAATAATTAATGAACATAAAATTTAAATATTATCTTGGAACTTTCATAACTGCAATATAAGGTGTTTAATGTGTATATGTTTAAAAAGATATAGCATTCCATATATAAGTTATATTAAAAAAAATATTTATTAATGATAATACTAATTAATTTTATTGGTGCAGTCTATAAAATATTTGTTTCTAGGACAATCAAAGAGGATAGTCAAGAGGTAGATGTTTATGTAATATTCAGATTGATATTAAAAATTGTACTGCTTATTTACTTATTTATATTACAATTGTTTATTTATCTTATTTAAAGTACAAGTTTTTACTAACATTTATCTCTAAGTATGATTAATACTACTGATAATTTTTTGGTGGATCTGAAAGTAGTATAGACCAAAATGCTACACAACAAATTTTGCAGATGCTTAGTAAAATGCAACCTGATTCAGACACTAAATATAATGCCTCGCAATCTGATTTTAAAGAATTAAATGATGAATTTGAAGTTTTTCATAATAATATTAAAGAATTAAATGTTAAGTTTGATGCTTCTAGAGTTGATTCTAATATTAAATATAAAGCTTCTAAAGATGGCTTTGAAAACTTTAAAAATCAATTCGAAGAATTTAAGATAAATTGTGAACAATCTAGAATAGATTCTGATATCAAATTAAATGAAATAAGATTAATCTTGAGACTTATAAAATTGAATCAGATATTAAATTTAATGCTAGAAAAAAAATGTAATGAATCTATTCATGAGTGGAATGATCATTTAAAATGTGTGAATAACAGATTAGATAATGTGGAATTTAAGTGTAATATTTTTTTTTTTTTTTTGATGAATTCAATGAAGTAGAGGAAAACAATAAAAATTTAAAAGAAACAATAGAACTATATCAAAATAATTTTAAAATAGAATTAAAGAAAGTAAATAAAGACTTTCAAATCAAAACCAAAACAGAGCTAGATGACGTAAAAATAGAAATTGAGAAATAAGTAAATCAGAGTTAAAGGAAATTCATAAATCTCAAACTAAATCTTGAGGAGAAACAAAAAATTACAGAAATATATAAAAGAAATAAATGAAAAATATCAAAGCTAGTCTGAACAAATATATCTGAGAAGTTGGAGAATTTTAAAAGAGAAATATAAAGTAAACACTACCTAGATGAACAGATGAAATATATGGAGGAAATAGTAGAACAAATAAATATAAATGACCAAATTCAAGAATTAAAACAAAAACTGCATGAACTACAAATTCTTAATAATAATAAAACTTTAGATAAATTAGAGACTAGTGTTAAAAGTAATTAGAATGATGACAGGGATAAATATGCACCAGATAATTTAAATATGGAATTTAACAAATTTAATCCTAGTCATAATAAAAATAAATATCCTATTGAATATTTACATAGATTAAAAGAATTGCTTGAATTGAACCAATTAAATGAAAAAGAGAAATTAGCTATTGCCAGTAACCATAAATATGCTTTTGGCAAAAGATTTATGGCAATTACTTTTTGATAAACTAAAACATGGTAATTTTAAGAACCTTATAATATCCAGCTTTTGGAGTGAAAACCACCAATATAATATAAAATACCATTCTCTCATGAAAAATATAATGCTAGTAGAAGTTACACTCAATTTTTCAGAATCCAGGCTGCTAAATTAAATACTTTAACTGTATTTCCTCTGTCTGAATATCAAATAGTAAGAATTATCACACAACTTATCTAGGCATATCAAGCAAACCTTAATTAATGCTGATAGGCACACCATAGAGGAAATAATTGAAATATTAGACATCTAGAAATGAATAAAAAAACTTCAGAAAATAAATACAAACATAATAAAAAATCCTCTCATTACTCAATATCTAATGTAAACTTAACTGAAATGAGAAACATCTCAAAATAAATTATATAATAGGAATAGAAGTCATCATATAGGGAGACAATATCGTTATATAAATGCTAATGTAAATATTGGTATGATTAAATAATCAGTTAGAAATACTGGTGGCACAGGAAATTATCCTGCAGATGAAGTTCAAAATACTTCTATACAAATATTAGGAGCTAAAACACAAACGTGTATTAAATAAAAAAAAAAAGGATCTTTCCAAATTAAAAGATGGGTTATGAGATACTTAAAATGCATGATCTTTAAAGCCCATGCCATGTTTGTAATACAAGTATATGTTTATATTAAAGAAATGACTTGTTAGTTTTACAGTTAAAAAAGAATTGCCATTATAAGAATAAATAAGCTTATGTTTAATAAAGCAATTGAAAGACTTTTTTGCAATAATAAGCTATATTTTGAAGAAATATTTTAGTAAATAATATAGAGAAATAGAGTGTTTATACATTCCTGGATTACATGTTGGAAATTTAAGTGAGATAATTAGTTTGTATTAGAAATAATAATGTATATTAAAAGCTTTCCCTTTTCCTATAAAACAAGTTAAGATTAATTAAAAAGATCTAAACTTAATAATTATAAGTTGATAATTTTAGCAATACTAATATAGTTAAAGTGTTTGTAATTTTAGACTAGAGTTCATAAAAACTTATTTTTAAAGGCCAAGAATTTTTTTTTTTGTTACGGAAGGACAAAATATAATGAAATTTAATATATGAATTGCCAATAATAATCATAATTTAAAAATATTTTATTGGTTTATAAATATTATTACTATTATTTCTTATAACATCATTATTACCATTGCTGCAAATAACAATATTAAATTTATATTATTAATATTACTTTATATGAGAAATTATTAAACTAATCCATGATGGTGTCTCATATATATTTTATAATTACAGTGCTTTTTAATATATGTATGAAATTTCTTTTTATCATGGTTTATATTTAGATTAAAATATTCATACTCATAAAATTAATTTTAAAACAGCAATACATAGAATAAAAAGGTATAATACTAACAATAATAATAAATTATATAAAAATAGTATCAGTATAGTAATAACATTATTATTGTACATATATAAATAAAATTACAATGAATAATGACAGAAAGTTTTAACATAATATTTAAATATATATGTGTGTACAAATAGTTCTAGTTCTTAAATGTATCTAAATTTGAAAAGATATAATAACAAAATATTTAAATAAATTTATTAATATTGGCAATAATATATTGATTATAATGAAAACTTAAAAATAAAGTAAAATCATTTATTTTAATATTTACAATATACATATTTGTTTGTAAAATAATATGTACTTTATTTTTATTAATTAATATAATATATAGGGTATATGAGCACAGACTTTCACACGACCCATCACTCTCCACACTATCTCATAACACTGATATATGTTGAAAAGATAAAAATCACCAATATGTAATAACAGAAATACACAGGCAGTAATCTGGACCAACTGATGATTGCTGGTTTAGCATGAAATATGTATATTGGTGATTATTTATCTTTTCAACATATATGTGTTCAAGTGTATCAGTGTTATGAGATAGTGTGGAGAGTGGTGGGTCGTGTGAAAGTCTGTGCTCATATACCCTATATATTACATATATAGACACAGGTATATAATTTTATGCCTGTGTGTTTCAGTTATTAATTAATATAGTAAAATATTTAAAATATTTTGAAATATTATTTTGTCATTTTAAAATAACTTCATTACAAATTCGGTGCTACAAATTCTTACAACTTCTAAAGATCAGCTGCTTCATATTGATTCTGGCAGCAATGATAAAATTTTCTCATAAAATGCAGAAAGAGTTAAAAATTTTAAGAAAAAAATGATCTCATTCATTATGTATTGCAATCCCATAAATACATCTGTGTTCAAAATTGTTTAGTCTTCTTTATTAACAGATTGCATGTGAACTGAATTAGGCTTAAATTTAAAATTAGTATTATCGGCATCTTGCAATAAAATGATAATAAAGTAGAGAACCAGATAATCATTTGCCTTAATGACAAATGTTCTTTGAAACTGTCCTTAATAGAGAACTAAATATCTAACCATCTTCATCATCTTGTAATGCATTTTAAATGGAATGAAATTATAAAACTAGGATTTAAATGAGAAAGTTGAAAGTAGTTCAGCAATACTACTTTTGTTTAAATCATATTGTTCACTTATCTACTCTCCAAATATTTTCTTGATGTTATAATTATTACCACAACTTATTTTTCTGGATAAACATCTACATATTGCACAATTATCGATAAAAATGAATTTTATCTAATAAATTTTTTCTTTGTCTGGAAAAAAAATTATATTAAATAATTACAGTTAAAATGAATTTTTTAACTAATGGGATTTACCTTCATAAATATTTAGAGAAAAGTTATAATTTATGAATGTCATCCTTTAATAGATTAAGAACTATGTTCCATACTTAGAAAATAAAACTTATTGAGATTCTCAGGGATAAATTTTAACTTACTATTGGTCAATTCAAAAAAGTATTTATTCCAAAACTAGTAAATAAAACAACTTAGTCTAAATTAATATATTTACATTAGTCTAATTTTGGAATATTTTAAACTCACTATTATTGGATGGTATTTAAATCTCAATCTTCATTATTAATTACTCTATTCTAAGGATTAAAATGTTTCACCCATTCATTAGGATTTTACAACTTAAAATGTTGAAAGATTTACTCATTTTCAAATATTTTCAAAGACTGTGCAAGAATAAATATTTTGAATTTTTTAAGACTTTGAATAAATTTTAAACTATAAGGATATATTATATTTCTCATATTTGTTTATCATATTTAGTTATCTTGTTCTGTGAAAGTTCTCATAAGAAGCAAGGTATAATAAAAAATGTAGATAGTATTTGAAATTTATGATTACAATTTAGTATAAATGTGTGTTATTGATTCTTTTTATTATGGAAACTGATTGATATTTAAAGTTAATTAATAATGGTTTATAATTAAGATATATTTAACATTTTCTTTTATTGATCTATTATTTAAATCCTGTTTCTACAATAAAAATAAAAACTATCTAAAGCAGGGGTGGGCAATTGTTTTGGCTCGGGGGCCACATAGGTTGGTGGAGGGCCACATCGGAGGCCACTTTGTGGAAGCGAAGGTTAACGGAGGGCCGCATCTTTTTTCATGACACAATAAACACTCTGCTTTATTCCCTGTATTACCAAAGAAATATTTTTTTGTCCATTCTTCATTAAACACATGACATTCATTACCAATTTTACATTTTTTTGGAGCATTCATGGTTTCACAAAAGTTGGAAATATATATATTTGCTAATGCAAAGACAAAATTGAAATTAATCAGATCAACTGGAAAATCACTGCACATCGTATCTACAGCGCATGTATATTGATGTGGCCATTCTAGTGGAAAATATGAGATGAATATTCGGTCATGCAATAGAAAGGAAATCCCAGTCCAAGGTGGATTTTTCTGATTGTCTTGGAGGGCCGCATAAAAAGTCTTAGCGGGCCACATGTGGCCCTTGGGCCGCTATTTGCCCACCCCTGATCTAAAGCATATAATTTAAATATTATAAATATTACCCTTATTTATCCACATGGTAACTCTCAAGATTTTATAAAAATTATAATGCTTATTCAATTATACTTGTGACACTGATACTTGTATAAATATTATTTAGTAGAGTTAAATTCCTGACAATATTGTATTATCATTTTATTCATAATGTGAGCTTGGTAAGACTCTTATGGAATGTCACTAGTACCTATTGGAATCAGGATAATTAAAGCCATACTTTAGAAAGAATATTATAAGTTGGGTTAATGTTTTGCTCTCGTATAAAATAATTAAATTTAAAATCAGATATCTAGAAGGTTTGCAGTCTCTCAGTTTAATTTCAAATACTGTTTGCGCTTTATAAATTAAATATTATTTACATACGTTACTGCAAGTTATAACATCTAAAAACTACTGCATAGTAAATCGTAGGATTTCATGCTGTATGTTTGTAATTTAAACTCAGTGAATTAAATGTGAATATGTGTGAAGATTCACGCTTTCAAATCTAAGTACTTCAGATTGGCTTGGATATAAAGAAAGACAAGTAAAGAGGAAAGTGGATACCCTCTTCTTGTTAAATTCTCTGTCTTGTATTTACAATTTGATCGCTATTAATAACACCTGAGGTTTGCAGTCTCTCAGTTTAATCTAGAAGAAATGTGTCTTATTATTTAATTAGAAATACAATAAAACATTCTTTTGTTATTATTCATAAATAAATCCTTTGAATAGATCTCAACAACTCTCTTCAATAAAGTGTATTGTTTTGCATCACATCAAGTTATATCACACATTTAGTTATTAATAAAGTAGGAATTATTTTCTTTATTAGAAACATCCCAAGAATATTTATAATCACTGTGGAGAACTTATTATTATTTCATTTATTTAAAATATTTTCTATTCTTTATTGTTAATAAATTAATTATATATTTTGCTAATTATCTGGTCTTTGTCTTTAATTAGGTAAACAAATATTTGTCACATGATTTATAATTATTGTGCATTATTTAAAAGGTTTACTGTTTTACAAGAGATGTTGTTCTATATTTTATACACTTACACCATCTTCATCTCAATATTTTGTTGTTTAAAATATAAATTGAATATAATAAAATACCTTTTGCTATTTAATCATATCAATAATAATAATTTATAATTTCAAAGATTTAAAATTTAAGAATAGTATTGATTATATTTTAATCTTATAACATTGAGATAACATTAAATCACATTTATATAATATGAAATCTTAGAACAAATTTGCTAACCCAAATATATGAATGTTATACGATGTATTTATTCTTGGAAATCCATACTTATATGATAAGTTATAGTAGATCCCTCCAAAATTATTGTGATTAGTTATAAATACACATCTACATAGTGCGCAATCTTAAAACACATATTTGTTTATTATAAAGAATCTTATAAAGTTACCTTCCAAGTGTTTTAAAAAGTTAAGCTCAATCTTATTTGGTGGTATAAATGGTCTGAGTTGTCTTTATATATTTTTGGGCAGTTATAATAATAAATACGATTTTCCAGATTTTAAAATAAATTTGGAACCAATCATAAAAATAATTAATATGTTAAAAAAATGTAAGCAATGTATTCAAGTGATAAAAGATAACATTCATAAGAGAGCATAAAAATATTAAATTTTATTTATGGATCTCTCGATGCTTAGAAACTTAAAACAATAAAATGTAATCATTGCAATAAACTGGTCTTAAAAAATTAATGGATTAAAAGTTATAAGAGAAAAAAAAAAAAAATATTATTATTAAGTTACACCATGTTTAAAGGAAATGCAAAACATTAAAATGTAATCAATTATGTTATAAAAAAATATTAAAAGATATAAAAATTTAAAAGTTAAACAATTTTTATTTTAAGATTACTTCATACTTAAAGAGGGTGTAAACCATGAAAATTTAAAATTGTGTTCCAGACAATTTGCAGAAAATAATGATCACTATATGGAATAAATAATTTATGTACAGTATATGTAACTTGTTATAATACATATATTAAGTTAAAATCTGATATGTTCATCATTATTTATAAAAAATATTGATATATTTCAATAAAAAGGGTCTCTAGTTGTTTCCTTTTATCATGGTGTACAATTGTGAAACATCCAATCCATTACCATAGATTACAAAGACATCAATCTGATCAACAAGTTCAGAACAACTCATGATAGCCATGCTTAAATGCTTTAGAAATAGAACTGCCTCTGATATATTTAGTTGTGGCCAAATGCAAACTTTTAATTATATACTTAATGATTGTCTAATCTATGCATACAATGGCAAAATTTAAATATTTAATAAAGCAATGATGAATCTGCTACCTCTGATTTGTATTTACAAAAATGCCATTATATTTGTGAACAGTAAATTACCTAAAAAAAATTCATATATTAATTACAAAAATAATGAATATTTAACTAAATGTGTTATTAACAAATGAGTTAATAATATGCTATAATTATTAATTTTTAATGTAAAATGTTATGTACAATTTTAAATTGCATTGTAACTTTCTATATAATGCTCAAATTAAATAAGTAATAAAATACATTTTAGCTAACTAACATAATATGTTTTGTGATATGTGTATTGAATATTTTTTTAATTTTGCTGAATAAAAAAAACAGCTATATTACATCCAATGATACTAAATGATAGAAATTATAGTGATTAATTCTATTGTTTATAAAAAATGTTAAAGATAGCCAACATGACAAAGTATTGTACAAATAGACAAATTTCAGGCCATTACCACAAATAATGCCTAGAGTAGAAATATACTATCAGTTTATTACAAGTAACAACTGATTGTGAAGTGTCAAGCGTTGTTAGCCGAGAGGTCATCGCACCCACCTTGCAAGCAAGTAGTTGGTTGCAGACGGGTGTGGGTTCGCGTCCCGGCCGATGCTATGACATATGGAAAAAAAAAAAACTGATTGTGAAGTATTTTGAAACAAACGAATAGCACTTAATGAAAAGTATTTATACCAATAGATGAAAACTATTAAAATGAACAATTCTGAACAAGACTGTTTTGAGATGGATTTATTTAATAAACAACAAAACTTGATAATGATGTGCATAGTTATTATAGTTGTGTGCAGAATAGGTTATATTGAAAAGAGTGTGGCATCACAATAATGCACACACACACTTATAAATGTTTACTAATAAGTAAAACTAAAAGTATTTTAATTAATCTGTATAAAGATAACTGCAATTATGGAAAACTAATTAGAATGTGTTGCTAAAAAAGTATTAACTAAAAATAGCAACAGTAAAAAATACAAAGCACAATAAATCAAAACTATTAAAAAAACAAATCAACCTAACGATAAGAGAGGCCAGCATTGTGGAAAAAGAAGAAGGACCTGAAATGAGCTTCATACCCAGTTAAATCCCTGCTAAAGGAGAATCTAGGCCAACTTAGAGGCCAGCCTCAGTCATTATTTTTTAGTATGCCTAAGGGTTTGTGTTTAATGTCAAAAGTAAATAATTAGTAATTAAATGTACTGCCAATACACTGTGCTCCGAGAGTCTTTTTCATTTATAATATGTTGAGCCAAACTCTTAGTTATAGCCATCATTGTATTAATTGTATTGAAAGTCAGAACATTAATTGGCATAGATGGACAATCTAGTGTAAAACCTGGTAATAATTTGTATTGAAATTGTCAGAGCACAAATAATCAGTGGGTTGAAATTAAAAGCTAAACAATGTGTAAGTATATTAAAACTGTTGATAGGCAAGCTGTTAGTGAGAAATATGGAAACATAGCTAGGGATAGATGAATTTAACTTAATACCTCCCACCAAGTATTCTATATACACAAAATATAGATATTTTATTGTTAATAAAATTAAAGATGATGTAACAAATTGCCAAACAACTTCTATTCGCATGACCGAGAATAACTGAGGTTGCAAACAGGCTATATAAACCCAAAGATCCCGAAAGTCTAACTTATATAGAATTAGTTATGCAACTTAATAAACACTTTAGTCTTGAGCCATCAAAACACATAGTTTGCCTTTACTTGCAAAATAGATCTCAAGTTAGGAGGGAAAGTTGCAGAGATTTCAATCCTATCTTGTGAGACTTAGCAAAAAATTGTGCATATGGGGAATACTTAGAGGAAGCATTGCTAGAATAGTATTTATGGGGGATAGCTATCCAAGACCTATTTGTATCTGGATGCCATCAAAAGGCATGATCTATAAATTAGTACTAAGTATCTTTAAAGAACTTCAACAAACTAACATGGATGGTCCAAAACAGACTACAATCTTTAATATAAGCAAGGCAGAAGAGTCATAAAAAAGTAAAAATTGAATGCTACTCCTGTGGCAAAAAATGGACATATTGCACATAAATGCAGCTGGACAAATGAGAAATGCAACAGCTGCTGAAAGATAGGCCACTTAGCGAAGGTTTGCACATAAAAATTAAAACAAGTACAAATAAAAAATCTTCAGAAAACAAACTTAGGAAATGAGAACATTTTACCAAAATAAATAAGGTAGAGATAAATAATAGGCAGCAAATAATGTTAGTAGTACATATATGTGATAAACCAATAGAAATGGATAGTAGTGCTGAGGTATCTATCATATCAAAGACAGTCCATTCTGAGATAAATAAAAAAAAAATCACAGACCAACTAAAAATAGGAATAACAGAGATAAAAGTGAACAATGCAAATAGAAATCCCATTAATATTATTGGGATAGTAAAAATAATGTTAACCATAACTAACCATATATTTAAAGGTAATGTAGTGCCTATAATGGATAGAGAATGGTCCATCTCTTTAGACACTAAAATATATGCATGGTAAAATAAAGTAAATATTGAAAAGAAATTAAAGGCTAAATTTCCTAAACTTTTTTAGTGAAGCAAGAAAAAATTAATACCAAGCCAATCAAAATTGAGATTTAAGAAGGCATAAAACCCATCCACGACAAGCCCAGGAATATATCTTTTTTACAGAGATCATGGGTCAAAAAGGCATTAGATGATCTGATAAAGAAAGGTGTACTGACACCTGTGGAAGATGCAGAATGGGCTACCCCTATAGTCATCATAACAAAGCAAAATGAATAAATCCATATGTGCGGAAAGTTTAGTTAAAAGTTCATATCCCATTCCGAGCATTAGAAAGATAGTAGGTGACCTAGATGGAGCAAATTATTTTGCAAAGCTAGATTTGAATACCACTTTTCTTCAAGTATGAGTGTCAAAAGAAATAGTTGTACTTCTGACTATAACAATAAACAAAGTATTGTATAATTATAATTGCCTGCCATTTGGGATAATCATCACTGAGAATGTATTCCAAGTGAAGATCAACGTGTTATTAGAAATGGATGGAGTTGTGCCATATTTTGATGATATACTCATGATGGCAGATTTGGAGAAAGTATGTAAAAGGCTAAAAAAATTGGAGCTATACTTAACCTGGGAAAGTTTATTTGGAGTGCATCAAAAATCAAGTTTCTAGGCCATATTATTTCAAATGCAGGAGCCAGACCCAATACTGAAAAAATTAAAGCAATTATTAATGCACAAATTCTGAAGATACTTAAAGAACTTCAGGCCTTTAAAATTTTTTTTGAAAATTTCTAAAGGGAAAAGCCCATGTAACCACTCCCTTGTATGAATTACTTTGGAAAATCAATGATGGAGTTAAAAAGAGCTACAAGAGTGTGTACTTCAGAAAACCAAGGTTTTGCTCACCTCAAACCCCCTATTACTGTCTTATAACAATAACATTAACAACTGATGAATCTGATAATGGAAATGGAACGGTACTCAGTCTCCTGGCTAGGATATTATCAAAGGCTGAAAAAAAAAATAGCCTACTGAACAAGGAGAGATAGTTCCAATAACAGCTATTTGGAAATTTGACCAATAAATTTATGGTCAATTATTTAAAATAATAACCAACCGTCATCTATTATTGGGAATATTGCCAATAAAAAAGCCACTCTAGACCATTTAAATTCACATATTGTTTGCTAGCACATTTATTGGCATACAACATTAATTAAATAAATCTTTATGGAGTATGCACAATAGTTATCAATGATAAGGAATTACATTATAATGGGAGATAAGATATTAATCCCACCAGTAGGTCATCCTAAAATACAAGAAATCTTTCATTAGAGGTACCTGGTATAGCTAAAAAAAAAACTCTAGCCCACAGTGACATATATTGGCCAGATATGAGTGCAGACATAGAAACACAAATTAGAAAATGCAAATCATGTCAATCTATGGCAAATGCTTCTCAGAAGAAGTTTACAGCATGGCCAAAAACAGACAGACCATGGAGCCATGTGCATATAAACCATGCAGTCCCAGTAAATGATAACTTTTTTTTTAATTTTAGTAGACACTGGCTCCAAGTGAGCAAAATATAAATTAGCAAAGAATACAAGGGTGATGAAAACCATCAGCATTTTATGTGAAATATTTTCATATAGGTCACTGGAAGACTATGTGTCAGAAAATGAGATGAGATTTATGTTCAAAGAATTGAAATCATTCGTAGATGAGTGGAGAAGTGAACATATTTGTGTTCCTCCATATTACCCAGAAAACTACCGGAATAGTGCAGCATTTAAAGCTAGTTTAAACAAACTAAACCACATGAATATAGATCAAGCATTAAATATGGTGATGCTATACCAACATATTACACCTTCCATGCCTATTAGGAAATCACCTGCAGTTATATTGATGTGTAGGAAGTTAGGTAATAAGCTGACTGTTCTTGAACCAGACAAAGAAAAACCAACACTATATGAACATCAACTCATAGAGAGAATTTATGAATGTCCAACAGTCTATGTAAGATATGAATAGAAGAAAAAATAACCAAAGTTATTTCAGACCAAATAGTGAAAATAAAAACATCAGCAGCATGTTACAATCAGCATATAAATTATATCTGGAAAAATTGGATGAATGCAAAGTGATGATTATATTAAAATTCCTGACAGGATATTATCCAGAACTGACACTTTAGAAGATGAAAACTGCATAGAGACATATATGAATAAATCTGATGAAACAACAAAAGTTTAAACAAACCAGAGATACAGAAGCCCCAAATGAATGCTTCTGACTGCCAAGAAGAAAATAGATGTTGCCGAATGTGGCTCCAGAAAAACACATGGTTCTCAGAAATAAGTTATATAGAAATGAGTGCAACATAGCACACACAAAGATATATAAACGCTTAATAATAAGTAGAACTAAAAATATTTTAATTAATCTGAACTAATGGTAAAATCAAAGTATTTTAATTAATCTATATAAATAAAAAAACTAAAAGTATTTTAATTAATATGTACAAAGATAACTGCAATTAGATTATGGAAAACTAATTAGTGAAACATACGGCTAAGCAGTATTAACTAAAAATAGAACAGTAAATGATTGCAAAGAACAATAGAGCAGAACTATTAAAAAGACAGACCACCCAAAGAGAGAGGCCTGTGGTCTAGCCTTCGTACTCAGTTTAATCCCCACTGAGGGTGCTGAAGGAAGAAATTAAGCAATTTTGGAGACCATTCTATCTTTATTGTTTTTGTAATCATGTAAGGGCTTGTGTTTAATGTCAAAGATAAATATATAATATTGTAAATATTCATATGTACACTGTAAGATCTTAATATTAAGGGTTTTAGAATAATTAGTAATTAAATATAATTCCAACATATTGTACTCTTTTCATTTATAATGTTATTTGATTCAACTCTTACTTATAGTAATGAATGTATTAATTGCATGGTAAATCTGGACAAAGCAATTATCATTAATTTAAATTGTTTTTGTTTTTTTTAATATCTTTTTAATATCCCTGTTTTTGCTAAATTAAGATGAAAAAAATATTTCATCATTGAGATCATCATCTCACGTTTAAAGTAGAAATTACTTTAAAGTCAGAAAAAAAATTCTTTAAGAGATAATCAATTGAGTTAAAATTTGAAGACAAAAATAGCTTGCAAGCTTAAAAAGAATGTTGATTTTTAGTCCAGAATATAATTTAATTGAGATTCCTGGGAGAATTTCTTATGTTCCAGTAAATGACTTATATATCATTAAGTTAACTTTAAATTAATGGATGTATTGAATACTATCCCTTTCTCTGAAACTTCCTTAAGAAGATAAATAAAATATGAGCATGATAAAACCTGATTTTGGTAAGAACATGCATAAATGGAACAGAAAAATAATTATTAAGCAACTAATTATATATAAATTAGATGAAAGAAATGCTATATTTATTACAATTATACATATGAACTGAAGAATCACTAACATATGCAGCAAATATATTTCCATCATATTATAATCAAATTAATTTAGCACACTTAAAATATACAATTAATTTTTCTCTCATCCCTTACTTAATGAATGTTGTTTTTAATTTTACACAGTATATTTCTCTTAAAAATATTTAATAGTATTATTAAAATCTATAGACAACTTTTTCTTTTAATTTCTTAAATATATAATTAAGCCATACATACATTTACTAATATGCACTGTATACACACAGCAATCTATAAATTTTTAACAAGCTATCAGTTTTTTTTTTTATTATTTTTTTTTTTGACTATGCAGCATTCTAATTTGAACTGCAGTCAAATTTGTTCCTTTACAATAGAAAGTAGAGAACTTGTTTTCAGAAACTGCAAAGAATTTAAATTTGATCAGATGTAAAAACCAATAAACATCTCTGCACTATAATATTGTAAAAATTTTAACTATGATGAAATGCTAGTTAAATTTTGTGATGAAATCCTAAATACGAGATATTAAATTAAGTTGTGATCATAAAAACAGCAAGCAATTGGCTCATTACCACCAACAACAATAAAACACATCATGGGCTTAATTGTATTATTCTGTATAAACATATGTGTATATGGTTAAGGATACCCTGTAATATTCAGAAAATAAGATGGCTGAATTATAAAACCAATCATTACATTTGTCTTGGTTCGAGCATATTATACAATAAATTTGAACATTATTTTCACTGGAGAGATAAGTCCTATATAATATTGGTAGCTTTTATTCAAAAGACATAGGTAAAGACAAAGTACAATAAAAGAGCAAAAACTAGAATCATTTGTTGCAGAACTGCAAGTCAGCATCTAGCCTTTCTTCTCCACATCACCCCTACACACTTTCTTATTTCAGTCATCAATTTTGCGTGGTTTATTTCTGGGTCTTTTACAATTGCTTGGAATCTAGTTTAATATTTTAATTGTCCATCTATTATCATCTCTTCCAGCAATATGTCCAGCCCAACTCCACTTCAATCTTTAAATCCTTTCAATGATGTCAGTAACATCTGTTTGTTCTCTTACCCATATATTTAGTTTTCAATCTCTTCTTGTTACTCCTAACACACATCTCTCCATACTTCTTTGAGTGGTCTGAAACCTTTGTATTGCTCTTCTATTAAGTAAGAACTGGTAAAGCATATTTATTTAAAATCTTCTTTTTCAAACACATAGGCATATTTGCTTTTAATATTAAGTTATTTCTATCAAAAGCACTCCAACCAAGTTTATTTCTATGATTAATCCCATCCATTATGTTTCCATCTATAGTAATAATCTGACCAAGATGTTTGTAATTGTTAACTTCTTCTAACTCATCATTATCAATCTTTTATTTTCATCTTTTGAGAGAATCCACTGAACATTACTTTAGTCTATTTAACAGTTACCTTTGGTCCTATTTTCTTACTTTCATCTAATAACTCCTGCAATATTTCCTGAAGCTCTGAAGCATTATTTGCAAAAACAACTACCTCGTCTGCAAAATCTAAATGACTTAAATAATCTCCATCTACTTTTATTACTTTAGTTTCTGATTTTAAACCTCTAAATACTTCTTGCAGCACTACTGTAAAAAGTTTTGGAGATATGGAGTCACTCTGTCTTACAACTTTCTCAATGTTAAACTTGCTAATATCATTATGTAATCTAATTGTTGCTGTTGCATTTTTATAAATATTCTTCAGAATATGACAATATCCTGGGTCTATACATTGAAGATCCAATGCTTATATCACTGAAGAAATGCTTATAGAATCAAATGCCTTTTCATAATCTACAAATCCAAAGCAGAAAGGCAATTCATATTCATTGGTCCTTTCTATAACTTCTCTTAATATTTGGATATGATCCATTGTACTAAAACCATTTTTAAATCTAGTTTGTTCTTTTGGCTGGTTGAAATCCAAAGTGCTCTAGAGACGAATTGTAATTATCTTGATAAAATTTTTATATAAAACTGATAAAACATTGATATGTCAGTAATTTCTAATATCTTCTTTATCACCTTCTTTAAATATTAATACTGCATTCTTCCAATCATCTGATACATTTTTATCATTTAGACATTTGGTATATAACTTTGCCAAAAAAAAATATAATTCCATTATTACATGGAGCTTTTCTCTTCTTCATAAATTTAATTGCATATCTATCTCACTTCTTCATTTAAAATCTTGGGCAATACAGAAAATATAGTTGTAGGAGGTACTTATTCTTTATTACTATATAATTCTTCATAGAGCTCTTTTACCCATTTCATGATGTTATCTCTCTTTTTAGAAAGATTCCATCTTTTTTTCTTATTGCAGATATGTTTCCTACCAATACCAAATGTTGTTTTATACTCTTGAAACTATTATTCTCCTCTATAGTTTTTCTTGCTAGTTCACAATTATACTTTCTTATATCATTATCAAATCTATTTTGCAACATTTTTACAAAATTAGAGATATTCAATAATTCTTAATGCATCATTTTTATATATTTTCATATTCCTTATTTTCTTCATAAATTCTCTAGTTTAAAAATTTTATTGGTCAATTGCTGATTTTTTCTACCAGCTATCTTTGTTACAGTTTTTAAAAGTATATAAGTTATTTTCCTATTAATTTCATTCAAATCTGAATCATGTTCAAAATCTGCTAATATTTGAAAATAATTTGCAAGTTCTAATTTAAATTCATTAAAATGTTTCTGAAGATTAGGAATATCAACTGTGAATACTGTTTTTCTTAATAATTTTTGTCTCTCTAATTTTGCATTAATATGTATCTTACATCCAACTAATTGACGATCATTTCCTGGGCTGAATTTATTAAGAACATTACAATCTTGAATTATGCATTTTCTGTTAATCAAAGTATAATCCAAATTCTGCTGTACCTTCATTTGGATGCTTCCATATCCATTTCCTTTTAACATTTTTCTCAAAAAAATAATTCACAAAATAAAACTCCACAAGACTATGTCCTCTTTCATTTCTATTACCATAACCAAATTTATCTACAGCACTTTCATCATTCAATTGTTTATCAATTCTGGCATTAGTCTCTCATAACAATTTTAAAATGCTGTTTGGTCGGATCTGTTCATCCATATAAAAATCCTCTACTACTTTATCACTATGAGAAGTTGTTGAGTCATAAATCTGAATTATCTGCATTTGGTATCTGCTATTAAGTTGAATAACTAATCTTGCCACTCTGTCCGGTATACCATCAATCTCCACAATGTTGTTCTTTCACTATTTATTTATTACAAATCCTACTCCACCTATACTTCCAATATTTGTGACTTTGTAGTAGAGTATATGCTTTTTTTAAATCGTCTCTTCATCTTTTTTTCTACTTTCACAAAATCCATTAATGTCCCATTTTATATGACAGCTCTTTTTCCAATTTTTGCAATCTTCCTTCACTGGAAAGCGATTTGCAATTGCAAGCACATAAATAAAAGGTTACCATCAAATGATAGCCTGGGTTTGCAATCATGGGATTCTTAGCAGCCTCTGCCTTCTGCCACCAACTGCTGCCTTGGCTGGTAACTTGACATCCTTCTGGGAATTTTGTCTGTAATGATAATAAATATCTATTAGAAAAAAATGTTTTCATTCACACACACATTCATTCTGCCTTATCAGGCAAAAATGAGAAGACCATGGTGTTTCTTGATCTTAAACTTAGAGATAAACTCATCATACTGGCTTTTGTATACTAAATGAATGTTCAAATAGTAATAACAGCTGCAACAACAAAAACATATGGAATGGATATTAGGAATTTGCCCTGCATGGTTCCTTTACAGCCTCCAAGAGGAATCAAAGGGTCTCCTTTCAGTTAACAGCAAAATACTTTCTATGTGATTATATTTGTGTAATATAAATTGATTGTGGACATAACAAAACTACATCTTTTTCTTCACTTCACCCTGCCTCTTTGCAGTTAAAAATATACATAACACAACTTTAGTAAGTGATATTTAATGTATATGAATTAAAAATTAATATTAAAAAATTAGAGATTTTTAAAAAAAGCTAATATGATTTAAAATAATATGAATTCAATAATGTTTAACATGAAAATAAACAGCAAAAGACTGTTATAAATGATAAATCTTTTAAAAATCAATTTATTAAATTATCCAATTGATTCTGCAGAAAAGTAATCAATAGTAATTCAATGAAATTGCTGGGCCATTAATCAGTTAATGTATTAATGGGCGGATTGTTTAAAATAATGAGCTATTCTCAAAGAAATCAATAATTGTTATTAGAAAAAAAAACATTCTGATTTAATGACATCAATTTATATTTTAGTCAATCACATAATACCTATTAAACTGCAAAATTAAAAAAAGAATAGAAGAAAATAAAAATTTAAACCAATAATGTAAAACAATTTATTAAATTATTAAACTCCAGACAATTTTTAGTAATTTATAATTTCTGCATATAATAAGCTTTCACTGTGCGTAGATCTTACAACTAACATACCCATTTTATATTTATATTAAATGACTTTTAAATATCAGAATTTAGGACTTCAAGGTGGCTAAGTGAACTTTGAAAAATTAGCTCCGATTATACACAATAGCTTACTAAACTGAAAATCCTTACTTGATTATGGATATACACAAAGTATTGTGGTACATAATTTGGCATTGCAAACTGAAATCATATCAACTAATAATGATAATATTTATCTGATCTATCTTTGAACTAAAAGTGGAACTGTTTTCAGATATTATTCTAGCTTATATAAAGGTAGTCATATATATTTTTTATGGGTGACAATTAGAAATATCACAGTGTTAAACATTTTCATAAGGAAATAAACTTCACAGAAATATTTATTACTGACTTACAATCTTTGTATAATCTCATTAAAAAAAAAAAACATTTCATTATCAATAGAAAATTTCATAAGTCTTGGACCATGATATATATCTGAACAAAAAGAATAAATCCAAATAATTTAAGAGATTAAATTCAAACCAAAAAATACAAAGAATTCTGTTGCAAGAGATTAAATGATGATGCTATCTTGACTACTAAAAACTTTATTCCTATAGCAGAAATCTTATATAGTACCTTTGCTGTCTGTAGAAATAGAAGTGTCAAAAGTAGTTTAAATTTCATTGTTAAAATAGCAAATAAAAAATTTCAGCTTCTATACTAGTAAGCAAAGATGAATCCTCACCAATGATAAAATTTTGTAAATGCACAAATATATATATATTGTAACCGTTGTATTATAGGGCACACAATAACATAGTGTGTGTGCAAAAATATATATAAAGTTGAAAGAAAAAAGTAGAAATAAACACAGACATAAATTTTGTAGATATTTTCTACATCTCCCTAGAATAAAATAATTATAATAAAAGACTAAATAATTTTGAATTTAAAATAAAATTTTATTATAAATTAAACTGTTAAAAAGATCTAATTAAAATTGTATTCTGATTTTGAAATTAAAAACAAGCATGTTTTATGATAAAATAGAACTGATAATTGTAAATATTTCTATTATCTATTTTTAAAATCTTAATAGATTATACTTTGATAAAATTCCAAAAGTAGCTTGTAATTAAAAGTGATTTGAAAAGATTAAAACGATAAAAACAGTTTTCAATTAATGTATTTTTGTCACCCTACTATAAAAACCAATTGTAACAAAAGCAGTAATAGTTTGTTGGCCAGAATAGTTTGTTGTTTTCAGATGAGTTGGCAGTTGGTTTCCAGAGTTATACAAATAACTATCAATGAAGAGGTAAGGGAATGCAAGGATGGCAAGTCCAGCAGCTGCTCTACAGTTCACGAAGGAGGAGTTTTGATTCATGGAAGACCCAGCTCTAATGAATGAAAATGCGGACAAAACAGCTAGCTTGCCTAAAATCTATCCAATCTAGGCAGAAGGGAGATCATTGCAGACCAAGTTATTTGAATTATACCTTTCCTGATGATGACAATCTCAAACTGGCTACCATCAAGAGAAAAGATCAGTTAGTTAATGAAGAATCAATTATATGTATGCTGTTTCAACTATATGCAGAGAAACACAGATAAACATATATACATGAAGCATAGTTGGTGAATTGTTAGCAATAATTTATTAAAATGACATTTAAAAAATGATAAATATAAAATATTATTTTAAATTGTTTATTAAAGAAAAAACATTAAAAATTTATATTTTAAATTTTGAAGATCTTATAATTAGTTAAGAGTAACCTGTGATAGTGATATATATTGTAACAGTCAAAAAACGTGTGACTCATAAACATAGTGCAGAATTCGACCACCACACAGAACAGCAGCACCATTGAGTAGCAAAGCCACCAGTGGTACTGAGTTCGAACATAGTTTATCAGTTCCACAATACCATCCACGAAACAACGCATCTGATGCGACATTAGTAAATATTTCCTTAGGCATGGTGGTCAGGGATATGCAAGAGATTCATGATTTTATTCTCAAGTTAGCCAATAATCAAACTAATATTAATTAAACATTCATATTTACATAATCGAGGAAATATTATATAGAATGGGTATCGAATAAATGAAACGTAACTGCAGACATATAGTTTAAAATTATTTATCACACATTTTAATAAAACATTTAATAATATTTTATGGACTAACAGCTTCAGTAGCGGGATTTGCAACATGATTATATTTGTTTACAAAAGGAATTCATTTATTTGAGGGCGTAATCTAGCTACCTAAAATTCTCGAGTAAGTATTTCTAATGCATGCCTTGGGGAATTTATACCTTTGCAATGCAAGAGTCTAAAGTAAGATGTAAGAATAGCGGTGGACACATATTTATTTAATTAAAATATTTATTTTATGACTAAGGGCAAACATTTATTTGAGAGTGAATTACGAAGATAATGCAGAGGCGGAGTGATATATAGAATAATAAAATTAAGTAAAGGAACATGTGGTACACTTGAGAAAGGCGATATGGAATGGCAGTATACTGAAACTGCAATGCCGCGAATGAGTTTATAAGACTGTCGGGCTGGTCTCTGCCTCGGCCCGACGAAGTAAGGTGTCACATAAGCATAACCAGGGACAAGCGGTATGTGTCGCAATTTTCCGGCTGGTTGCATGACATTGTCAAATCCTACGGGAGCACACATTATGCCCGCTTGTGTAGGATGACTGGGGTTAATTTCAACCCTGAAGAATCCGGAAATTTCACGGCGGAATGGGTCATCGCGTCTCTAAAACGTAACACATGTATAATGTATAAACGATTATGATGAGATTTAAATAGATTTCTGACTCGGCCCTACATTATCAACATTTACTAAAGAACTCTGGCGACTCTCAAAGAAATGTGATTTTCTAGAATTATTCATTACATTTAATAAATACAAAACATATATAAACTGGGAGTTATTACAACTAATATGCCAGCCATTTGCGAAGTAGTAAACCATGCATTACAATAAATGATGCACCGAATGCGTGTCGATTTATATGAAAGTGAAGTTATTAAGGAAAGTAAATATTAATGAAACTTTGACACGCATTCATTGTTTTAAGCGATCATAGATTTAAACTTTGAAAATTGAGATAATTATGAGCATGCAATAATTAAATAATAACTATAGATAGAAATGTAGATTATAGAAATACGCACCCAAGAAAGATAGAGTGAGGTAAGCTAGATTATTAGATACATTTACACATTACATTAATTATTCAATTTAGTTATACAAATGGTAGTTTTTACATTTTACAATTTAGATAAGTAATATGAAGAAGAGCTATAGCATGTTATTAGAGTACTTTAGAGTTTGAACACAGACAGGTACCTGTTTTATAAGAAGTTTTCTGATTCCATTAGTTTAGCAGCAAAAGTTCACGAGTGGCAATTCTTTCTTGTATTTAGATATTTCATTTACTTTCACAGCAGCAGCAGCTTTCTCATTTATTTCAGGCAGCAGATCTTCATGGTGAATTTATGGCGGGCAATGGAAAGTTCGGCATCCGATAGGCCATCTCCCGATGGAGAATAATCTAGGTGTTTTACTTGGTCATACCTTGGCAGGAACAAATTATTTTATATTTTTGGAGACTCTCAGTGATTGAAAGCAAAGCTAAAATTTAAGTGAATGTCTCCAGCCAGTCTAAAATGGCATCTTTTCTTATCTTGATCTCTCACATTTTTGTTAAGGTATTTTAGGTTCTACTTAATCTGCCCTGAGGATAATCAATGCATTTTGTTGGTTTTTTTTAATTAAAGAAAGCTGCCGTTCTATTGTTTACATTTTACATTTACTAATTACATTTTGGGGAATTTTTCTTTAATTAATCTATTATCTATCACTGACCGATGCTTTTAAATTTCAAAGACAAAAAGGGAACATAAGATTATTTTAACTTTTAATTAAATATTACATCAGATTTTTTTAGAATTATTATTAACGAAATTTAAACAAAGCAATAAATACGAACTTTATAATCCAAAATAAATGATTAAAATTACACAAAATTATATAACTAAAAGAAATCTAAATTATATTATTTTATCCCTATTTATTGCCTTTAATTTGAGATCGAAATGTGTGCGTGTTTATGCTGAATTCTACATATATTTATACATTTTTAATATTGCTACACACACAATTCGATACCAAAAAGTTTAAATTTGGGCGGGATAGACCGGTCAGTGAGAGACGACAGAAAAAGGTGCACACAATTCGATACCAAAAAGTTTAAATTTGGGTGGGATAGACCGGTCAGTGAGAGACGACAGAAAAAGGTGAAACTTAAGATTCGAATACGAATCTTACTGTTTCAATATAGAATATTATTTTAAATCATTTGTTGAAGAAAAAAAAAAAGAAACATTTAAATCTAAATTTGAGGATGGTTATAATTAATAAATCAACAATAATTCTGTCAAGACTGATTTTATTTAAAAAAAACCCAACTATTCACTATAAAAGAGACTAATTAATAATTTTAATTCATATCTATATTTTTATATAGACACACATGTGCTAATTTTATTTATATCTTCCAAATGAAATTAATTATTAAAGAAGATATTTTTAATAATTTTATTTTGATAAATTAAAATATGGTATAAACAGAAGTGCCTAAATTGCTAAATGCTCACATATATATATGATAAAACTTATCAATTATGTACTATAAAAAATATTTTGCTATTATTAAATGACAATTCAAATATGTGAATAAATTTTTATACTGTGCACCTGTATGCTGATATATATGGTTTTTAAGTAAACCTAGCATAGATAAATTTTAATCATTTATTATATTTTTATTTTATGTCAAGTCAAATATGTTCAGAAATTCTTATGCCAAATATCTGTGTGCATAAATACCAATGCATGTCAGATAGAAACATATGTAAATTTTAATAATTTATTTTATCATGAAATGGCAATTCAAATATATTCAGAAATTATTATGCCACATGTCTGTGTACATTTATATTCAATGCTTATATGTAAATCTTTATCATTTATTTTATTACAATTCAAATATGTTCAGAATTATTAAGCCATGTCTGTGTGCTTACTGTGTTTTAAGTAAACCTATTAGAACATATGTAAATCACAATGTAATAATTTGAATTTTGCATATTAATTAAAATCAGAAGGCTTAAATGTGTATAGCTGTATTTTAAAACCTTAAGCTTCAATTTTTTTGTTATTAATAAACTTGTATATCATTATTAAAATTATTCCAGTGAACTTGATTCTAAATAATTTTTAGAATATATGTTGCACCATCTCTTGATCATGGTAACAGTTGTAGAGCTTATGTTCTCTGAGCTACATTCGTGCATAAAGACCTGATATATAAAAGAGGAAGTATATTAGTGGAGGAGCATCCTGTTGAATTCTGGGTTGGCACTAAGAGTATATTCTTTAAAGTCCATGCACTATCTTTTATTTTGTTTAATCTCTATTAGAAATTAAGTTTATAGTTGGACAGTACATTAATGGTACTAAGTGACCAGAGCATTGATGATGATCAGCATTTTTTAATATCCCAGCATTATTGTTTTTGATTATGTATTCTGATGGATAAGCACTTAGTTTGTGCATCCAAATTAATGGTTTAAATAATTGCCCCAAGCTAGCAAAGGCTAAATAGTTGGTCTGGTCTATAGTAAACCCATTTCAAATAGTCACCAGATTGACTATTGATTTACTTTTTATTGATCATTCATGATGATGAATGGTTATTACTTGAGTATTGCTTATATTTAATGATAATGCTGGTGAATTTATTTAATTATACTTAAAGTGACTCTAGTCAGTTAACTGGCTGATCTCAAATGATCTTTCATGCTCTTGTAATAAATTGCTCATTATATTTTATATTAAATAATTTTAATTTTCTTGTTAACTTGGGGTTGATGATGTTTTGCCATGACCCCACATTAACCCCTAAATACCCCATCCTGTTATAATACATATAAAAAATAAGAAATACTGAACATTTGCTTTTGGGCATAACTTGACTTCATTAAATGTACACATATAAATTTATTTTGTGTATGCTATATTTTTTTAGGATGCACTTATTCACAATAATTAATCTTATCTAGATTATAGATTATTACATTTCATTTAATCTTAAATGTAGACATTACATTTAATAAAGTCAAAATATAACTAGTTAATATTCATTATGTAAAAGTAGATAGTTTTCTCTCTCAAAACTGCTGCATCAAGATCTCTGAATCAAAATATTACATAGTGACATAATTTAACTATTCACCAAAAATGACATTAACATGACTGTATCATAAATTACATGAACTATAACAGTGTGTTTCTATGCTAAATTTTGTTTTAAATTGAGCAATGAAGCCATGAATTGTAAGAACATTTCCAAGTGAATTTTAATGATTGCATTAAAAATGGTCCATAAAGATATAAAATACTAGTATCACATTTCATATCATAATTAGTAATACAGATACAATAGCTCCTTAAAACTTTTATAATGAATAGCTAAATTATGTCACTACATAACAAATACATGCACTGATTCAGAGATACTGCACCTAGGAGAGAAAAGCAGTCACATTTTTATTGATATATGTATATAAATATATGATATTTGCCTTTTCAATTTTTTCATCTCATTCTATTCATGTGTTGATTTTATTTATATACTTCTTACTTTTCAAATATATGTTTGCTGAAGTCACATTTTTATCACAATTTCTATCTTCTTTATATTTAACCATAATTTCATTTTTTCACTCTGTATACTTCCAACCCTAAATGTGATACCATCACATATCTATCAATTCTGAATCTGCACATTGACTTTCTTCGTTATATATTTATTACAGATGTTGAATAACTTTATCAAATATAAAAACAATACTTCAATTAACTACTATTATATTAAAAAAAAATTTTTATCGGAATTTTTTTATTATTATTATCTCAAAGCATGCAAAAGTTTGTCCCACTTCCCACATGTCCTGAAAGGAATAAGAAAGGGAGGCAGAGAGGAAAAAATGTCAAGGTTAACTTGAAATTTTCAGGGATGACGTTTGACCACTATTATTTGGAGTGGTAAAAAAATAATAATATTAGATCAAAAAATTGAACTAAAGTTTAAAATATTAATAATCTTAAATAAATACGAACGTTTGCATAAGTGAAATTTTATAATAATTACATGGGGAAACACTTGCATATGTTGATCATTTGATCAGTAAATAGATATATTGTCTGCAAATATCTGAACGGGTTGAAGTTAGAAAGGCTGTTTTCTATCATCTTCATGTCAATCGTTTGAAACATTTGACACCTAAATATAAAGTGGAATAATAATATTTTGTTGTTCAAACAAAAATTAAAGCGAGAGTTTTTTTTTTAATTCAATCTATAAATGCTATTTATTGATTTTTTCTAAATTTGATGTAATTGTTTGTTCGTTGCTAATAGTAATAAACACCTGCAATACTTTTTACAAATTTGTTTTAATTTTTGTTATTTTAATATTTGCTAATTGTTTATTTATTTTGAAGTAACAGCAAAATAGCAGTAATGATGCCTATTTATCTATTTGTCTGTCTATCTATCTATCTTTGTATCCATAAATTCATTCATCTATTTACCCATCTATTCTGTTTCATCTTTTAACTTCTTTTTCAATCTATCATCTATTTGCCTGTTTAATTATATCTCACGATCTATCACTCATCCCTTCATTTATCTAACCAAATATCCAATATCTTATCTATTCATTTATCAATCTATTCATCTTTCTAAAGAGACACATAGGTAGAGATGCAAGCCAATAGGTAAATAGAATGTAGATAAATGGACAGACAAACAGATAGATGGCTGAAAGTATAAACTGAAGCACAGCTAGATAGACAGGTGAATATGTGGGCTGACAGACACATAAGTAGATAGATAAACAAACAGGTAAATAGAGTAGATAGATAGATAAATTAATAGATGGATAAACAAAAGAAAAATGAATAGGTAGCTTGATTGCTAATAAATGAAGAGATAGATGAATTATTAAGAAAATATATAGATCACATGATCACCATTTCTTATGCTTGCTCTTAACTATTATTAAAACAGGCAAAACTCTCTATACGTATTGCCACTCAATGCAAGCTAGAGTAATCAATGGATGCCAGAAGACTTGTGCATAAAATCCCCATCTAGTGCCTACTGAACTGGGTTCAGACTTATATGACTATATAAGCTGATGAGCTTGGATTGAAAATATTAGTGTTTTCAATTTAAGTCTCATAGTTTTGTAGATAAGTAGAGATAAAAGGTGGCTGCTGGAGGGTTGCATTAGATTATAAGATCTAGGTGCAGTGCTCTCAGATCCAAAGCTCCTCATTGACGAAGGCCACAAGCCAGAAACTAGTCTGGGGATATTGGATGAGTAGGCACTAGATGGGGATTTTATGCACAAGCCTTCTGGCATCCATTGATTACTCCGGCTTGCACTGAGTGGCAATACGTATAGAGTTTTGCCTGTTTTAAAAATATATAAATATAAAACATATATATAGATGGATATATATTTGTCCATTTTTCTATTTATATATCCATCCAATCATTGATTTTAGATAAATGGAAGATGGGTAAATAAATATTGTTAAATAAAGAAAATGTTGATGGATAAATAGACAAAAAAAAAGAATAAATATCCATCTATATATGTTTTTGGATCTCTGTATTTATCCAGTAATTATTTTATCTATCCATTCATCTATTAGCAAACAATTTACCTATCCATCAATCTGCATTTATCTATCCATTCATCTATTAACAATCTATCTACCTATCTGCATATCTATTTATCTGTCTGTTTATCTATTTGCTTATGTGTCTGTCAGCCCATACATTCACTTGCATGTAACTATGCATCAATGTATACTTCCAGCCATCTATAATTAGCTATATATATCCACATTTGTATCTATTTATCCATTCGTTCATTTATCTTTATCGCGATCCATCCAATCTATCTCTCCTATTGGCTTATGTTTCTATCTACATGTCTGTCTAGATACATGCATAAATTAATAAATAGACAGATGGTGGAGAGTAGAACAGATAAATGGATGGATGGATATAGTTAAACAGATAAAGAGATAGATAGATAAATAAAGCGATAAATAGAATGGATAAATAGATAAATGAATGGATGGATATAAAAATTGGTAGAATGATGGAAAAATGGGTATAGATAAATGCCTATACATAGAGAGAAAGACATGCAGGCAATAGAAAGTCAGATAGATAGATAGTTAAATGGACAATAATCACTGTTATTTTTCTGTTACATCAAAAATAAAAAACAATTAGCAAATATTAAAATAATAAATAAAAATTAAAACAAATTTCTAAAAAGTATTGCAGATATTTATTTCTATTAATAATAAACAAAACAATTACATCAAATTTAGACAAACTCAATAAACAACATTTACAGATCAATTTTAAAAAACTCCCACTTTGATTTTTGTTTGATGAATAAAGCATTGTTATCCCCACCCTGCTTTTACTAATGACATGAAGATAGCAAGTCTGAAAACAGTCTCATAGATAATATTATCTATTTACTTATCAAAATGATCAACATAAAGCAAATATTTCCCACATAATTATTATAGGATTTCACTTATGCAAACGTAATAATTTAAGATTATTAATATTTTAAACTTTGTTTCAATTTTAATCTAATATTATTATTCATATTTTTTTTCACCATTCCAAATTATAAAAATCATCCCTGGGTGTCAGATAACCCTGACAATTTTTTACCTTCTGCCCCCATTTATTATTCATTCTAGGAGACATGGGGAGTGGAACAAACTTTTGCATGTTTTGAGGTAATTAATAATATACTTTTTTCTTTCGGTAAAATATTTTTTTTAAATATAATAGCAGTTAATTGAAAACTGATGTTTTTATATCCAAGTATTTATGTTAATGTAGCAATTTTTTAATTATTTTTTTTCAGTTATGAATATTGTTTTTATAATTATATTTATTAATTTTAATATTTATTATGCACTTAGTAATTAATTATTTATTGGGCAGATATTATTTGCTAAACTATTGTTTTTGAAATTTTCCACCCACATGCTTGTACATGTTTTCATCTAAGTTTTTATGTTGGTTTAATACTTTTTTTGTTTAATTTTTTTAATAATTTGTAATGTGGTATCATTTATTAATTTTAATATTTATTATGTGCCTTATTGCTAAAATATTGTTTTGTACCCCCCCCCTTTCATTTATGTATATTTTAGAATTTTAATATTTTATATTGATTAGTAATTCAAAATTTTTTTTGGTCACATGATTGAGATAGTAGTTTTTGGTGCATGAACTAATTTTTTTATTGTGCTAGTAATTTGGATTTTTTGGAGTCAAGTGATCACACTATCAAATTATTTTTATGTGATTTTCCAATTACTGACATTTGCCAAATATTGTTTTTGAAATTTTGAATTTTTTGATAATACTTACTTTCATGAAATTTAAACCAGCAAGCATCACATGATCACATCTCCAATACTAGCACATAATTGTTTATAAACAAAGTAAAGCAAAACTCCATATAGTAGTGCCACCTGTGCTAAACAGAGTAATCAATGGATGCCAAAAGGCTTGTGCATAAAATCCCTATCTAATGCCTACTCATCCAATATCCCCAGACTAGTTTCTGGCTGGTGGCCTTCATCAGTGAGGAGCTTTGGATCTGAGAGCACTGCATCTAGATCTTAGGATCTAATGCAACCCTCTAGCAACCACCTTTTATCTCTACTTAACTACAAAACTATGAGCATGAAATTGAAAACACAAAAAATACTTTCAATCTAAGCTCAATAGCCTATATAGTCATATGGGTCTGAACTCAGTTCAGCACCCATACACTTTGGTGTCTTTGGCTCTTCAACAACCGTAGCCACCACTACCCTATTAGGCAGGATTGGTGTTAAACCAGCAAGCATCACATGATCACATCTCCAATATTAGCACATAATTGTTTATAAACAAAGCAAAGCAAAACTCCATATATTGATTACTCTGTTTAGCACAGGTGGCACTACTATATGGAGTTTTGCTTTGCTTTGTTTATAAACAATTATGTGCTAGTATTGGAGATGTGATCATGTGATGCTTGCTGGTTTAACACCAATCCTGCCTAATAGGGTAGTGGTGGCTATGGTTGTTGAAGAGCCAAAGACACCAAAATGTATGGGTGCTGAACTGAGTTCAGACCCATATGACTATATAGGCTATTGAGCTTAGATTGAAAATATTTTTTGTGTTTTCAATTTCATGCTCATAGTTTTGTAGTTAAGTAGAGATAAAAGGTGGTTGCTAGAGGGTTGCATTAGATCCTAAGATCTAGATGCAGTGCTCTCAGATCCAAAGCTCCTCACTGATGAAGGCCACCAGCCAGAAACTAGTCTGGGGATATTGGATGAGTAGGCATTAGATAGGGATTTTATGCACAAGCCTTCTGGCATCCATTGATTACTCTGTTTAGCACAGGTGGCACTACTATATGGAGTTTTGCTTTGCTTTGTTTCATGAAATTTCTAGATTTTCTTTTATTTTTCAATGAAAATTGCAATTTTTTATGTAGACTGGACAAGTTTCTAACAATTATCTCAAATTAAAAAAAAACAACTCGATTAACAAGTAAATAACATTTATAGATAATAATAAAAAACATAAAAAAAACCCTCCTGCTTTAATTTTTGTTCAATAGTTATTTTTGCCAGATTTACATTTAGATGTCAAATGCTTGGCATGATGAAAACAAAGTGGACACAGCCTTTCTATTCCTTCCAGCTCACTCAGATATTTGCTGGCAACATTATAAATGATCAACATAAATTAAATATTTCTCACATGATTATTCCAGGAATTTCAATCATGCAAACATTAGAATTACTTTAATATTATAAACATTTTAAAGTTTGTTTTCATTTTTTAGTCAGATATTCTTTTTGTCCTGCTTTAAAGAATAAGAGATCAAAGGGAGACTGTGCTAATAAATGTCTTCCCATCATCTTTTTTTTTTTGTTGCTGTTTCTTTTTTCTGGCTACCACATGGAAAAATAGGACATCAGTTTGTATGTATTGAGATAAAGTAAAATTTATTTGACATTCCAACAATCAATTTATAGTTTCAATATAATTTATATTTTAATATTTCTTAATTCTAGTATTAGGTTTAATATTTGATAAACTAATAAGTACTTTTACTCTTTTTTTTATGTCCTAATTTTTATGATGGTTTAGTAATTTTTTATTTGTCTTAATTTTTTAATCATATATAATATGGTTTATATTCTTATTTATTAATTTTAATACTCTAGTAATTATTATTATGTTTTTGGTCAAATATTTGTTACACTATTTATTTAGTCATTTCTTAATTATTAATGTTTGATATTTTGATTTCTAGAGGGGGGGGGGTGTTGGTCATAATGATTTTGCTAACATTTTTGTGGTCATTTACTTATAATAATTGCTAAATATTGTGTTTTTCATATTTGATTGCAATAGTAATATTTGCTAAATATATGTGTGATATCTTGATTTGTAAAGGTATTTGCCCATTTTTTTTCTTTCTGTTTATCACATAATTTCACTAACATTTTTGTCATCATTTATTAATATTTGCAAAAATATTATTTTTATGTTTGATTGTGATAGTAATTTGATCTTTTGGTCACATGATTATGCTGGCAGATATTTTTTTTTGGTCATTACCTAATTACTAATATGTATGATATTTTGATTTCTAGAAATATTTTTTGATTGAGCTTAGTTCTATGAAATTGGCAAGCTTATTTTACAAATTTTGATGAAAATTGTAATTTTTTTAACTATAATAAATAAAATATTGGAACATTTTATAATACAGGCTGCTTATCTGATTTTTTTTAGTGATTAGTTGTATCAGCTTATGGCTCTCTTTAGAAACAAAATGGTGGATAGCACATTCTAAACCAATACCTAAAAATTAATAATCACTAACCAATATATAAATCAAAATTTGGAAGTGAATAAACTTTAAAGATACTAAAATTGTAATAATTATTTTAACAAAAACTAGATGCACATATATTAAAAATAATAATAATAAACAATAGTCTAATGAATAAAGAAATTAAACCAGTAGACATTTCTTATAATGAAAGTTTTCTCAATTCATTAGCACAAGAGAAGGAAATATAAAACTTCTGATGTCAATCAATTAAATTAAAAAATATTAATAACCCAAATTATTACAAAAAGATGATCTCTTATCAAAGTGCAAATGACAATTATTACAAACTCAAGAGATTATAAAAATAATATTATTTATTTAAATACAAATAGAAAACAATACCCAATAAATTATATTGATATAGGTTTTAATATATCTGATTCTTGTAATAATATTCAATTTCAGTCAAAATTTTTATATTACTTTAAAATATATACTATTACCCTCCACCTTTCTGTTTTCAATTTTTATTTTAAAGTAAAATAGCATAAATTTATTATATTGTCAACATACAAACATATACAAAAAAATCTTTAATAAGATAAAAAATACAACAAATTAAAGAAATTAACTGATGATGTTATATTAAATAATACAGAGTAAAAACTACAAATGGAAAATAATACTCAAACTATTGCTAATCTTATGAATCATGTTTTCCCAGACTGATCTAAAATGTTTGGCTTTTCACACTCTTTAACAGCACATATTAGCCATCATTATTCAAACTTCCTTCTTCTTTAATAATGATAATTCCAAAAATAAGCATTTAAAAAATAAATTAGAATATTTCATTATATGATCAAAAACATGATGATTTTAACTGCTCATTGAGGCCTATTCTGATTAATTATCAACTTGTCCATTGTTTTTGATATTCATGATATTATCAAAAGTCTTTATTAGCATCACAATTCAAAATATCAATATTTTATATATATTCACATTTACAGAATCACAGAAAATACCTTAGTAATATAAAAAAATAATATTAATAGACTTCTATATACACTCAACATAATATAATATTTTATTTAATCTTCAAAATTAGTTAACTTTTTCAACTATGCAGAAGTTTTTTTCAGAGCCATAATTATGCAATACATATAAGTACACTACTATAAAATATTATTGTATATATAAAACAAAATATCTCTACATTTCTAAGTATATATTAAAACATTTATAAAAATTGAATTAAATTATTTTAATTCAAATTTGCTTTTAGATTAATCCTAATATATTATTTTATCTGTGCCTAATCATTCAATTTTAATTATGCTCATTTAAAATTTAACTCAATTTTAATGGCTTATACATAACTAGCATCTTTATAATTTTTATTTATTATATTACTTTTAAAAAATATTACTTTTAAATAATTGAACAAGTCTCTACATTTAAAATAAAATTCTGTCTTTTTTATTGTGCTTCTTTAATAACAAAAACAATTTGCATAAAGAAATAAACATGTGCAGGATTCGCCACATTCCAACATATAGCCCAATCAATGAAAACATTGGTTTAAGAACTGTAATTCACTTTACTTACTCTACTCCAAAACCATCTATTATAAACTTGAGAAATCCCCCCATTTTTTTTTTGTTTCATACCTCTATGCAGCCTACTGTAAGCATTAGTAATTAAAAGATACCAAATGATAATCCCTATTCAATACTGTCCTCTCCAATATTCTCAGAGGTTTTATGCTTATAGCTTTCATCAGTAAGGAGCTTTGGATCTTGAAATAGTGATATTAAGAAAAAATTATACTGCTAAAAACACAATGAGTAAGCTGAAATCATATGATATAATTAATGTGAAAATAATAGATACTAGATGGCAGTGTTTGTCTACATCCGCAACCTAGTTTTTTGTTCCCTTCTCAGAAACCCTGGATTTAAATGCATTTACACCTCCATAGTTACTTTTAATTCTCATATTCCATCAAGTCTTAATTCCAAAATCCTATGATGTTTTTAAATTTCAAGATATTAGCTTAATAGTAAAAAGTGATATAGCTGCTGGATATGTCGGTTAATTAAGTCCGAGTGATATTAAGAAAAAAATATACTGCTTAAAAAACAATAAATAAGCTGAAATCAAGTGATATAATTAATGTGAAATCAATAGATACTAGATGGCAGTATTTATCTACATCCACAGCCTAGTTTCTAGTTTCCTTCTTAGAAACCCTGGATTTAAATGCATCTACACATCCATTATTACTTTTAATTCTTATATTCCATCAAGTCTTAATTCCAAATCTTATGATGTTTTTAAATTTCAAGCTATTAGCTTGATAATATAAAGAAGTGATATAGCTGCTGGATATATAGGTTAATTAAGTCCAAATTCTTCATTGGCCAAAAGTTAGTCTGGGAATATGATACAATTACTATCTAGTATTTATTTATTACTCAAGATTACATTAGATGGCTCTAAAATAAAATAAATAGAGCAAATTTTTGCTTCTAAAAATATATACTGCATATAAGCAGAGAAAATCATGGGATGTTGTATTGGTACAAATAATAAGAGGGAGAGGGATATTATATAGACCTCATAATGACAATCAAACAATTAAAACAATTGTAAAAAAACTAATATTTTATAAAACTTTGGAATAATATAATTTACTAGAAAAGAAAGTTTATAATAAAAGGAAAAAAAAAAATAAAAATGCTTATAGAAGTTAGAAGTGAAAACAATCTTCACAAAAGCAGAAATAAAAGTATATCTTTCATGAGTAAATCTACTTATAATTTCAATTATTATTGGCAATGAGCAAGACAACTTGCTGAAGGAACTTACCCATAAAACTCATAAGATTATGAGTTACTATCTGTACAGAAATATAATTTTATTATACTGGAATGTCCATTACTTCCAGAAAAGTGTGCATTTTTTTTTATGACAAATAAAATAGCAACTTCTGAATTCACTCATTTATTTTAGAAAAAAATTATAAAGTAAAATTAAAATGTTTCACAAAATGTAATTATTGCATTTAGTTAACAATACTAAAATTCATTATCTTTAATAAAAAATTCTGAAAATTGAAGTAAGATTAATTAATCATTATAGAATTTAAAAGTTTTCATCATTATTTTTCAAAAATAAAAACAAATTGTTTTAAAATAATTTTAAGAATACACTTATGAAATACTTATCTACATATATATGTATAAACTAAAAGTTTAAGACAGTTATCTTAACTAATGTTATTTCTCACTGGATACTTAAAATACAGCTCTTTATATAACTCAACTTCAATTAACTAAATTCATTTATTGTGCTCTTCTATAAATTTGCTCATATTTTCAAATAATGTTATCCATGTTGTTTTTATGTTATTAGGATTTCATAATTATTTCAATTATCTATTATATGTCTTATCTCTATACAAAATTGCTTACAGGAGGACTTATCAAAAAAAAATTTAAAAAACAATTTGCTTGCTTTAAATTAAAATTATTTACATATATTTAAATAAATATGAAATCTATAATCTTAAATATAATCTTATGAACTTTTAAATCTTGTCTAAAAAAAAATACTTTTACTATTATTGTTTTTAAAATTATAGACAAACACTTATGCACATGATATTATCATATTATGCATGCATATTATATAAATGTAGATGTTTTTAAAATCTTATTTTTTTTTGTGGTTACTTTTGGAAGAATATAAAGGTCTTAAAAATACATAAAAATTTATGTTTAATTTTGATATATTAATTATAATGTGTGTATATGTTTATTATAAATGTATGAAAATAGGTTATATATGCATATAATTTTTAATTACTACATTTACTAATGATAAATACTATTTTTAAAATTAAATAAGATTATTAATATCTATACAATAACCATTTGTTTATATTTTTTAATCATTTTTTATAATGTAATCAAATAATTAAATTACAAGTATAATGTATATACTGAACTTTTAAATGTGGCCATATGTATCGATTATATAAGATGGAGTGGATAGCTGAATGAGCTTAAAAGTCTGATCAAAGCCATTCTAATATAATCAAATAAAATTAATTCTTTGAAACATTCTTATGGTTTAATTTTATTTGATTGCACTGCAAAAAGTGAATAAATAGTGTTATATATACATCAATGCATAAAGTAACAAGTGAAGAGAAATTATAATACTTCAAAGAAGTATTAATAATACATTTTAATATTTACATTAAAATTAATTTCTGATGAAGACAGAATTCCTTGAAACTGTTAGTGAAATAAAATAAAAAATTATAAAAAGCACTGTATTCAAGTACATAAATTGAATAAAAATAAAACAATGCAAAAACAAGTTAAAATGGAAATTGTATTTAATTGCTAGATTATAGCAACTTAACTAACAATAAGCAATGATAAATTCCACATTAATTTTTTATTACATAAAGAAATGTAAAACCTACTAAATGAGGATATTTCAATTATTTGCATTTTGTTAAGTGATTTTTGAATTAGATAAATTTTACTTTATACGAAATATCAATTGGATACACTTTAAGCTTATAACTGTACTATTCTTGATATAAAGATTGGAACTTTTTAAAAATTCAATGTTTAGATGGACTTTGTTTACAAGTATTGTAAAACTGTCAGTTATTGAAATTTTTTCTTGTGACAAGATAAATAATTACAACATAAAGTGTTTATTCACAAGATTTTTTTTTTCTTTTCAAAAATTCATAAAAATAAGTAAGTAAAACCAAAAAATAACAACAGTGCAAGTTAAAAAGAATATGATTCATTTTTAAAAAATATTGAAAAATGAATTTAAATTATATTTATTTAACAAAACTTCAGAGGTTTATATAATCTATATTGAAAAAAAAAAAAACAGAAAATAAAAATGCTGTCATATCTGATCTTGCCTTCAAAAGTGTACTAGTCCAGATTCCTTCCTTATCTGATCGGACTGAGCACACATTTCTGCTAACCAATGTGTAAACATGTGGATTACCAATGTATAAACATGGCCAAAAAGTAAAACATAAGTATGGCCAATGTGTAAACAAATGTATAAAATCTTACCATTGGTTAGGCTCTCAGAATCCGATTTCTTCCAGTAAGGTAGGGGATCTGGCAATAAATAGTCAGCCTTTTTGGAGGCAAGCCAAAGAATGTCTGTCTAACCTAAACGACAGTATGCACTCTTAAGAGAGTGAATGTCTGTCTACCTGAATGACTGAACGTGCTCTCCATTAAAACCATTTCCAACAGCAGTGTTTCTACTAGTCACTAATCAATACATCTACGCAATAACACAAGACCCACAATAGGACTGGAAGCTGCTATGACTATGGCAAACTCAAGGCAAGCTGTCTAGTACATCTGGAAGTCATTTACAAACTCTAGGCAAGCGGTTCAGTACAGCTAGAAGAGTTAAGACTAGAATTCACGAGGCAGCTAATAAATACTGCTGGAAGTAAGTCGTCATTCGGCATGATCAGCTTATTATTGACTAAATTATACATCAAATTGTATTTATTGATTGTATAATATGTATGTATACTTGTTCTAATAAATTATACATATTAAATAGTCATTGTTTATATTTTTGATATTAATGTTGGTTTGAGTCTGAAACCTGCAATTCAGCTAAACACAAAAATAAATTTTCATGATGTGCTTACAATATGTATAAAAATAAATGAATAAATGTAAATAAAACAAAAAATGATATCTTGTGGCAATTAAGAACAAGTCTAATGTTTGGATAGAAGTTCTTGATGACATTTTCTAATTTTGTACAGCTCATATATATATATAATGTAAATATATTATGTCCTAAAATTAAACATTTTATATTTGTAATATCTCTTATTGATATACTTACTGTGATCTTGGTAAGCAAACCTTTCAAAGCTAATTTAGCAGATGTTAATGCTTGATTTCTTTTTGTAATATCTTGACATAATTGACTGTATTTAATATATACTAAAAAATTATATAAAGTAATTTTAAAATATATGACATGTGTATAAAAAAATAATTAGCTATCAAGTTATAATAGATAAATCAAAGCAGTGAAGCAATCTTTAAAAAATTGATTGTGAAATATAATATTAAATGTTATATAAAACTTTAACTTTTAAATTACAAACAATAATCAAGCTCAAGTATGTTTTAGGTAAAACTAAAATAGTTGTGTGAAATCCTTATCACTAATCACAAATTAAAATCAGCTAAAATCTTATTATTTTGTTTGAAAGTGCCATGTATATAAATTATATTAAATATAATTAAATATTTTTTTATTTTTATTTTTAATTATCAGTCAGTATCTATATTAATTATATTTAGGCTAGACAGGAATTATGATCGATATTTATTTTTTTAATAAACCTAATATCAAAGTGTGTACATATTGTATTGTTATATATCAAAATGAACCAGGTACTGAATAATTTGGGAGTTTATTTAAAATGTACTACCATACAAATTTCTTTTCTAGATTTATAAAGCAATCAAACTATGGTTTCTAATATACCATCATAAAAAGATATGATTACATGGGAAAAAACCCAATTACTTTTTCTGATTGTCTGATCCCTTTTCTAGGCAGGAATTCATTAAAATGAAGTTTGAAAGAGATCAGCCATACCTAAAATAATATATTTTGGACACTAGCATTAAAGTAATTATTATTGAACTATCTTAGTAATAAGGGAAAGTGATCTGACATTTCCTCTTCAGCCGATTATAATTTTCTTTAGCATTGAGTGATGGAGTGCTTGTTTTAGGCAGTTATATTATTGAAGACAAATTAGTAATGAGAAAAAAAAAGGTTGCAGAAAGGAGTTTGCTATTAACTGAAAGAAGACCGTTTGATTCCTCTTGGAGGCCTTAAAGGAATGAAGCAGGGCAAAATCCTAATGTCCACTCCATACATTCTTAAAACAGGCAAAAACTCTCCATATGTATTGCCACTCACTGCAAGCCAGAGTAATCAATGAATGCCAGCAATCTTGTGCATAAAATCCCCATCTAGTGCCTATTCATACAATATCTCCAGACTAGTTTCTGGCTTGTGGCCTTCATCAGTGAGGAGCCTTGGATCTGAGAGCACTGTACCTAGATCTTAGGATCTAATACAACCCTCCAGCTGCCACCTTTTATCTTTACTTAACTACAAAACTATGAGTCTTAAACTGGAAAATACTATAATATTTTCAATCCAAGCTCATTAACTTATATAGTCATATAGGTCTGAACTCAGTTCAGTACCTGATGAAGGCCACAGGCCAGAAACTAGTCTGGGGATATTGTATGAGTAGGCACTAGATGGAAATTTTATGCACAAGCCTTCTGGTATCCATTCATTACTCTGACTTTCACTGAGTGGCAATATGTATGGAGAGTTTTGCCTGTTTTAATAACAGTTATAAGCAAAGCATAAGAAATGGTAATCGTGTGATGTTTATTCCATATGTTCTTGTCGTTGTAGCTGTTATTACTATGTGATTATTCATATAGTATATGAACATGGATGGGCTTCTCACCAACACGCATTAGCCAGCATGGTGAGTTTATTGGCTTTTTACCTCTGAGTTTAAGATCAAGAAACACCACGCGTCTTTCTTCTCAGTTGCTGATAGGGCAGAATGAATGCATGTAAAAATGATATTTTTCCAATAGATATATACAATCATGACAAAAATAAATCATGGCCCTTATTCTCAGGAGGCTATAAAGTCACCAACCAAAGCAGTGGTTGGTGGCCGAAGGCAGAGGTGCCAAGAATCCCCTGATTGTGGACCATTTGATAACTTTTTATTTAGGTACTTATAACTCCAGATCACTTTCAAGTGAAGGATGATTGGAAGAATTAGAACTGTCTTATATTAAATAGGACATTATTGAATTTTGTGAAGTTAGAAGAAAAGGTGAAGAGACAATTGATTTAAAAAGTGGACATATACTCTACTATAAAGGCACAAATATTGGAAATACAAGTGGAGTAAGACTGATAGTGTATTGGGCAGAGTGGCAAGATTAGTTATACAACTTAATAGCAGATACCAAATGCAGATAATTCAGGTTAATGCCCCAACAAGTTCTCATAGTGATGAAATAGTAGAAGATTTTTATATGGATGTACAAAAGACTTTTGATCAGAGTAAACAATATTTTACAGTTGTTATAGGAGACTTTAATGCTAGAATTGGTAAACAAATGAAAGATTAAAGTGCTGTAGGTAATTTTGGTTATGATAATAGAAATGAGAGAGGACATAGACTTGTGGAGTTTGCAGAAAAAGAAAAAATTATATTATGAATTCTTTTTTTGATAAAAATGTTAAAAGAAAATGGACATGAAAGCATCCAAATGAATTTACAGCAGAATTGGATTATATTTTGACTAACAGAAAATACATATTTCAATATTGTAATATTCTTAACAAATTTAACATAGGAAGTGATCATCGATTAGTAAGATGTAAGATATATGTTAATGCAAAACTAGAAAGACAAAAATTATTAAAAAAAAACAATATTTACAGTTGATATTCCTAATTTTCAGTAACATTCTAATGAATTCAAATTAGAACTTACAAATCAGTTTCAAGTATTAGTAGATTCTGAACATGATTCAGATTTGAATGAAATTAATATGAAAATAACTGATACACTTTTAAAAACTGTAACAAAGATAGCTGGTAGAAAAAAAACAGCAATTGACCAATAAAATTTCTACTGAGATTAGAGAATTTATGAAAAAAAAGAAGGAATATAAAGATATACAAAAATGATGCATTAAAAGGATTGAATATCTCGAATTTTGTAAAATGATGCGGAAGAGTTGAAAATGATATAAGAAAGTATAACTGTGAACTAGCAAGGAAAGCTGTAGAAGAAAATAAAAGTCTTAAAGAGTGTAAAACAATATTTTGGTATTGGTAGGAAATTTACATCTGCAATAAGAAAAAAATATGGAATTATTACTAAAAAGAGAGTTGACATCCTGAAATGGGTAGAAGACCTCTATCAAAAATTATATAATAATAAAGAACAAGTATGTCCTATATCTATTATATCTTCCAAATTACCCAGAATTTTAAATGAAGAAGTGAAACATGCAATTAAATTTATGAAGAAAGGAAAGGCTCCAGGTAATGATGGAATTATAATTGATATATTAAAAAAAGCAGGTGAAGAAATAGAATTTTTTTTAGAAAAGTTATATACCAAATATCTAAATGATAAAGATGTATCAGATGATTGGAAGAATGCAGTATTAATATTTAAAAAAGGTGACAAAGAAGATATTAGAAATTACAGACCTATCAGCCTTTTATCAATTTTATACAAAATTTTTACCAAGATAATTACAACTCATCTACAGAGAACACTGGATTCCCACTAACCAAGAGAACAAGCTGATTTTAAAAGTGGTTTTAGTACAATAGATAATATCCAGGTATTGAGAGAAGTTATAGAAAGGGCAAATGAATATGAGCCCACTATGCTTTGGATTTGTAGATTATGAAAAGGCATTTGATTCTATAAACATTTCTTCAGTGATTAAGCATTGGATCATCAAGGTATAGATCCAGGATATTGTCATATTTTAAAGAATATTTATAAAAATGAAACAGCACAATTAGATTACATAATGATACTAGGAAAATCAACATTGAGAAGGTGTAAGACAGGGTGACTCCATATCTTCAAAACGTTTTACAGCAGTGCTGCAAAAAGTATTTTGTGGATTAAAATGGGAAGCTAAAGGAGTGAAAGTAAATGGAGATTATTTAAGTCAGTTAGATTTTGCAGATGATGGAGTTGCTTTTTCAAATAATGCTTTAGAGCTGCAGGAAATGTTTCAGGAATTATCAGATGAAAATAGGAAAGTAGGACTAAAGATAAATGTTAAAAAGACTAAAGTAATGTTTAATGGATTTTCTCAAAACATGAAACTAAAGATTGATTATGACAGGTTAGAAGAAGTTAACAGTTACAAATACCTTGGTCAGATTATTAATACAGATGGAAACATAATGGATGAAATTAATCATAGAATTAAACTTGGTTGGAGTGCTTTTGGTAGAAATAACTTGATACTAAAAGGAAATATACCTATGTGTTTGAAAAGGAAGGTTTTTAATAAATGTGTTTTACAAGTTCATACTTATGGATCTGAGACTTGGAGACTTAATAGAAGAGCAATACAGAGACTTCAGACCACTCAAAGAAGTATGGAGAGATGCATGTTGGGAGTAACAAGAATCGAAAACACAATATATGGGTAAGAGAACAAACAGGTGTTACTGACCTCATTGAAAAAATGAAGACTGAAGTAGAGTTGGGCTGGACATATTGCTAGAGAGATGATAATAGATGGACAATTGAAATTTTAAAGGGATTCCAAGAGATTGTAAAAGGCCCAGAAAGAGACCACATGTGAGATGGGTGGATGAAATAAGAAAGTGTGCCGGGGTGATTTGGAGAAGAAATGCTAGAGATCAAAGATGGATTGAACTTGGAGAGACCTTCATCCTAGAGTGGATTGATAATGGTTGATGATGAATGGAAAAAGCTGTTGAAGTCTCTTTTTAAAAAAATATATTTAATACTACTACTACTACTAATAATAATAATAAAAAAAAACAATTGTTACAATTTCTTTTGCATCATCACAACACATTCTTTAGTATAGTATGTAAATAAAAATAAATATTTTAAAACTAAGTCCATATAATAAAATATTGGTAAATCTACATTTTTAGGAAAGACCTTTGGTAATTAATTACTTATTATTATAAAAATATCAGTATTTTTAGTTATAAATCCAATTATAGGTAGATTTAGGTATATATTTGTTTTTCTGTCTCTTACTTCATATGCTGGCTTGCTGTTCTTGGGTGATTATCTTCTTACATTTCCTTGGATAATGAAGTATTGATGGGTTGTCTGAATATAATTTTGCAGATGAGGTTAAATGGTATTCAGTTTATAGTCAAATAATGGATACAAACTAGGAAGGGTATGATTCAATTGGCCAAAACAACATGAAGAGAATACACCAAACTTCTAGCATGTCTTTACAAAAATATTTGATGGCTTTCCTAGGTTTAAATAAAATAGATGTCAAGCATTGGTCGTCCAGTGGTCAGTGCAGCTGCCTTACAAGAGTTGTCCTGGGTTTGCTGGCACATGAAAAAAAATAGATATGAACTTCTTAAGATTTGGCATTAGCTACTGCAATTTCTTGCTGCTTTCATACTATCGCAACAGAGAAAAAAATTATAAGACCTAGCAAATGCTATCTTATATATTTAATTTAATTAGTCACTGCTGCTTTTTGATTAAAATAAACAACAACTTTCTTTGAAGGTTTGTAATGATGGTATATTATAAGATGTAATATGTTGGACTATTTCCATCATTTATGAGTGAATATTGAATGTATAGAAAATTTTAAACTTTATTTAAACTTTTCAAATACAAACAACTTGTTAGTAATAACACACAAATAGACAATACAGGTTAGTACTGGTTGCAGACAGTTGTTGTGGGGGAGGGGGTTCGCCTCCCAGCGATGCTATGACATATGAAAAAAAAAAAAACTTTCTTTTTTTTATAAATAATTTATATTTTTATAACATTATTTTCTTTTCATTTTACTTCTATGCTCAGAATTACATTTAGATTTTATCTCCAGCTTATCTACTTTTGATCACTGCTTTCGAATTTTGCCATTATTGCTTAGCAACAAGATCCCTCTTAAAATTTTATTACAAAAGACAAAAAAAAATATTTTTATTAAATTTCAGAATATATACATTTTATGTCTTTAAATTTTATAAAATATATCTGCTAATAAATGCATACTTTCCATTTAGAATTCCCCCTTTTTTATATTAATGATTACATTTTTATCAAATCTATTAATCTAGTTTGGGGGCAAAATAACAAATGTTAACTGAAATATTGAAAAAAAAAAATTACTTTTTCTTTGATTAATACAGCTTCATTCCTACACACTGTCTTTGTACCACTGGATGGCGCAATACATACAGCAAAATATCATTTATCTTAGACTTCATTCCTTAATGATTTTACACTTTTTTTAAAAAATAAATTATAATAATAAATATTTTTTTACTTAACTTTTATTGCCCTTGAACAATTTCATCTAATTAAAGTTTATTCAAGATTTTTTCAACTATAAGCACTAATTTTATTACTTTATACTAAGAGTTAAAAAATGTATTAAATATTTTCTATCAAAATTAAAAAGGTGATAAAATATTTACATGAGGAGTTATTCTATTCAAAGAAAAAAAAAACCCTGTAAGGCAAAAATACATTTAAAAAAAGTTTTGCTACATAAATAATTTCTCCATAGTTCATTAAACTAAAGTTTCAACTTTAATATTTTATAGCCAGAACACTATATCCACTATTCTCAAAAATGACTGATTCAACAATTTATAGTTTGAAAAAATATTAAATAAAAAATTCATCAATATAACATATACCAATAAGCATTCATTTGATGATAGTAATAAAATTAAAACTAATGATAATATCTTGCTATTGTTACTTTGAAAATTAAAATTTAATTTAAAATGGTTCAAAAGTACAAATTAATAATAATGATAATTCTTCCAAGTCTAAAAAAGGTCAATAATTCAATAAATAGTGATGATACACTATGGTGGAAGATTATAAATTTAATATTCTTTAAAATTTACAGTTTAGCACTGCTTTTGTCCAAGTCAGTCGTATTTCATAGAATTAATATGAGTGTAAAGAAAATAGAATTTATAGATTAAATAAGTTTATAAATTTAAATATACCATTTGCTTGAATGCAATGCATGAGTCTTTCTTGTTTATAGCATGGATAAATATTTTTTTTTGCAATAAACCAGGCCTCTTTATATTTTCTTTTATGATCACTGTGCTCAGGGCAAATGACTTTAATATTAATTTACATTAAGAGACAACACTGATAACTATATAAAAGACTTAGCAAATTCAGACTATGATCATAATATATTAAATAAAGTTGTTAAAAAATGATATACCTCTTTAAATACCAGACACATAAATAATAACATTAAAGCATGGATCAGTTTTCCTTTTATACTGGGTATATCTAAAAAGATGAAAATAATCTATTCAAATCGAATTAAATATTAGTCTTAGATCCCACTCCACCATCCATGTCAACCAAATATTAAACAACACCAAAGACAAATTACTTCCAGATCAAGTTCTCTAAATAATTAATAAAATTAAATGCAATGAATTAACCTGCAAAGCAATTTATTATGCTGAGTCTCGTGGCAACAGGACTATAAATTAGTGAAGCGCGCATATATATGTATAAACAATCTAGAACAGACTCCAACATCAAGTCTATATTTTTGGAACATCGGACAGAATTGAGCCATAATTTCAATCCATTAAATAGTAAAGTTGTTTGCTGAGTGCAATAATCAAAAAAGAAAATATAAAAAGGCATGGTTTATTGCAAATAATATCCACACAATAAACATGTAAGATTTGTGCATTGCATTATAATGCAAATGGTAGACTTAAATTTATAAACTTATTTAACTTATAAATTCTATTTTTTTACACCCATATTAATTCTATGAATATGACCGACCTGGTTGAAAGCAGTGCTAAGCAGTAAATTTTAAAGAATAAATTTATAATCATTCCAGCATAGTGTTCCATCACTATTTATTGAATTAAGTGATTTAGTTTTAAAATAAAAAAATACTAAACCAGCCAGATATTCAATAAGAACAAATTATCAGTTCATAAAATAATAAAAAAATCATATTAGCTTTTTTGGGGTTCTGAAACGGTTAAAGTTAATATACAACACACGATAAGTATTAGGTTAAAAGTGAAAAAATAAATAAATTTATAGTTGGAGAAAATGAACAAAGAGAATGTTCCAATTTCGTCAGAACTATGAATCTATACTGAAAATAATGACATTAAGCCATTTATTGTGTAGATTCAGAACTTTAAAACAAATTTGTTCATGATTTCTAATATGGTGCTTTAAGATCATTATAAAAAATGTTGAATTTTCTTTATCACACACACACAAACACACAAAGGTCACTGTTATTTATAAAGACAAGTAAATGTGAAATTTACAATTAAAACATAATGAAAGCATAGCACTATTATCAATGTTCATCAGAAAAGGAATGAAAAGATGGTAATTTTTTGATAGCAACTGAAAAAACATATTCTCACGCACACACACACCTTTATTTGAGTATTGTGCATATGTATGTAAATGTACTCTCTATTTCTCATTTTATTACTCCATTATTTTTTTAATAATTTTCCAAATATGTAAATTAAGTTTTTCTTTTATTTTCTCTATGTATAATGTTTATCCTCCTATTATTACAAACTACTTTAGCTTCATACTATCATTCAGGAGAGTTATTATCCTATTTGACAAGCCCATAAACCTTTTAACATTAAACAAATACCAAAGTATTCATTCAATGCCATAAAAATACCAAGATGCTTCTCCTTATTAAGCCTCTAGATATTCCCATGACTAACACTAATACTTAATAAACCCAAAGAGAATATCTATAATTATTACAAACTTTATTTAATAATATCTACAACAAAATTTATTTCACTGTGAATTGATTAATAAAATATTCTAGCATGACTTTACTAATTATCTATTTTCCAATAAGTATTATTTTAATAATGTCATTGTTAATAATAATAACAATAATATTATAATAAGGAGATCTCAGGTTATCATTGTTACTTAATTATTTATTTAGTTAACATGCTAAATGCAAAGAGAGATTTTACTTATTCTATATGTAATGCACTAATCAATAAACTCTCAACTATCATAGACATAAATAATACTATTTTATAATTATATAATCTTCAATGACTCAAACCAAAATAAACAACTTTACTTTGAATAAAATAATAATACATTATATAATCAATAAAAATAATTTATCATCTGACTATTTGAAAAATGACATTCTTTTCTACATATAGAATATAATCCTCTCATATGACTTACATGATCATAGCAACTTGATAATAATAAATATATCTTTTAAAATATTTTACCTTTAAATAATTACTGTATGCAAAATTTAAATTTTATAATTCAAATTAATTTGTATATATAATTATGTACCATTAACAATCTAGGAATATGATGTAGTGACAATGACTAAAAATAAGAAGACATGACTATACATACTTAATCAAATTAATAAACATTAAAATTTATTATCGTATTACAGTATTTGGGTATTATTCCTGCAAGCTAGAAAAGATAGGATGACTTTTTACATTCACGATAAAGGCATAATGTTGCGAACGTTAAATAAACCCTGTGATTTGAGTTTTTCTCCTCATCGAAAAACGTGTTTTTGAATGTGCACAAAACGTGCTTTGAAACGTGTCAACCGAATATTATGTAGGTGTGTTTTTGGAGATGTTGGTATTTTTTTTCTGATTCAAAAGTTTGTTGTTTGTACATTTTAAACTTATCACTTGTTATTATTGTGAATTTGTTTTAACATTTTTCATTTCAACTGTGTTATTTACTGCTGTGTTTTTTTTTCCAATTTCAACTTGGTTATTGACTGACTTCTGTGTTTTGAATCTTTCAATTACAAGTTTATTATTATTTAATTGTAATTAAATGAAGATGTTGACTTTGTTGTTTGTTTATTCCAAAAATTAGATTGCCTGGCAGAATTCCATTTAGAGCATGTACTGGGAAATCCACTTGTTCCACAACATTTTTGGAGGAGGAAGGATGGTGGTGGTGGAGGGTTGCTACTGACAATCACCATTTTGTATGCAAGAATCATCTGCATAAGTGTATTGTAACGGAATAAATATATGCTGTTACATTTCTTTCAAATAAAAGTAAAAAAAATATAAAATCACTCTCGAGTAGAAATATATGTATAAAAGGGGGGGGGGGTAATAATTTGATTTGAATTAATATATATAATGCACAGATGGCAAACTAATTATATAATTTAAAGTTAAAATCCAAAAACAAGGTTCTTTTTAATATAAAATAATTTTTAAAAAAATGCTGTTAATTAATTATTTTTATTCTTAGAATGGAAATGATTTTCTATTTTGAGGTAATTGCAAACAGGCCCTTGGGCATATGGTCAGATAGAAGATAAATAAAAAAAATACTACTGATAAGAGTGGACAGAAGAAAAAAAACTTTGAAGGGAGAGGAGATTTTTGGATTGTTCTTTCTGATTGTGTATTGCGGATCTCCAAAATGTAGGGGTCAGCAATAATTTACGTTTCCCATATTTGCAGCAGCTGAAGCGGTCTCCAGAATAGGACGGCTCCCGGAAAATCTAAAAGAATAAAAATGGAAAGAACTTTGAATTTACCATGTATCAAGAATTACAAAGACGGACTTTACTTATAGCATTGGGAAGTATAAACTTTTCTTTTAAATGAAGTATGAGCATTCATTAATCATATAATGCGAACTTTTCCAGTATTCTAAGTGTCACTTAACTTTTAAAAGAAATCTCTTATCTGACTAAATTTTAAATTATTTATATATTTTCTTTTTTTTTTTAAAATATGCTTAATATTTTTTCCATTCTCGTAATTTCTTTTAAATTAATTACTTAAAGTGAGCATGAATGGCTGCATAGATTCGAAAGATTGTTAGTTTAAAGTGTGTTAATTTTGGGCAAATTGTTTCGTAGTTGGATCGGTGCTGGTGGATAGATGTACGAATGTTTTATGTCAATGTAACTTGAGTAGGTGCATTGGATACTCATTCTCTTGTACCGCATTAGCATACAGGGCATAATACCCACCTGAATGTATGACCCAAAAGAGTAGTCATCATGTTGTTGTTAATGGTCATAGACATATTTCCTACGCCATTGATTTTCTTACACTCTGACTGAGACAGTAAGCCGGCAAAGACCGATATCACCATTTACAGAGCTTCTCGTATAATTTCATTCTTGTATCATGGAGAAGATGCTCATTCCTTCTCACCATGATTGTGTTATGCTAATAATCTCATGCTACAGATGTAAAATTCCTGTTAGCATGATTGTGTTATGCTAATAATCTCATTTTGCATTGGTCACATTGGCTAGCATTGGTTTAAATATGAGATTTTTGGCCTAAGATTAAAAGGGATTGGGTTGGTTATTGCATAATTTATGTAGCATGTTCACACTCAATAAAATATTAAAATTGTATTTAAATCTATTAAACACTTCCATCTGTGCATTTAATCCAAATCAAATATATTTAGTTGATTTAATTGTCAGAATCTTTTTAATGCGTGTGTGCATTATAATAAAATGTTTTGTTGAATTAATTTTGGCAGTAATTTATTTTATATATTTTATTAATATTTAAAAGTAAGCATTAGAAATTTGAATATACAGTACGATATTTTAAGCTCAGCTTCTCCCTGAGCTAGCAACTGGTGCTTTTGCTTCGATAAAAAGGTAACCTCTCCTGCACGGGGCACCAATTATAACGGTCGACGAACCTCCTTAATGTAATCTGCCATACCAGGGCACCACCAGGCCATTTGAACTTGGAAAATTTATATAGTAGGCAGATACGCGCGGGTTACCTTTTTATTGAACTGAAAGCACAAGTTTCTAGCTCAGGGAGAAGCTGAGCTTAAAATATTGTACTGTATATTCAAATTTCTAATGCTTACTTTTAAATATTAATAAAATATATAAAATAAATTACTGCCAAAATTAATTCAACAAAACATTTTATTATAACGCACACACATATTAAAAAGATTCTGAAAATTAAATCAACTAAATATATTTGATTTGGATTAAATGCACAGATGAAAGCATTGATTTAAATACAATTTTAATATTTTATTAAGTGTGAACATGCTACATAGATTACGCAATAACCAACCCAATCCCTTTTAATCTTAGGCCAAAAATCTCACATTTAAACCAACGCTAGCTTACTGATAAACCGATGTGACCAATGCAAAATGAGATTATTAGCATAACACAATCATGCTAATAGGAATTTTACATCTGTAGCATGATATCATTAGTAAAATAATGAATCATGGTGAGAAGGAATGAGCATCTTCTCCATGATACAAGAACGAAATTATACGAGCTTTGTAAATGGTGATATCGGTTATTGCCGGCTTACTGTCCCAGTCAGAGTGTAAGAAAATCAATGGTGTAGGAAATACGTCTACGACCATTGACAACAACGTGATGGCTACTCTTTTGGGTCATACGTTCAGGTGGGTATTATGCCCTGTATGCTAACGTGGTACAAGGGAACGAGTATCCAATGCACCTACTCAAGTTATATTGACATAAAACATTCGTACATCTATCCACCAGCACCGATCCAACTAAGAAACAATTAGCCCAAAATTAACACACTTTAAACTAACAATCTTTTGAATCTATGCAGCCATTCACGCTCACTTTAAATAATTAATTTAAAAGAAATTACGAGAATGGAAATGATATTAAGCATTTTTTTTTTTAAAAAAGAAAATATATAAATAATTTAAAATTTAGTCAGATAAGAGATTTCTTTTAAAAGTTAAGTGACACTTAAAATACTGGAAAAAGTTCACATTATATGATTAATGAATGTTCATACTTCATTTAAAAGAAAAGTTTATACTTTCCAATGCTATAGGTAAAGTCCGTCTTTGTAATTCTTGATGCATGGTAGAATTCAAAGTTCTTTCCATTTCCTATTCTTCTAGATGGAGAGAAGTCCGTTGCTGGCTATTTTCCAGGAACCGTCCTATTCTGGAGACCGCTTAAGCTGCTACAAATATGGGAAACGTAAATTATTGCTGACCCCTATATTTTGGAGATCCGCAATACACTTCTCAATATACTTAATAATACACGATCAGCAAGAACAATCCAAAAATCTCCTCTCCCTTCAAAGTTTTTTTTCTTCTGTCCATTCTTATCAGTAGTATTTTTTTTTATTTATCTCCTATCTGACTATATGCCCAAGGGCCTGTTTGCAATTACCTCAAAATAGAAAATCATTTCCATTCTAAGAATAAAAATAATTAATTACCAGCATTTTTTTTAAAATTATTTATATTAAAAACATCTTGTTTTTAGATTTTAACTTTAAATTATATAATTAGTTTGCCATCTGTGCCTTATATATATTAATTCAAATCAAATTATTAACCCCCCCCCCTTTTTTTTTTATACATATAGGGTGATTTTATATATTTTTTACTTTTATTTGAAAGAAATGTAACAGCATATATTTATTCCGTTACAGTATATTTCATAGAATATTTTTTCTTTTTTACTTTCATAAAAATATTTATGTTGGCTTTTTTTTCCTACTGCAACACGGACTATGTATTTTTTTTTGTTGAAATTGATCGAATTAAGTAAGTGTCAAAAGTTAGTTTGTGTCCGTGTAGAATTCATAAAAGTACATATATATCATGTAATATTTTTTATTTTTTTTGTTTTTGTAAAACTGTATTGAGTATTATTTCTGCAATCAAGGAAAGATAGGAAGACTTTTCACATTCATATCAAAGCATGGCTAACTTTCTAATGTTTGACGTTGCCAAAATAACAACAATAAAAGTTAGCAGTGTATTGATACGAATGTGAAAAGTCCTATCTTTCCTTGGTTGCAGGAATAATACCCAAATACCCATATTACTTATAAATTTTTTTTTTTACTTAATAAATAATTTTATAAACAACAAAATTAAACAATAGAACAATATAACGTAATAAAATTATTTACAAAATAGAACTATTTCTACTTATATACAGTAACTTTACTTTCATTCCATTTATCTTTATCAAATAAATATTTGATTATAATAATATAATATTTTATAAAATTATATATTCCATCTTCATTCTCTTTATAAAATATGTTTTATTAACTTCATTATAATAATTTATTGTCTATAAATGAATTTTTATGACTAAAATTTACAATTATTACTAGTGCTTTTCTTAACAAATGTAACCTATAATAATAATTTGACTATTTTAAATCTATATGAGAATTGAATGAGTGTATACATTTAAATTAAAGAATATTAATTTCATATCATTCACAGTAATATCACATTTATTCTTTTGACCTCTATTATTTTATAAAAAAAAATATTAATTATTGCATTATTTGTTTTGTAATTACTCCCAATCTTTAATAACAATTTTATTAACTTAACTATTTTCAAGAAATTTTATATCTTATATTTTTGAATCCTTGCTTAAATAGTTGCTCCCATAATAAAGAGTAATCATCTATTTAACTTAACTGTTAACTTTATATGTCAACGTTGATAAGATCATGCATCCATATATTCAAGTGATATCTTTATCATAGCTTTTATTAATAAGCTCTTGTTAATTTTTAAAAAAAATGTTCTTTATGAACATGTGCATTATGCTCATCATCAAATTTATCATCTATTAAGATAAACTAAATTTTTAATTTCACTTGAATACAAAAATAATATATCTCTGAGTATCATTAAAGCCCAGAAATTCCTACATTTTATTTATAAACCCCAACCTTGTAAAATAAATATCTACACTTCTAGTCTAAATATCCAAATTTCACTGCTTTAATCTATAACTTATAAGTTTTCTAAAGATATAATGATCAAAAACAAATAGTACAACAGGGCAGCATTAAATATAAATAAATCACAATTATATTATAATATTATAAATGAAATCAAAATCAAATGTCATAGTCTACACACACATACTTTCATCCCATTTAAATATATATTATTAATTTTATAATTCGGTGCTTGTATTATAGATAAAGATGCCGTTGGATGGCGCGGTTTTCACGCTAAAACTATAAAATATGAACATTCACGGGCCGTTGATTTTAATAATTTTTCTGTGCTTTTTTGTAATGCGAAAATAAAAACAAAACAAAATTGTCTTTTTTAAATATTATTTTTTATTAACATATACAATTTAAATGATAATAATAAATGTAAAATAAAATCAACAAATTACAATTTGATTCGTGTTTTTTATATCGTATACTTTTTAAATTGTGTTACGGCTTTTTTTTATCAATTTTCTATCGGATATTTTTTTACTTGTGTTACGCTTTTTTTTTTATCAATTTTCTATCGGATATTTTTTTACTTGTGTTACGACTTTTTTTGTTGTTGTTTAACTAAAAAATAATAATCGTAATAAAAGTAAAAGTTGTTACGGTTAGATTTAGAGTTAGGCTTAGTTTTAGGGTTAGTGTTCTGTTTGTTTGTAATGCTAAAATAAAAAAATTCAAAATCGTAAGCGTACTCGGACAGAAGAAAGAAATTCAAACTTTTTTAAACAACAACAAACACATACAAATGTCTTCTTTACTTATTAAACATGTTTATAATATTTGCTTTTTATTAAATTTACAAAAAAAAACTGTATATTTGGACTTTTCTTACTGGATAATTTTTTCGTATGGCTCTTTTTTTACTTCCAAAATATACAGACGGTAGAATCTTCTTTGTCTCATGGAATATTACTAACAGTACGTTACTTGACACATTACCTAAATGCAACTCAATAAAAACATAAATATTTAACATTTACCCAAATAAAAGTTCAATACAGTACGTTGTAAAAAGTCTTATAATTATTGTTTTAAAAAATCTGAACATTTCAATAGTTTAAAATAAAAAAAAATCCAATGAAAACAACACTTCAATACAATTCAAATACAAACTCTCTCATCAAGCTGTAATTATTTTATAAACTGTGCGAATTCGGAAAATGTAATTGCTGCTTAGCGACGTACATGCTGTACTGCGACGCAACATAGCGGCCTGCATTCTGTAGCACAACAAAAAAGTTGTATTATAGAAAACACGGGTTCGAACATGTCGGCCGCGGAAACAGCATTTTTATGTGTTTTAGCACGAAAAACGCACCATAGAACGGCGTCTTTAGCTATAAGATGAGTACCTATAATTCTATTTATCTATATTACTATTGCTTTCTATTTATTATAACCCATTAATGACACTAAAACAAACAACAAAATAAATAAATAAAATATACTTATTAATAATTTGAAATTCAATCTTTTAAATTTATTCATAACTTAATGATTATAATTTATAATATTTGTTGTTTTCTTTAAAAAAAAAAAACACAAAAAACGCAAAATTCTCCTTACACAATAATTAAATGCAGCAATTCAAATACATAAAATTATTCTCCAAGTTGACATTCTTCCCTTTAAATCACAATGATATTTCATTCTTATTTTATTAAAATATGTTTTTACTGTAGTATTAATTCTTTATCATAACATTTATTATTTATAAATTATTAATGTATATCCTCTAATATAAGCTTTACCATACTTTACATCCACTTCATTTCAATGGCATCCCTTTAAAGTATTGCCCTTTTATAGGCCAATATTTTATACAAACATTCCAAATGCCATGCTAATTGTTATTATCTTAAATATAACTTTTAAACATTTAAAAGTTAAAGTATACTTATTCCATATGTTCATCAAATCATTCCAATCAAAATTTAGATTTATTTAATATATTATTCATCATAAGAACTTCCTTTGTTTTTCTTTCTTTTATAATACTTTTCCATCATTTAAACTTTTAATTAGTATATTGGAGGATTTACATTAAAAATCAAACAAAATAGTTATCTATTTATTTCTCCATTCTGTTCATTCTTCTTAAATATATTCTTTTACTGTTATATCATTTCTTCATTAGATTAAATCCAGCTATATTATAAATCTTATATGATCATTATGCTATTATAATGAATAATATTTCAATGAACTTCGACTTATCTAAATTACTAACTAAATAAAATTTTTCCTTTTTTTCAAGTTTCCTTAAGTACTATCTCTATTCAAATTATTTACTAAGTTACTTTTTATCACATTTAAGTTTTAATTGTTAAATCTAAATTAAAACATGCAAAGTATAGTTTTTATCAACAATAAAACACAGAATTAAATGAGCTTGTTCTGTAATTAAATTATTACATACTGGTAAAATACTCAATATTCCCACATATGCTTTGATAAACTTACAGCTTTTTTCTTCCATTAACTTCATAATATAGGTAATATAATGATTCCAAGTTTTGTATTCTTTAGAGAATTAAATATCTTCATAACACTAACAGAGATTTTAGGTTCTTTTTTAATCCATAAACTTTCCAATAAACTTCACAAATACTTTTAAACTATTAAGCAAATGTTAGTCGTTTTTTCTTTTTAAATTAAAATAATATTTTTAATAATTTACAGCAAAATTTTATGGAAAAGATAAAATGTTTCTTTTCCTTCCATGATTTTTTTCAATTAATCCCTCCAAAACATCATCTGCTTAAATTTTTAAAATATTTCAGACTGCTATCACTCGGTTGATTATCAAAATCATTTTACAATGAATATTTAATTAGTTACAAAACATTCTAAACAATTTTGAAATCAATATTATTACAACAAATATTTACTAACAAAAATAAAAATAAATACCTTTAATAAACATAATTAAAAGACGATTAAATTAAAACTAATTTAAATAATTTAAATTTTATCTTTTATAAAATAGATCCTAAATTGATTTTATGAACTTTCTATTATTTAAATAATAAAAACAAATAATATTTCAATTGTTTTTTAAAATAAATTAATATTTTATCAAAAATAATTAATTCTTTATAAAATAATATGCCACAAACAAGAGCATATGTACCTACACCACTTATTCTTATTTATAGATGACATATTTAAACTAAATTACAAATTTCAAATATAAATATTATTAAAAAAACTTACTACTAATAAACAATATTAATTTATATTTCACTCTTTTTACTTTTAAATTATATAATTAAGATTTAAAGCATTGATAAAAATTCTATTTAAATTACCTCAAGCTACAAACAACCAAGGTAACCGTTAACTCCCATAACTTTACAAACCAAAATACGATTATTTATAAAATTTAAAATTATCCAACTAATATCTACTTTTAATAATTGTTTATTATGTGATGTACAATAGATAAGAGTACAATAGATACATCAAAATATATAATATATAACATCTCCACAATTTTCCTTATTCATGTAAAAGCTTAGAATAAAATAACATAAAATATTATGGTCAGATTGTGTACATTTTCAATTCATCAAATAAAACTATTACTGTACAAAAAAAAATAAAAAATAGTCTGATATAATTTCAATAATTATGGATGGCTGAAGAGTTGTGTTGTATTAGTTTGAAGCCTGTCCATTAAGTATGAAGACTGGCTATCTTAATATAAAGCTGACCACTAATTGCATATATGTGTGGAGATGGTAATCTGGACAAACTGTTGAGTGCTGGTTTAGCACAAAATACATATATTGATTATCTATCTTTTCAACATGTGTGTGATCAGGTGGGTTAGCAATATGATTTGGCATGGAGAGTTGAGGTCATATAAAAATCTGAGTTTGAGTCCTTTATATATTACATTATATGTGCAGGTGTGTGTAAGCCTGTACAGTGTATTAAGTTAAATACCAGATTATATAAAAATAAAATGTTCTATGTATATAATGTAACGTATAAAAGTTTCATCTGAAAGTACAATGTTTGTGCAATATCTATTCCTTATTAGAAAAATTGTTTGCCTTCATATTGTTAATGAATACCAATGTATTAAAGTCATGAACTTTTGGGCTTCAATATCAAGAAAGATTATCATAAAAACTATTAAATTGAAAGGTTGAAAACCTCCTGCAATTTAAATAAAGAGAAACGTGGAACCACCTTTTTCTTATAAAAATCTCTGTCTCGTGTTGTGACTTGAGAGCTCTCTATACAGTCATCATTATATCTGATTGGCTGTCATACAAGTATTCTAAAAGCGCATGCAAGAGGATTTCAACCTTTCAATTTAATTACTAACTGTTTGAGCTTTATAAATAATATTTACATAAAAACTATTGTAGAAATTATCCCTAAATTAATTTTTTAAAATATGTATCTAATTTGATTGAGAAGGTTACTAAAATCAATCTATTATGTTGGCAAGGACCTCCTACAGTACTATAATTCTTTAAATACAAAGATATAATATAGTGCATTAATTATTTTAAAGTATTTAAATAAAACATTTTAAACAAAAAAAAATTGAATGAGAAACTAAACCATCATGCAAAAGTGCACATAAAATTTATAAGATCTGGAATAAAAGTCAATATTACTGAAAAAACTAATTGGTAACAGAGAACAGGTTTTCCATTTTTTGTGCTCCTTAAGTTTACCAAAGAGCTCTAATAAAATTATAAGATATTTTTTTCAGATGCTGATAATAATCAATAATGAGCTAATGATCAGATATTAACCAAAAAAAGAAAAAAAAGACTTGTACACATTTATTATCTCAAAATGTGAAATCGATTACAGTGTAGAATTTACTTTTTTTGTTTTTGTTCAGAATATCATTAATTATATCATTACTTCTACGATATATGTATTATAATAATCACACAGACATATATATCTAATTTAAAAAAAACAACAATGCAGATTATTCTTATTTGCTTCATTTCAGTTACAGTTAACGATTATGTCATATGACTTGAATAATTTAATGATGCTTTTTTTTGGGGGGGGGGGTAAAATTTTAAATACATTTTCAGCTAATTAAGACTTTAAAAATTAATTATTTCCTACTAAAAACCTAAAAGTGATATTTAAAGAAAGTGTAAATTATTTTTAATGGTCCTTAATTTCTTGATGAATTCAGGTAAAAAACAATCTTAATTGGATATTCGATTTGACTTTTTTTCGTTTAGGATAGTCTATAGCAGGGGTTCCCAATCCTATGCCCGCGGGCACCATGGTGCATGCGGACCATTTTACATGTGCCTGTCGCTATCCGAACATGATAAAAAATTATTTATTTGATACAAATAAATTTAATTTTTAAAATTTCTTATAAATTATTGTATTATATTGTAATCAAATTGTAGGGCATACTATACTTTTACAGCATAAAAATATAAACGTTAATTATATGTTAAAATTTTATTTTTGAAATAAATATTTTTTTGTACATTATGTGTATTATTAACAATATCCAATTATAAATTTACATTGAAAAAATAAATGGTGCCCGCCACTTGGCCGGTATTATAGAATGTGCTCTTAAGTGCAAAAAGGTTGGGGACCCCTGGTCTATAGATTAATATTTCGTTTCGGTACTCATCTTATAGCTAAAGACGCCGTTCTATGGCGCGGTTTTCGCGCCAAAACACATAAAAATGCTGTTTCCGCGGCCGACACGTTCGAACCCGCGTTTTCTATAATACAACTTTTTTGTTGTGCTACAGAATGCAGGCCGCTATGTCACGTCGCAGTACAGCATGTATGTCGCATCGCAGCAATTACATTTTCCCAAATTTGCACAGTTTATAAAATAGTTACGGCTTGATGAGAGAGTTTGTATTTGAATTGAATGGAAATGTTGTTTTCATTAGATATTTTTTTATTTTAAAGTACTGAAATGTTCAGATTTTTTAAAGTAATAATTCTAAGACTTTTTACACCATACTATATTGAAGTTTTAATTGGGAAAATGTTAAATATCTATGTTTTTAGTGAGTTGCAATTAGATAACGTGTCAAGTAACATATTGTTCGTAACATTCCACATGACAAAGAACAGCGGTATCAAAAAAATGTACAGTAAGAAAAGTACAAATATACACGATTTTTTGTAAATTTCATAAAAAGCAAATATTATAAACATGTTTAATAAGTAAAAAAGACATTTATATGTGTTTGTTGTTGTTTAAAAAAGTTTGGGTTTCTTTATTTTGTCCGAGTATAGTTACGATTTTGAATTTTTTTATTTTAGCGTTACAAACAACAGAACATTAACCCTAAAACTAACCCTAAACCTAACCATAACAACTTTTACTTTTTATTGTCATTCTATTTGAAGTAAAAAATATCCGTAATATCTCTTTTTACTTAAACAACAACAAAAAAAATAGTCGTAACACAAGTAAAAAAATATCCGACAGAAAATTGATAAAAAAAAAGCCGTAACACAAGTAAAAAAATATCCGATAAAAAATTTATAAAAAAAAAAGCTGTAACACAATTAAAAAAATATACGATAGAAAAACACGAATCAAATTGTAATTTGTTGATTTTATTTTACATTTATTATTATCATTTAAATTGCATACGTTAATAAAAAATAATATTTATAAAAGACGATTTTGTTTTGTTTTTATTTTCGCATTACAAAAAAGCACAGAAAAATTATTATAATCAACGGCCCGGGAATGGTCATATTTTATAGTTTTAGCATGAAAATGGCGCCATCCAACGGCATCTTTATCTATAAGACAAGCACCTTCGTTTCTTCACAACAATTAACGTTTCTAGTTGATTATGAAAGGTAAGTGGCATAATAAAAAAATAATATTTTATATAAATACTTATGATAAATAAACATATTCTAGCAAGGCTTCTACAGCTCCCTTCAGAGACAGATTACATAATGAAAAGGAAATATTTTATTATTCGTAATATTCAATTTTATTTACTAGCACAAAGATAGTATTATTATTATTTGTAAATTACCATACTTTTTTTTAGTTTTCTTTTGCATGTTGAATATAAACATGTTTATTTTATAATAATATGTGTGCATAATATGTATATCTAACTAATTATATATATGTATAGTGCTGGAGTTTGCTGATAACTGAATGGAAACTGTCTTTGAAGCCTTTAAAAGAACTCAGCAGAGAAAATTACTAATGTCTTCTCTATTCATCTTACCAGTGCAACTGTTATTACTACTAAATGTTTATTCATATAATAAACAAGCATGGATGAGTTGTTCACAACATGTACTAGGCAGCGTGGTCACCTTTGAGTTTAAGACAAAAAAAAAAGTCTTCTCATTGTCTGATAGTCCTTAATCGAAATATCAGTTGAATTTTCTAGATTGATAGAATGACTGTGAATAAATTTTTAAATATTTACAGTCATGCCTGACAAAACTAAATTACGATCTTATTTTCATAAAACTATAAAATCATTAGCCAAGATAGTGACTGGCAAATGACGCTGGGTGCCATTTGATGCTTTTATATAGCTATCTAGAACTGCAGATCACTTTCAAGTGAATAAAAATTGCATGAATTGGAAGAACTGTCTAATATTAAATGAGACATTGTTAAACTTTATGAAGTTAGAAAAAGACAAAGGGACAATTGATTTAAATATTGGACATGTATTTTACTACAAAGGCACAAATATTGAAAATACAAGTGGAGTGGCATTCATACTAAATAAAAAAAAATGTGCGAACAACATTGTGATGATTAATGGTATATCAAACAGTGGCATAATTAATTATTCAATTTAATGGAACATACCAAATGCGGATAATTCAGATATATATCTTAAGTTTTCATTTTGATAAAGAAGGAAAAAAAAATTATTTAGATGTATAAAATGTCTTGGATCACATCAAACACATTTTAAAATTGTCAGGAGAGATTTTAATGCTAGAATTGGAAAAGAATTAAAAGATTAAAGATTTGTAGAATTTGAAAAAAAAAACCATATATTATGAATTCTTTCATTGAGAAAATTGGTAAATGAAAATGAAGATGGAAATTTCCAAATGAACATACAGCAGAATTGGATATAATGCTAATGCAAAAGTAGAAACAAAACTATTAAAAAAAACATTAATAATTGATATTAATCATTATCAAACACATTCCAATGAATTTAAATTAAATTCATACATAATTTTAAACATAATGAATTGAAAGATGATTCACATGTGGCTGTGACAAAAATAGCTTATATAAAAAATTAAAAATTCACCAATAAATTTTCATTTGAGATTAGATGATAAATGAAGGGATAAAAAATTATTTAAAAACAACCCATTAAAAAAAATTCAATATCTGAATTCTTTAAAATGATATGAGAAAAAGTTAATAACAACACAAGAAAATATAACCATCAATATGTAAGTAAAGCCATTGAAAAAAATGTCTCAAAAGTATAAAACAGCATCTAACTTTTGGGAAAAAAGTTGCTTCAGCAATAAGAAAAGATATTATTAAACCTGTGAAAGCATTCTACAAAGATTTATACAGTATTAAAAAATAAAATAAAACAGCCCTACAATTATATTTTCTTAATTGCTAACGACTTTAAATGAAAAGGTGACATATGCAAGTAAAGCTATGAAAAAGGGAAATACCCTAGGTAATGATGAAATTATAATCAATATTCTAAATGAATCAAATGAAGAAATAAAAAGACTATTGTTAAAGTTATATATCAAATATCAATAATGAAGAGGTACCAGACAATTGGAATGCAGAAATAATATTAATATTTTAAGAAAGTTAATAAAGAATATATTAGAAATTATAGGCTTATCAGTTGTGTTTATCATTTTTATACAAGATCTTTGCTAAAAATAATTTCAATTTGTCTGCAGCAAACGTTGAACTCAAATCAAACAAAAGAACAATCTAACTTTAAAAGTGCTTTTGATATACTGGATCACATTCAAGTATTAACAGAAGTTTTTAAAAAAGAATAAAGAGTATGTATTCTATTATACTTCGCATTTGCATAGTGATTAAATCTTTGGATCATCAAGACATAGACATAGGAAAATTTTCATATTCTGAAAAATATTTATTAAAATGCAATAGCAGTGATCAGATTGCACAGTGATAATAAGAGTAATATTAATGAGGGTATACAACAAGTGATTAAATATTTTTGAAACTTTTTATAACAATTTTATACCAAGTATTCTCTGGATTAAGATAATAAAAATCCACAAATTTTATTTAATTCATTTAAATTTTGCAAGATAATGGGATTATCTTTTTAGACAATGTTCCAGAGTTTAAAAAATGTTGGAAGAATTATTAAATGAAAAAAAGAAAAAAGAAAAGATAAATGCTAAAAATATCAAAATAATGTTCAATGGATTTTCACAAAAGAAAATTAAGATTGGCAATCAGGAATTAGAAGAAATTAACAAAAACACATATTTTGGTCAGTTTAATAATATAGATGGATGAAATTGATCATAGAATTAAAATTGAAAGTAGGACTTTTGGTAGAAACAATTTAATATTTAAAGAAACTATGCCTATAAGTTTGAAAAGAACGTATTTTATCAATTCTTACATTTGGATCTGAGATTTGACACTTCTCAATAAATTAACGGAAAGATATTAAATGATATTGATATATCAGATAATTGCAAGAATATAGTAGTAATATTGAATTTTAAAAAAGATGATAAAGAAGATATTAGAAATTACAGATTTTCAGTCTTTTATCAATTATATACAAAAATTTTACCAGGATAATTACAAGTCTACAGCAAACTTTAATTTTAATCATCCAAAAAAAAAAAAAAAAACAAGCTGTTTTCAGAAGTGGTTTAGCATACTGTATCACAAGTATGAGGAAAGTTGTAGAAAAGACCAATAAATATGAGTTGTCATTATGCTTTAGAATTGTAGATTATGAAAAAAGCACAGATTCTAAAAGCTTTTTTTCAATGATTAAAGCATTCAATCATCAAAATATAGTCCCAGGATATTATCATATTCTGAAGAATATTTATCAAAAATGTAACAATAATGATTAGATTACATAGTGATACTAACAAGATGACTCCATATCTCCAAAAATTTTTACAGTAGTTTTCCAAGAAGTATTTTGTGGATTAAAATGAGAAGGAAGCAAAAGTAAACAAAAATTATTTAAATTATCTAGATTTTATAAAAAGATATAGTTGTTTTTGCAAATAATGCTTCAGAGCTTCAGGAAATATTGCAAGAGTTATCAGATAAAAGTAAGAAAATAGGACTAAAGATAAATACTAAAAAAGATTTTGTTAAAAGGGAAATAAAGATTGATAATGATAAATTAGAAAAAGTTAGCAACTACAATTACCTTGATCAGATTTTTAATGCAGATGGAATCATAGAATTAAAATTGGATGGAGTGCAATAATAATATTATAAGGAAATATGCCTATATATTTGAAAAGGTTTTGAATAAATGTGTTTTATCAGTTCTTATTTATGAATAAAAAACTTGGACACTTAATAGAAGAACAATATAGAAAGTTCAGATGATTTGAGAAAGTATGAAGAGATGTATAGTAGGAGTATCATGAAGGGATAGAAATAAAATACACAGATGAGAGAATAAACAGGCCTTATTGACAAAGAATGAATTCATTCAGAATAGCTCACATTTCTTTATTAGACAAAGTTTTTTTATACAACTTAACCCTTATGTTGCTTTCACAAATGCATAAACTTTGATTGTAATATCAATAAACACCACTTGTTGAAAAAGTACAAAAAACACATTTTTATGCCAAACTGATCATCATACAATCACTATTTCTTATGCTTGCATAATCTGATAACACACTAGCAACTTTCTTAATACAATATTGCTATCTAGTACAAGCCATATTAATCACTGGATGCAAAAGGTTAGTGCATCAAAATTCCTAACCAGTGCCTACTCATTCAATATCCCCAGACAAGTTTCTAGTTTACAGCTTTCACCAGTAAGAAGTCATATATTTGACAGCAGTGCATCGAGACCTTTGGATCACCTTTTATCTTTTTACTTAATTTAAAATCACAAGCCCAAACTGAAAACATAATAATGTTTTCAATTTAAGCTAATTCAGGTTGCATACTCATTCAGATCTGAATCCAGTTCACTATGAATATGTTAGTCACCAACATTTTTTGTTTAGAATTGGTTATTAATTCACTGTTGCATCATATGATCACCATTTTTTATGCTTGCACAATGCAACTTTTTCCATACAATATTGCCACTAGAAGGTTAGTGCATCCAAATCCTTATCTAGTGCCTGCTCATCCAGTATCCCCAAACTAGTTTCCAGTTTACGATTTTCATCAGTGAGAAGCCCTCGATCTGGAAAGTCTGGAGATACTGGATGAGCAGACATTAGATAAAGATTTTGATGGACTAACCTTTTAGCAATAGATAGCAATATTGCATGAATAAAGTTCCTAATGTGTTAACATATTGTATAAACATAAAAAAAAATGATTATGTGATGTTATAACAAATTAATACCAATCCTTAATCAAAAGATGTGGGTGACTATGGTATTAAAAAACCAAAGGTCTCAAAATATATAGATACTGAAGTGGGTTTATCTTTTCAATTTGAGTTCGTAGCTTTACAATTAACTAGAAAGATAAAAGGTGGCTGCTGGAGAAATGCATTACATCAAAATATTTAAGTGCAGTGTTCTCAAATCCAAGGCTCCTCACTGATAAAAAACATAAGATAGAAACTAATCTGTGAATATTGGATGAATAGGCATTTGATAGGAATTTTGATGCACTAATCTTCTAGTATTCATTGATTACTATGACTTGCACTAGATGGCAATCTTGTATAGAGAAAATTGCTACTGTGTTAAAACTGATCATTATTGTTAATCTTGTACCCAAAAAACTTAAATATTGATAATTCTCATGCATATATAAATATTTAAACTTATTTATTGAACAATTTTCAAATATTTATAAATATGTAAAGTACATTAATATAGGGAAAAAACAAATAAGTTAAAGCAATTCTAAATAGTCTACCACAGAAGAAAAGCATCTCCCACAACTGTCCAGAGAGAGTAAAGGAGAAGACATTATTTATCAGGGTAGTTAAATGCTAATTGGTGAAAGTTTTTTATTGGTTTTCTATTCTTGATTTTCTCTTTAAATAAAAAAATAGCTGTATATATATATATATGAGTTAGAGCACTGAAGAGCCTTTGAGAAAGCCCATTATAAAACAAGCTATTAGATATTACATAATAATGCACTTCTACAATGCAAAGCTCATAATACAAGTTCAAAGATAGTTACTTTATGAGCTATACCAAGCCTTTATATCACAAACTACAAGTTAGAATTATCTAAAATCTTATTTATGTGCACTATAAGGGAATAAAATAGTGCATATTAATTTATGCTAAAAAATAAACTGCCATTCACGTAATTTAACAAAATCGGTATACTATGCCCACACAATTACACTAAGAATTATTATCTTATATATATAACACTATATTTATTATAACTGAAATACAGGCTTATTATATACCTGTATCAATATATGTAATATATAGGGTATATGAGCACAGACCTTCACACAACCCACCATTACATCTCATATCACTGATACACTTGAACACATATATGTTGTTATTTATCTTTTCGACATATATGTGTTCAAGTGTATCAGTAATATGAGATGGAGTGGTGGGTTGTGTGAAGGTCTGTGCTCATATATTTATTATAATTTTTGTGAGCCAAAGCTTTTATAGTCTCCAGCATTTCTCTGTTTATATTCTTATTTCAAACTCAATGTAGTCATGAGTTTGTTAGGTTTATGATATGACTGTATCATAAACAAGTGAAAAATCAAAAGAATCAAAGATTTGGCATACGAATTTTAATATAAATAAACAACCTTTTTAATAAAAACGCATAAAAACAAAAGAAAAAAAAATTGAATAAAAAAAATAACTACATACTTACAGATAGATTAATAAAAAACAAGATAAAATATAAATGTATATCCTTTATAATAACATTAAAAATTCTAAGTATAAAAAGTTATTGTAATAATCTTAAGTTAGCTTATAAATTCAGTTTACCCTATTTCAATAAAAAGTAAATTTTAATTATAGTTTATATGTATAATCATTAAAATAAGTAAATAAATAATAGAATGATTTATTGGTTAGAAGTTCATAAGATGTTTGAATGCTGAAAACATCATAACTGAAACTGATCTAAAAATGTTATGTTTCAGAGTCTGACACTCTAATATTGCACTAAACCATACAGAATTTTATAATTATTGATTATATGAGTCTAACTATGATTATAATATATATAAAAAAAATAATGCAACTTATAATTTGAGATCTAAAACTAAGTACTTTATAAAATATGTATATATATGTCCTTGACTAGATGTTTCTTATACATTTTTTCTGTTTTCTTATAAAGCATTCTGCTAAAGCAAGAGTTTCTAAACTTTTTTCAGTTACAGATCCCTTTACCAAAAACTGTTACAAGCCTTGATCCCCTAGTCATTTACTTTACTTACTCAAATTAATAAATTTGTACAGTATTTGATATTGAATATTTCACTAAATATCAAACTTTTCATTTTAATTATTTGTAATTAATAATTGAAAAAGATACGGAATATGGCATTATCTTGTGCAACATTTAATATCGAAACCTGCACTAATGAAAATTAAAGCAAAAAAAAAAAAAATATGAGCAGATTTTTTAAAATTTTTTGACATTTATGAAATAAATATGTAAATTCAAAATAAATCCAAATATTGAAATCACTTTATTACACATAAAAATGAAGTGAAAAAATCAACAATCAGACAGAATTAAACATCAACAAAGTTACAACAACAAAAGGTTTTAATCAGAATTATCAAAATAAGAATACCGAATAAATTAATTTGGAAAACTGAATTTAATTAGATGGGTGCACCTTGTGATCTTCAAAAATTTATCTGCCCAGTTTTAAATTAGTGAGCGGCATTCTCAAATTTCCACATTCAGTGATATGCATGTTCTGAAGCAAGTTGCCCCTCTCTACTAAATATGACGATGGAAATGCCAGCAAATACTTTTGTACAACAGTTCATAGATCTGGCTACAGAAGTGGAATATCTTGTTGCAGCAAAACTTTTGATAATCCTGTTTGAACTGTATCTTGAGATCCTCATTTGTGCTGATGGTTATCAGCCCATCTTGAAAAATTATATTTGGTTCTGCACTAGTAGTGTATGGGTTTATTATCCAGTCTGGTATTTCCAATGATACAATATCTTCAAACCTAGTTTTGAAATCTAAGTGAAGAACTTTCAAGTGGTTGATATATAGCAAGATGTTTTCTTCTTGGATTGTGTTTATCTTAAATAAGTTGGGAAACAGGAAAAGCTCAGATTTTGCAATATTTTGCTTAAAAAACATTAATCTGGCAACAAAAGCTGATATGCCTGATTTTGCTTTGACAAGATTCAAATTGTCTCCTTGTAGTTGTAAATTAACATCATTAAATTTGCCAAATAAGTCGGTTAAATAAGCAATATCTGTTTTACTCTTAAGTAAATTTTCTTTCAAACTGGAATCCACGTCTTCTAAAACAGATTGAAAAAGTGCAAAAAATCTCACCAAGCATAAACCTTTTGAAAGCCTTGGACTTCAGTATGGATAACCAATCAAGAGAAATCTTCATCACTTTCCTCGCGTAATCGAGCAAACAGTCTAGTGTTCAAAGCGTTACTTCAAATTTTGTTCACAGCTGTTTTAACAAACTGAAGCAATTGATGCAATTTGTTGCTAAGCTTCTTGGCTACTAAATGCTGCCTATGAATTAAGCAGTGAAATGCAAGCACTTCAGGTACTTGTTGTTTCAGGTAACTTATAAAACCACGATAACTACCAATCATAGCTGATGCACCATCTGTCACAACAGATATATTTGTCAATGGATTCCCTTTTTCCTTGAAAAATAGCTCCATTAAATTAAAAATCTATTTACCTCTGGTGTCACTTTCCAAAGTTCTAGAAAAAAGCAGTTCTTCATGCACTTCCTGATCTTGAATAAAGCGAATGTACACCAGCAACAAACCTTTATTACCAGATAATGTTCACTTGTCCAATTGAAGGGAAAAAACTTTTTTTGCAAATGATTACATAAACAATTTTCCATGTCGTGACCCAGTTTGTCAATACATCTTTGAACTGTGTTATTGATCAAAGGAATTCTTTTTATAATATCTTGTGCAGGTTTATGGAGTAAAGTGTTCAAGACCTCTGCAATGACTGGTAGAATCAGTTTCTCCCTTATGGTATGCAGCTCACCAGACTTCGCGCCTAATAGGGATATGTTGTACAATGCCCTTAATCTCTCATCATTTTGCTTCGATAATGAAACAAACATATTATCTATTGTATTTCTCTTCAGAGTTTTATCTTTAAGTGATTGAAAGTATGACAAATGTTTTTCTTTTTTGTCAGGGTGAATTCTGATCAAGTGATCTGCTAGTTTTGATAGTTATGTAATGTCGTTGCTAAAGACTTTTTCGCGTATGAAACACATTGATAAATGTTTGTTTGATAATGACAAGACAAATCCTACCTCCAAATAATCCAAGCTGTACTGTCTACATTTCTTTTTTAGTTCAATCATATTATTATTGTAAGAAATAAAAACTTTTATTAACAAATAATTTCGATATCCCCTTTGATAATAAAAAACAATAAGTATTTACTTACATGAAACAGGATATTTTTGTTCAAACTCGAATAAATAAACTGCATCCTCTGATTTTCTTTTTCATAGTACTGCTCTTCAATAAATAATTATATTCAAAGTTCAAATCACAAATATATACATCACATAAATGAACCAATTTATAGTGTTTATGAAAACATAACTGTATAAGATTGATTGATTCTGCTAATATCAAATATAGTCTTGTCCCACACCAAGCAAGTGCAGACATGCGACGATTTTTCATGTCCGACTTGCTTTGATATGTTCGATAAAACAATGCAGAGATATGTTTATGCTACATGTATTTTCATGCATTCTTATGTATGACTCTTTTTATGACACATTTTATCTTTTCATTCACAAGTTTGGTATGTAATGTTTTTATCAATAAAATGGGTCTTTTTTAAAATTATTTTACTTCTTAATTAGGTACCTATTGGAATCATAGATATTTTGAAGTAACAAACAAATAGCAGTAGTAAAGGAGTCTATTTTTGCTGTCATCAACCGCCAAATTTTTTTATTGAAACTATCAACTCTAGAAAGTTCAAATCAACCCAGGGAATCGATATCAATCACTTTGGGAACTCTTGTGCAAAAGGAATATTATTATGATAAAATGTCATTCATCTATTTCCAATATCATATTAATTAGTATTGACGCCACTGTTAAATGTAAATTTTAGAAAATAAGCTTAAGAATGACCATGCTCAAGCTTATGGCTATATTCAAATAGAAACATACCATTCTTTATTAACTTGTGCTTGCTTGTTTTCCAATGCACTGACTTTATAGTCAATTTTATTCATTCCTCTTAAATGATAATGATAAAAAGTGAAACAGAGAGATACAAAGTGTCTCTGTGTTATAACAATCGAAATGAAAGTGAAGATCGAATCTAACCGCAAAAACAATATTTGCAACTACCAGGGCGCCATCTAGGCATTTGAGCCTAGAAAAATTTATAAAGTAGGCAGATACGCGCTGTTAAGATTCCACTTTATTTAAATATTCCGATCGTTAGCCCAAGTCACTAGCTCAGCGGAGTAGCAGAGATAAAAATCTATATCTTAATTTATATCTTAAATATCAATAAATAAAAACCACTGCCAGAAATTAACACATAAAAATATTTATTTACGCACATATAAAATAACATTTAAATTTTGAGGAATAAGTTTAACATTTTAGATTTTTATATTAACTTTTAATTTTACATTTAACTAAGTTTCAATGAGTTTAATATTTTATTTAGATAGTCAAGTATGAATAGACTACATAGATCTGCATTTGAAAAGAAAATATTCTTCCCTGATTTAACCTTAGGCAACAAATTTCGCAACCAAACTAGCGCCAATACATCTGATACATTCATGTATTCAATGTAGCATGATACGACAACACAAAATACTATACTGTCAGGAATGTACATCTGAACAATAAGTAGAAATAGAGAAGACATTGACTCTCCACCAACAGGAATGTGATATCTGTTGGCAAGTAGAACAATAAACAAAAAACTCCATAGGAATGGACTGCGGTCTTCTGCCGACTTACAAACCCATCCATAGGCAAACAGAGGGTGTGTGGCGTATATCTATAATCCTGCCCGTAGCGGACCTCATACTACATCTACTAATTACACAAATATATCCAATCCATTGAACCAATTCAACTACGAAATGAATAACCTAAGATTACCCTCCCTTAATATAACTTTACAAAACTATATAGCCATTCACGCCCGACTTAAATTTAACATTTAAATACGTTCGCACAAATGCATTTTATAAAATTTGTTTTAAAATGTTGAGTACAGATCAACTGCACAGATTCCACGGTCAAAAACATTCCAAATTAAACACAACCGATCAAAATACAAAGTCATCGATAAACGTCACTTGCATAGGGAATATACAAATCCCATTAGCATTCATCGTAAGATGCTTGCAGTGATATCGTTGACATATATTCTAATCGAATGTGAAAACCACAACATTATCAACCGCTAACGAATCTATGCAACGTCTATACCCAACCTAAATTTCATCATTTAAAATTTAAACAATAAACAATTTATACAATAAGAAAGAAAAAAAAATGGAAATGATTTTTATCAATCGGAAAACATATAAAATTAAACATTATTAATTTGATTTAAAAACTTACAAAAGTCAGATAAGAGTCCGTTTTAACATTTAAGTTGGCTTGTTTATCAATTTGTAAAACTTGACGAAAGTTCTTAATTGATTTCAATAATTGTTCATTTCATATAGCTTATGGTAGAAGAGTCCATGTTCCCGTTGGCAATTCCCACGGAGACTTTCCTGGAAGACCGGTCTGATATTTTGGAGGTAGCATTAGCTGGTTCTGTTCTGGTATCACAGTCTTTGCATTTTTAAAATAAATGAGTGAGGATGGCAAGTGCGTCTTGTCGCTCGACTCACCAAAATGAAGTTGGAAAACTGACTGGAACTCAATATTTTTTCTTTTTATAGTCCTCCTATGGATTCCATGAACAAAAACGTCACTGTTCTGTTTTTTCGTTATGGTCCGGGCCTTTATTTGCTTCCACTGGTCAAGCTAAAATCTCTTTCTTCTCTTATCTAACTTTTCATCTGACTTTTTAATTACATAGCTTTTAGATAATTAATAAACAATCATTTCCATTTACAGATTATAGGAATTAATTAATACCTGTTTTTATTTTAACTTATGTTATTTTTTTATTAAAATATTTTTATATTTCAATCTTGTATTTTTTTATTAAAAAAAATACGTTCAAATAATTTTTTTTTTTTGTTTATGAAAAAAATATTTTTAAAGTTTAGCATCTGTGCGAATATATATATATGTTTAACAAACATTTTAATTTTAGCGTTTAGTTTTTTCCTTTTATTTGCGAACTTTTAAGTTTTTATTTTAAATTAATGTAACGACATATTTATATATCGTTACAGTGTGAATCTACAGTTTTCATTTACATCCAGCTCTTATATTAACTTATCTTTCTTTGATCAAACAATAGCACTTAAATAACAGTCTATTTTATTGTTTAGCAATTTTCATATTAAATGAGAGAATTAAGAAAATCTAATAATCGTGCATATGAATGGCAACAAAACAAAAATATTAAAAGTTAATTAATCCCCAGATAAAATAAATTTAAAAAAAAGCATTATTTTGGAATTAACTCAGGATTTAAGGAAAAACCTCAAGATAAAATTACACTAAATATATATATAATTACTACAACTTGATCTACAAGTGTTAAACTTCCCTGCACTCACACCTTTGACATCATTTACTTTAGATAAATACATTACTAAACTACACTAAAGATTGTCATATTATTACTAGCTCAGTTATAAACTGTAAGATTTAATACAGTTTTCTGTTAAATAAACCGACATAGTATTATTAATCCAACTTCATCCCATTTTTACATGGTATTATTATTTTTAAAAAGATAGAATTAAAACTTTTATTTTGCCACATATTTTCGAATCATATGAATAAATATACTGAAGTAAAATAAATGCCTCAAAAATGCATTTCATGCTATAAAAAAAAATGTGACTTAATATAATTTATACCAAATTCGTGAAATTTTGAAACTGTAATGCAGTATTATTTCTTCTATTTCATTCACACAAACATTTATATATATTTGACATATGAAAACTCACATTCACATTCTATAAGATATTGCTATATAAAGCAAATTTTGTTTACTTTATTTAAAAGTGTGAAAATAAATATATATCATTATTAAACATGTTACTTTTTATGCTAATTAAATATAATTTTATAATTTCTGATTATAATCTGGACAATAAATACAATTATATATATTTGCCTGTTATGTACATATATATATATATACATACACACATCAACACAATAAAACAAATCAAATCATCAGATGATATTGCACTATTGTATAAATGCGCTGATGTTCACTTGAGTAGTGTATAGCTATAGTAAAAAATCATGGACAAAAAGCAAAAAAAAAAAAAAATTAATCAAATAATTTTTAAAAATTCAAGGAATTTCTTTTCATCTTAAAATTATTTTAATTATATATTTTAATCATGTATTATTATTATTATTAATAGTGCCCACTACAATTACTTTTAGAAAAAATAAAATATCTTAACAATTGCTTCTCAAGAATTACCTCTGTAATATTTACCTATAATTCTGAATCTTAAAGTAAAATATTTTTAATTGCTGTCCAACATGTATTATTATCGGATTATAAATAAAATAATGACATTGGTGGAGGATGGGTTGGTGAACTTATAATGGCAATTATACAATAACAAGCTAAATTATAAACTGACCAAACAGTAGCAATTAAAAATTGTCAAGAATGTTGTCATGGAATATACAGATAGGTGGGGCTTTATTATCTTGATTAATCTCTTAAATCACCCACACATTTACATTACTAACATAATAAAAAAGAATAACATTTAGATACAGAAAAGAGCTGCAATGCTAAATATAATGATAATTTTTTTTTAAAAAAAAGTATTATTTATAAATAAATTGCTGTATTAACCAATTATTTTATACAATATATATAAAAATTATAAAAGGAAATTAAAAGAAATATAATTGCAACTATATTCTTTCATATATGCTTATATTAATAATTATTAATAAATACTATATTTTTATTTGGTATACTATTAAGATCATTCTGAATTTCCACTAATGTTGGCAAAAGTAAGATTATAAAACATCAAAACCTTAAACAATAGATGGATTCATTCTATTCTTGATTCTTGCTAAACATATAGAATATTGTTTATTCTTAGCTAAGAAAGGTTTTCTACCCTTAATTATTAAAACAATGTTATTAAAAGTTAGATTCTGTGTATATAAGTGATTATTAGTTTAATAATTACTAATGTCATATTTTCTATCTGATTGGTAAACTAAGTTCATTCTGAATTTCCACCAATGTTGACAAGAATAAGTTTATATAATCATCAAAAGTTTAAAGAATAGGGAAATCATTTTATTCTTGACAAACAGTAAGAGTGTTATTTATTTTTGTTTGAGAGAATGATTTGCTCTCCTTAATTACATTCAGCTATGCTAACTTTATGTTTACAATTATTAACTTACAATTTGGTTTTTAAAACAAAGTTATTGTAACAGTAAATTCTATTTTCATTATTGTTTAATTATTAATGCTATATTTTATTTTGGTTGGTATATTAAATTAATTATGAATTTCCACAAATGTTGGCAAGGGTAAACTTATCATAAACAAATTAGCAATTTTAATGTTTAATAGTTGTTGAAATTTAGTATATATATTAGATACTTCTAAAGAATGACCATCAATTTTCTTATGAATATGATTGTAATAAAATCTAATTTTCGATTCATGAATTACAGCTTACTATTCTAGGATTCATCTAACAATCTGAACTAGCAAGTGCTCATGTAATATGAACTTCTCTTGCATTCTGATTCCTAATTATAATGTATTCTGTTAAAGGTCATTGTTGTGAATGTGGCATGTTCCATTATTAAAACAGACAAAACTCACTATATGTATTGCCACACACAGCAAGCTAGAGTAATCAATGGATGCCAGAAGGCTTGTGCATAAAATCCCCATCTAGTGCCTAATCATCCAATATCTCCAGATTAGTTTCTGGCTTGTGGCCTTTGTCAGTGAGAAGCCTTGGATCTGACAGCACTGCACCAAGATTTTAGGATCTATGCAACCCTCCAGCAGCCACCTTTTATCTCCACTTAACTACAAAACTATGAGTCTTAAACTGAAAACACCTCTAGCTTGTTATGTGTGGCAATATGTATAGTGAGTTTTGTCTGTTTTAACAACAGCTATACACAAGCATAAGAAGTGGTGGTCATGTGATGTTCCATTATTATTGTTGTGCTGCCTAAGCAAAATATTTGTCATGGTCAATCTATGAGTTACACAAAAATTCAATAATGACAGACCATTTGAATTTATTGCGCCAATACCATTATTTCTAACAACTTTTGGCCAAAGTTTACTATATGTATTTACACATGCATTAAAATCTCCAAAAAAACAAACAAAAACAGAACATATAAGAACTTTTAATAATGTAGCTACAATAATTCTTTCCAGAAAGTAATAAAAACTTTCTTTTCCTAAGTTCTTTGAATCTAAGATTGGAGCATAGGCACTAATAAAATGATCACTAATGCTATTGTGCAAGGGAAGGAAGACCAATAGTAAAAAATACTAAATTAGACAATAAAACTCCTTTCAGTGACTGATTAGCCTTTCTATTGAAAGACTAGTTTCATTAAAAACAGATATATCAATCTTAAGTCTTAACAGCTCCTTAACAACAGTGCAGTCCTCAATTCTGATTTTGAAGAGTTTGTACTAAATAAAGATTGCACATTCTTTGTAGCTATATTTAGGAAAAAATAACATTCCTATTGCTCTAGTAAGTAATCTACTAAGCATGATAACCTAGTCATATTGTGTGACAGGTTATTTTTTAGACACTTTCTAAATCCATTCCATGGGATCCTTAAATAAGGCTGCTTAAACATATAATCTTTCTTATCTTTAACTCCTGCCTCCAATCCAGTTCCATACAATCATCATTGACACTACTGCCTTGAGCAAAAAATCACAATGCATTATCAGCTTATTAAATCTGTCCTTTTCTCTGCTTAATTCTTGAGGGCTTAAGTTTAAAAAAATGAAAAAGAGAATTGGAAACAGAAATGTATGCATATAGTTAAAGGATGAAAATGTAGTTCCAAAAATATACAATTCCATTGTCATAGTTAATATAGGTATATGACAGATGGTATGACAGTCATGATGACTCAGCCATATACCAGCAAAAAGATGATAGAAGAGATTATTTACATCAGAAGCAATACCAAACCTTTGATGAATCAACATTATATTTTATAGCTAGCTGGAGGCACTCCTATTCTGACTGTTTATTTGATAGAGTTATAGGCAGAGAGAGAACAAATAGTGAAATAAGTATTTGTGAAAGTTATATAAACCAATTCAGAATCTCAAGTTTACCCACATATATCACATGATAATCTTTAAATATTATTTATTTAGCATCTTGATATGTTTTTAACCACTTCTTAAAAACTGCAACTCTTATCTATATGTAGTTCTACATTGTATTCTAATGTAAGCCATATACTACAAGCCAACAATGCAGGCAGTATTATATTCTTAGAATGACTCTGAGATAATAATCTTTGTAACATAATCAAAACTCTGATCAAATTTCATCAAAAACTACTTTCTACAAAGTCTATCATTCTGTATCCATTTTGCATGCTCAATTTAATGAAAATCTGATATTCTTATTATTCTATGGTAGATTTAATATTATGATATCCAGAATGCTCAAAAGCATATCAATCAGTATAATCATCTTATCATTATTTTTAAAATTCTTAAGTGATATCTTTCCAATATTTATATATTATTCCAATAGAAAAGTCCTTGTTTTGTATATACACTTATAATATTGAATTTCAAAAATCTTACACATTTCACTTTTCAGCAAAAAAACTTTTATTATTGATTACAGTTTCAACTGTACCATGCAGTCTTCATCAGATCTACAAAATTTGAACACACAAAAAAATACAACCATTAAAATACATTATTTTATATAAAATAATTAAATTCCTATGAAACTTTTAAATTTTTTTAAAAAATATTTCCTAACCTTTTCAATTCATATAAATTCTATCCTACAGCTCCCTTTATTAACTATTTTTATAACTATTGATATTTTTTACTATTTCTATCACACCCCTTTACCCCTCCCCCATTTTTATTAAGATTTGGTTTAATTTCCTTTATAAATGTTACTTCCTTTATTTTTCTAAGGAAGCAATATTTATAAAGAAAATTAAACCAAATCTTAATAAAAATGGGGGAGGGATAAAAACAATAATAGCATAAAAGAAAATAATAGTATAAGAGAAAAAGAAAGTTTTTTTTTGGTGTGATAGAAATAGTAAAAAATATTAAGTTATAAAAATAGTTAATAGAGGGAGCTGTAGGATAGAATATGAAAGAGAGGTTAAAAAGGAAGTTGAATTATTAGAGTGATGGAGGATAGAGAAAGTTGAAAGAATAAAATAAGGTAAGAAAATTTTATATGGAATAATTAATATAGGGTATATGAGCACAGACTTTCACATGACCCACCACTCTCCACTCTATCTAATAACACTGATACACTCAAGCACATATATGCTGAAAAGATAAATAATCACCAATATGCGTATTTCATGCTAAACCAGCAATCATCAGCTGGTCGATATTATCATCTCCCACACATATATACTATAAGTACTCAGATATATATTAAGATAGGCAATCTTCATACTTTAATGGACTGGCTCCAATCTACTACACACTCCAACTCTTCAACTGTCCATCCAATTGAAAATCTGATGATGGAATGCTCGAAGGCCTTGCCCCTGAGGCCGAGATTCTTATCACATCCATGTTGACCCAAGGTCAATCTGAACCCCACATGTACAGGACATAATCCATTAAATACATATGCAAGGATGGGCAGACATCTTATTACATTGTAGAGATGTCTGCCCATCCTTGCATATGTATTTAATGGATTATGTCCTGTACATGTGGGGTTCAGATTGACCTTGGGTCAACATGGGTGTGATAAGAATCTCGGCCTTCGAGCATTCCATCATCAGATTTTCAATTGGATGGATGGTTGAAGAGTTGGAGTGTGTAGTAGATTGGAGCCAGTCCATTAAAGTATGAAGATTGTCTATCTTAATATATATCTGAGCACTTATAGTATATATGTGTGGGAGATGATAATCTGGACCAACTGATGATTGCTGGTTTAGCATGAAATACATAAATTGGTGATTATTTATCTTTTCAGCATATATGTGCTTGAGTATATCAGTGTTATTAGATAGAGTGGAGAGAGGTGGATCATGTGAAAGTCTGTGCTCATATACCCAATATTACATATATAGACACATGGTATTGAAACGGAAACCTCCAATCCCTTTCCGTTTCACCATCAACCTAATGACCTACCTACTCGTCTGAACTAGTTTCGAACCTATCTTAAATGTAGAAATGTCATATGTAAAAATGTTATATATAAGTCGAGCGGGAAAACTTTGCTATAATGGCCGCTTGAATTGCATCATCCATTTACATACGAAACTCGCTATAATTAGACAGGTTTGATAAAATTATAGCGGAGAAATGCTCATAATTTATTATAAAATGTTTTATTAATTTTCAGTCAATTCTTAATTATATTCGCTATTATATTCGTATGTGGATGGATAAGTTAAACATTGGAATGATATATATATATTTAAGTTTAAATAAAGATACTGTAAAACATTTTCTTTAAATTATATTTAACGTTTTTCTGATTTAATGTTTTACATATATAATTGAAACTCAAGTATTTTCTTTAAATTTGCTTTTTTTTTTAATAAACAAATAATATTGTAAGAACAAATATGTTAAAAGTTATTTATTTCAGTAAAATAAAAATCATTCCTTGGTAATTAAAAATGAGAATTTTGTGTAAACAAGATATCAATTAGTGACTGCACTCCGGGTAAAAAGTAAAATCTAGTTTACTGATTGATTTTTGTTTGCAACAAAAAACTTTATCATTAAATCAGAATACCGTTCCTTCTGCTAAGCTTTAACATTCTTTAACACTTAAAAAGGAATTTAATTAATGAAACTGAATCAAATTATATAATTTATATATTTTAATAATTTTAAGTAATTAAATGTAACACCTCGGAGACGTTATCTGTTGTAGAAATTGGATTATATTATTTTGTTTAATTAAAAGTTAATTGGTCCCGAGGCTAATGAAATTCCAAAAAGGTGTTAAAGTTTAGTCGAAATGTATAAATAAAGCTTATTTTAAGCGGGAAGATATACTCCATCTTGCTTTTGAAGAGCTATTATTATCCAAGTTATAAATTGTTTAATTTTACCACGTCTGGCTAAAGTCAGGCACAATTTTGCTGCCGTTCCCGTGATGGAACGCCGAGTTCAATCCATCAAATGCCGAAGCAACAACCAAAAGCTTATACCAAATGAAAGATGCCGTATGCCGCTAAAAGGGACTTGCCGTCGTTCCAACACCATTTTAAATCGTCTCGCAACTGAATAAGAACATGCCATAAGCCGCCAAAGAACTCACCTTCGTTCCAGCTCGAATCTATCCAGTCCAGCTATAGAACTGTTATAATATTATTTAAAATAGCAGAGCTCTCTGTGAATTTCAAAAACAATCATGATTTCTTCAAAAACAGGTTAGCTAACCATATTATCGAAACTTCTTTCTAAATTGTTTTTCAAATAATCTTTAAATTCTATAATATGAAATACTTTGGTAAATTTCTGTGTTAATTAATGTTTTGCTATATAATTTAATCACTGCAGTTATATTTTGCTTTTCTTTTGCTTATTTTTAATTATTATTAGTTGTGCCTATGTTTTGAAACGGCATGCATTTAATTATAGAATATGTTTTTAAACATATACATTTAAATTATTTATATAGCGTCATTTCGTGCGCTGTTTCGAAACCCAAATTCATATTTTGTCATTTAATAAATTAATTAATATAAATATAAAATGTGGCTTTTCAACCTTTAATTATTATATTACTAAAGATTAAACTAGCCTGGAGTGCAATCATAAGTATATTTTTTTAGTAAAGTATTCGTAAGTCCCTTATTAAATATACTTTTCCTCCTTTTTAAAAGTTTAGTAGTTATAGATAACTAAAGAGATTGAACGGGATAAAGTAAAGTTTGTATATTCCCGTCAGTAGCATATACATATTTCTCATGCTACAGAAGAGTTGGCTCTTTTGATCAAGCTGATAAACTTGTGTTCATTTAATATGTGATATTTCATTTATAATATCCTTCGGCTTGGCGGATGTGAAACGTATTAATATTTTTCTCGTTGTGCTGTTTTATATATAAGATGGAGCCACGGCGTTGCCAGCACATCTTCTCTTATAGGGTAGTGCAGTAGCGAAGTCTGCTACGGGCCAGATTAGCACGTAAGTCCCCCGCTTCTTTTGAACCAAATAAAGGTTCCCTTTTGCAGCATGACGACCGGTTATTGGGTAAACCGTTGTTTGTCACAAAAACCCTAAAACTATTCTTCCATCCGCAGAGCCACTTTATTATTATATTTTACTTGTGCCTAGCGTATTAGTAAAATCGTTATAGCCAACTCTCCCTCCCTAATATGCAGTCTTCGGCGTTGATCCGAAGCATTCTTGAAAACCCGTTCGATCTAAAGCTATCTGGGATGCTTTATAAGCCCATAGTTGATATATAAAATTATTATAGTCAGATGTATTATTAAGTTTCACTCCAGACTTTGTTAGATTTCATGTACAATAGCCACACGAACTGATGATGAAAGGGCATAACTAGTAAAAGTTAATGTAGTGATTAGTTATATAGTAGGGCTATTTGTTTCCATTAAATAATATTGGAGCAATTAAATAATAGCCAACGTATCAATTATTGCTTAAATGGCCTAGAGTCATGTTACTTTATAAATAAAATGCCTGCGTGCATTTGCCAACAACAATTGTCAATAAATATATTTTAATTCATCGTATATCAGTTTCTGTCTCATTATTAAATCAATCCAATTCACTAATTGCCCATAGCTTTTCATTAGTAAAACCCCTATTAACTAATTATATTAGATTTTATCTTTGGAATATCTTTAGTGTTTAAGTTGTTTATATAGATGTTTAAGTCCATGAGTCTTTTGTTTCTCCGATTTGCTAGTGGGCCGGATTAAGAATTAATTCGCGTGTGCCATCATTGTTCTGTTGTCCATTAGGTGTTTGATCTGGGGTTTGGAGAGTGGGTTCGAATCCAGGCTGGTCCCTGACCAACATCTCGGGCTCGACTGGGTTTGAAGTACATTTTGTGAGTTCCAGCTCGTGTTAGATGGATAAGCATATTTTGACCGGCACAGTATATATTAAGCCTGTGTTTAAGTTACGGAATAATTAAGAAGGTAAAATGAATGGAAATAAGTATTTAGTTATAATAAAAGATAAAGAAAGATTATATTGATAGAGATTAAAAATTTTTTTTTTTGAGTAGTGTAATTAAAATTACTTTATAATGTAAATATTATATGTATTAAAATTAAATGTATAGATATATGTTATAAAGAAAGAGGATAAAAAAGATTTTAAAAGAATATAAAATGGGATGGTAAATATGCTAATGATATTATATGAATTGAAAAGGTTAGGAAATATTTTTAAAAAAAAATTAAAAGTTTGATAGGAATTTAATAATTTTATATAAAATAATGTATTTTAATGGTTGTATTTTTATGTGTGTTCAAATTTTGTAGATCTGATGAAGACTGCATGGTACAGTCAAAACTGTAATATAAGTTTTTTTGCTGAAAAGTGAAATGGGTAAGATTTTTGAAATTCAATATTATATACGAAGACAGCAAAAACAGAGGAGGAAGAAAAGAATTTAGAAGGACTATATAATATACTATATATACACTTATGTGAATGGATGTGAAACATAAACATACATATAAAAAAAAAATTAAAAATTAAGTTTTACAAATGCATATTATTTTATTATACAGTATCATCTCTAATTATGTAAATCAATGGCCAGATATCTCCATTATCATCTTATTATAGGGCTTTAGGATAATTTATTTACTTAATGAATGGATTTTTTTTTTTTTGCAAGTAGTTTAATCCTTAAGCATGGAACTTTTTTATTAATTTGTTTTTTTTTTTAAATTGTTCACTTATATCTTTTTAATGAAAAAAGGCTTACATTTAATCAAATCTTTATTAAATTTCTTTAAACATTTTAATTTTCTTCCCAAGTAATTCACGAGTATGGAATTCACTACTTATTGAAAGAAATAATATCTATATAAAATTAATTTTATATAGATATTACTCATATTTTAATTCTAAAATTTTTTTATAGGTGTCAGGCTATCTGAAAATTCGACAATTTGAACTATTTAATTTAATAATAAATGAAATTTACTTCCTGATGCATTTTAAAAAGTTGTTAATTATAAATAATAAATGTTATTTTTTTAATCATATTAATTTCAATAAAAAGTTCATAAAATCAATAGTTATAATATATATTATAAAACTTATATGTTAAAATTTAATTTTAAATAAAGAGTATATTATTATTAAAAGAAAAATTAAAATTTACATTATTAAAATTAAGAAATATTGATTTAATAATATTAGTTTTAATTCTTTGTAAAAGGGTAAAGAGTAATTAATATTCATCTTTGTCAGAGGTCTGAAAGAAATTAATCAGGTATTGTGAAATTTTTCCTATAAATAGAAGATAAGCAGGTGATAAGAAGAGATAATTCAAGAAATCATTAACTATTCTTTTCACATTGTATTTCGTTTGTTGAGTTCGTTTTCTGTTTGAAATTACGGAAAACTATAAGGACTAATCCTATCCATAATTCTCTTGTCTTTTTCCTCTTTTGTAGGTAGTCGCCATTTTTCTGTCGTTAAAAAATAAATTTTTATTAATTTTTTGCGAATAAGGTCAATTTTTTAAAAAATTTTTTCACAATTTTTAGATTAACGAAACAAAGTACGCAAAATAAATGAACGGGACATGATGGCCTCTGATACGGATTATTCCAGCGGTGATGAATTTGTCCCATATAAGCCCTTTGACTCCGAGATAGTGTTAGTTGTATGATCTTGAAGAATATTTTTTCATCAGAAAAACTCCTTTACCAGCCAAAAAAAAACTATGAGTGCTTTTCTGGATGATATCAATACACCAGGCCCATCAACAAGTGTTCCCAACAATATCAATCGCAGGCCCTTCATCTAGTAACAGTAATCTGTGTCCGAACGTAACCTGCAAACCTGTGAATGTAGAGAATTTTACTAAAACTCCAGGTTTGAAGTTTTCTATAGTAGGTAAGTATTCAATTTTAGATTTTTTAATGTTATTTGATAAAAACTTTTATCAACTATTATCGAAGAAATACTAATAAATATTCCACTCAGAAAAATGACTGACTGATTTTTTACTCTGTGATAGGTAGCATATATGAAAGGTAATGTTTTTATTATTGTTTTTTTTTTGTTGGTTTGTTTTAGCTACCAGCACAATGGATGAATGGTTGACACACTGATTCAAGACTATTTACAATTTATTCCTCTCTAGCAAATTGATTGTATATAATGCAGTGATTTTTTTCTGTTTTTACTAATTTTTGTTTTACTAACATGTTTTATTGTTTTTGTTTGACTAATTTAGTTTTTATTTTTGTTTTATTAACTTTTTTTTTACTAACTTCATTTTATACTTTATAGGATATACTGCCTGATTGCCTTCCTTATTAGAATTTTGTTTCAGCTTCATTACTGATTACTTTTTCTAATTGGTAAACAAGATCTGGCATGATGAAATATTTTGCATATTTATATTAGCATATATGAACAGGTATGCTTCTCTGGAAGACGTATCTTGGAAGAGGTAGAATATAAACATTTTATATATAAATATCTGCCATAGAACCTTTTTAGTAATCATTGTCTGCCTCTTGAAATGAGAAATTTGTAAATTGTTTTCTGTATTGGCAATGATTATTCAGTATGATGATGATGTTATAAACAAGGTTGGTTTATCCAAAGTCTAAAATCAAAATAGTCATCTTGTTTAACACTTTTGAGTTTTCCCATAACCATTAGCAGAAATTTCATGATTCATACATAAACACCACTTTTATAATATACATATACCTGTACTATGATGATGATGCATTTTATTTTTTTATTGTATTTATAATGGTAAGTAATAATTTTCCACTTCCTTCATTATTTTTATATTCTGTTAAATTTTAATTTTTTTATTTTTTATCTTTTATTGGGAGAACTCTTTTCTTCCAGCGCCTAACAATTTGCAACAGTTGGGGTAGAAGATAAAAATGAAGAACTCTTATAGGAACATTTTCGACATTTAACTATGGATTATCTCAGGTAAGACTTATTATATATGTTTAGAAGATTTTTTTGTGAGGAATACAAAGAAATTATCACTGAAGATGTAATTTGCATTTTAGTTAATGTTAATTTCCAAATTATGAACAAACAATAAAATAATAATTATTTCGGTTGTGAAAATTTCTTTTTTTCCTTATTTTTTATATAGTTATCACTATTTATTTTATGCTTATTGTTTTCCTTAGTTTTTCTGTTTCTGCAAGAATTGTTTTTCTCTAACATATTCAAACTGAAGTTATAAATTGTGTCAGCATTTTAAAGTCAAAGGAAGCAAGGAGAAAACATATTTTTTTGTCTTAAAAATTTTAAATGTAAATTTTTTAAAATATTGTTTTAGCATTAAAAATAATAGTTTATTAATTAATTTTATCATGAAATAAAAAGCTAGCTATTCTCATTGGTATGCTACATGAGCTAACTACAAACTTGTGATAATGGAAGGAACAAAAACTCCATTCAAGTAGACAAAATGTATTTCAAGAAAAAAAATGGCAGATTACTAAACTATTTTGCCTACATAAAATGAAAAGGAGATATAAGGAATTTATTTCTTTTTAATTTTCATATGCATTATGATGGAAAATATTTTTTGCTAAATCTTATCTTTAGTAATACTAGATAATTATCTCTTTTCATTAAGATATTGACATTTCAAGATATGAATTTATTTATGCTATTATTAAGATGACAATGGTCTAAAAGAGGAAAGATATAATGCAGATTAAGTGTTATTAAAAGTTTATAACCACTAATTTTAATATCATCCAGGTATTGGGAATTTATTAACATATTACATATGAACAATTTAAAGAAGTAATCTTAAAACTTTTAATTCTAAAAGTATTATATTTTTTGAAGTTTGAGGAAAGAAATGAAACTTTTTTAAATTTATAATAAAATGTCTGTATAAATGATTAAATAATCATATAGATGTCATATATAAAAAAGGATGAACTTATGATACAAGAAACTATTGTTATTATTAAATAAGTCGTTTGGATTTTTATTCATATTTTCTAATTATGCTACAAATAATGGTGAAAAGCATGAAGGGGAGGAAAGAAATCTCTCTTCTTTCAAACAAGAGTTGATTATGTCATCATGGTAACAATATACTCCCTAGAAGTTTTATGATTTTTTTTTTATTTAGTTCAAGGAGTTGAAGAAAACTTTTTGTTTATATTATTTTAGTTATATTGATTATAACATTAAGATAGTATTAAGTACTTAGAATTATTTATTTCATATGTTATTTTTAGATTTAAATATTGTAAAAAATTTTGTATAAAAAAAGAAAAAAAAATCAACATTTTTTTTTCCTTGAATATACTTTTATAATATGAATGAAATGATATTCACAAGAGAGTCATCAGCGATAATCATATTTAATTTTTAAGAAAAAAATCAAGTAAAATAAATATGTATGATATTTTTATGTGAATTTACATCAAAGTATATGATAAATGATTAATATATCTATTATAATATTAATAAGTGTATAAGCATATGTATGATTGATCTCTTTATAAGTTAAAGATAACTCATTTATTATGTTTATAATAAATTATATCATAAAACTATTTGTTTGTTTTTTAGTCTTATTGGTATGTCAAAAGTATTAAAGTGTTAAAGATAAGTTTAGATGTTATTAGAGAAATGATGAATAATATTTTATGCAATATCAAGTATTTTATATGGAGTGTCAGATTTTAATTAATGGTACGGGAAAGTAGATTAGTGTTGGGGATGTATTGTTTAAGGTTAAGTATGTATGAAACAGTATAGAGTAAATCAAAATATTTATGATATAATGACATTTTTCTAAAATCTGTAAGAGTTTGAAATAGTAGCCAAAATAGAAAATTAAGGTAGACCGAAGATAATATGTGGCCTTAAGTTAAATTCAGTCCATGGTATCGTTTATTATAATTTTATAAGATATCTAGCCCACAATTGTTATCGCAAAAAATCACATTGGAATATACAATGTATAAGGAAATTGAAGATTTAAGCAATGGTAATAGCTAAACTTTCAAATGATGATAAGGTAAATCAACTTATCGCAAGAATGCCGAAACACACAAAAAAAAATAGCACGCTAAAAGAATGTAAGAAATATTTTATGAATGTTTTTTATTGGATATCAGAAATCAAAATGCAGAATGAAAGTATGAAGTATAAGAGATATGATATTGAAAAGAAAACCTGTTAATTATTCTTATTAGTGTAAGTAATTAATGAATATTTAATTAAATATTTATTTTATAAGAAAATAATAAAAATAAAAGGCATAAAATAAGTTATAAAACTGTAATTAGATAATAATATTGTAGGAAATTTAAAGATGAAGGAATGATAATATAAAAGAATATGTTTGTGAAATATTTATAATTTGATGAAAATACAAATTGTATATTTTGTTGATATACTTTTAATATAAAAATATTAAAAAGTATCTTAATGTTAATGGAGTAAAGTACGAAATATACTATATTCTAATTTGTAAATAATTTTACAATGAAGTATGAATAAAAATAAAATAGATAAAAATATTAAAATAGGATGGTCAAATAGTAAAAATCTTGATATATTAGTAGGGAATTATAAAATAAAAGATGATATAAAATATAAAAAAGGTATAGTATATAAAATTACTTGCGGGGTTTGCAGTATGGTTTATTATGGACATACAGCGAAACAATTAGAAGAGCTAAAGAACATAATAATGCTATTAATAGGAGAGATGACAGATCTGCATTATATGTTCACTATTTAAAATATGGACATAGAATAGATTGTTAACAATATAAGGAAGATATATGAAACTAATTACATTTATAATAACAGAAATAATTGTATGAACATTTATAAAACGTCAATTAATTTAACTAATAATTGGATAATGAAAAACGAATGGAAGGTTATATAATATATATTATTATAAAGATACTAAAGCATAATTATAGGCTTATGTTAATTTTATATAGAGCCAGTAGATGTCACTATGAATGCAATATAGGTTGTTTTTTTTGTAATTAACCAAGACATATTGAAAAGGGCAAAAATTAAAAATTCCCGAAAAGAGCTTTTTTATGTTATGATTATATTACAGCTATTGTCATATATTATTTTTGCTGGTTTATAAAGATATTTTATTTTATATCATATCTAGGATTTATTTTTGTATTATAATTAAATTTAACAAAAAAAATTTCAATATTAAATATAATTTACTTATTTTCTTGTGAATCATTGGAATATCATTGATATTATAGTGGTAAAACAAACAAAACTCTCCATACAGTAGTGCCACTCAGTAATCAATGGATGCCAGAAGGCTTGTGCATAAAATCCCTATCTAGTGCCTCATCCAACATCCCCAGACTAGGGGCTTGCACCGAGTGGCACTACTGTATGGAGAGTTTTGCCTGTTTTAATAACAGTTATGAGCAAGCATAAGAAATGGTGATCATGTGATGTTTAGTGATATTATAGTGGAGTAGTGTTTTGTGATATTCCTATGCCATTGAGGCTATACTTTTTCATATATACTCAATGTTAAAAAGGGATACCTTACTGGATGATTAGATAACAAGGCTTATGATTATTATTTTATTGTGAAACAATTTATTGATATTGATATAATATATTAGACATAAAATGAGTAAGATTTGTAACATTAAAATTTTATATAAAAGAAAGAAATTTGATTTGACTGAGCTAGAAATTTGTTGTTTATATCTACCATAGATAAGAGTTGGTCGTCCAGTCAGGTTACAACATATATTAATAAAAATTTTTTGATTTATGTTGAAAGTACATACTGATGATCCTTTATTACCTTTCCAAATTTGATTTTCTCAGAAAAAATATTTAAAGATAATACTGACTTTAAAAAAATAAAAGAGATTGTAATTCCTTGTTAAACAGATTAGTTTATTATGTTTCTATCAAAAAAAAAAAAAAAAAATTACTGGAAAAAAAAAAAAGAAAAACGCCCAGAACATTATTTTAAAAAGAAAAACATGATAGTTTTTTTTCTTCTTATTTTTCTTGCTTCAGTGAATGTACATGTAACACACATTCAATAAATAATAATTATATCATAATTTTTTTAAATTTTGTTTATACATATATATAAAAAAAGCCTCTTTGTGATATATATATATGTGAATGTTGAAAAATAACATACACTTGCAGACCAATAATGAATAAGTATACTATTCTAATCAGTGTTTATCAACAAAAGATGAACTATTATATGCTATATATGTTAAACATGAGAATAGCTTGAAACAAAATATAATATAGTTCATGGTTACACATTAGTTTTTTTTTTTTTCTGATTGTTTGAAATAATTTTCCTTTTAATATCAAAATGTTGTTTTACATTTTTGAGACTTTTATTTTCTTCTAGTTTCTTGCAAATTCACAATTGCATTTTCTTTTACATTATTAATTCATTTTGAATCATTTTACAAAACTCTGCATATTCAATTATATATATACAAATATAATTATTCAATTATTCTTAATGGATTTTTTTTTTTTATACTTCCATATCCCTTCATTTTTTCATACATTATCATATCTTAGTAAAAAAAATTACTGATAAATTATTCTTATATCAACTATCTTTCTTACAGTTCTTAACAGACTATTAGTTTCTTATTCATTTTAATTAAGTGTGAACCATCTTCAAAATGTATTAATATTGTAAAATAATTTGCACATTCTAATTAAAATTTATTAATGTTTCTGAAGGTTAGGAATATCAATAAGTAATACTTTTACATATGCTTAAGCAATGATCATTTCCTGTGTTTAAGAACATTATATAGTCTTGAAACATATATTTTCTGTTAGTTAAAATGTAATCCAATTTTGCTATATCTTCATTTGGATGCTTCCAAGTCGATATCCACTTAGCACTCAAAAAAAAAAAAAAGAATTCATAATAAACAGGAGTTTTTCCTCCTAAACTCCACATTTATAATCTTATTGATTTCTTTCACTATAACTAAATGAACTCACAGTACTTACATCTACAACCAGCATTTATGTAGCAACTTGGATTAAACAAAATTGTATCCTCTATGACAACTTATTGGAGACTAAACCTGAATTATCTGCATTTAAGTGTCGCATTAATTTGAATAGCTAATCTTGTCAATCTATTTGATATTCGGTCAATCTCTTCAATCTTATTATTCCACTTTTTATTTACATAGAATCCTACTCCAGTTATGTTTCCTATATTTGTACTTTTATAATAAAATAAATGACCATTTTTTAAAACAATTGTCTTATCACCTTTTTTCTAACTTCACAAACTCATTTAATTTCCCATCCCATAATTCATGCAATCTTCCTTTATGCATCTGCAATCAAGATATTCTTAGCACTCTTTTTTAAACTGCAGCCTTAGTTAGCAATTTTGCTGCATCCTGGAAATAAGACCATAGTTTAATTTTGCCTGTCATTATGTAAATATTTATATATAACAACAAAATCATTCACACACAAGATTCTTTCTACCTATAAGAATACCCGTTTTTTAAACTGCAGCCTTAGTTAGCAATTTTGCTGCATCCTGGAAATAAGATCATAGTTTAATTTTGCCTGTCATTATGTAAATATTTATATATAACAACAAAATCATTTTCACACAGATTCTTTCTACCTATAAGAATATCCAACTGATATTTCAATTAAAAATTATTAGGCAACTGAGAAAAAAGACGATGATATTTTTTGATGTTAAACTCAAAGATAAAAGATAATAAACTTATTATGCTGGCTAAAGCCTGTTTATGAACAGCCTATCCATGCTTGTGAACATAATAACAAATACAATGATATGAACATATGGAATGGACATTAGGAATTTACTCTACTTGTTTTTTCAAAGAGGAATCAAAAGATCTCATTTCAATTAACAGTAAACTTCTTTCTACAGCCCTAATATTTATATACATAGTACTTAAATAGAAACATATATTTTAAATCTATGTCCATTGATTAAGAACAAATGAAAAATGTGAGTACAGTTTTTGGGATTTCCTATGAACATGTTTGCTTATTATTAAAACACTGATGCTTCCCTTGTATTTGCCATTATTTGGGTTTTGGATAATTCAATATCTGAATTATCCAAACAATGAAAGTAAAACTGACTGAAATGTTAATGCTATAATAAAAAGCAAATACATACATTAAAAAAAAATAAATTCAAAAATTTTATTCACACATATATATGTATTCACATATAATACTTGCTACTTAGGATGGTAGAAATACTGAAATTTAGTTACAGCATTATTATAATTTATGTTATTCAATTAGCATTTTATTAGTATTTATTCTTAATGATTTCAATTTTTATTTATTACATAATTTATGTTTTACATTATATATGCAGTATATATATATTCACAAAGATACTAAATCCCAATTAAATAAAAAGTCTGAAATATTTGTTACAAATTTGTTAATACTAATTAATGATTGGGGGAAAAAGATATATAAATTTTAAAAAAAAAAAAAACATTACCTTCAGCTAAATGATGAGCGTGTTCAAGAATTTCTTTACAACTTGATAGAGATTTCTCCCAATAAGGCTTTTGAGTAGATATAGCATGTGCTTTTTTTAAATATGATAACAGCTTCGAATATCAAAAAAAAAAGAAACATCAATAAACTGTAGAATAGTAGAATGTAATCTTTGTTTTTTTAAAAATTTGTTTTAAAATTGTTTCCCCTCCCCCCCAATAAAACACCAATAGTTATTGCAAGTTAACAACATTACTAAAGCATATTACAAGTCAATATGAGACTATCAACAATAAAACAAAGAAAAATTTAAAAATATTATTATTTTTAAAAATATAAATCCACTACATACAATCAATTAAAAACAAGGAAATTTTAAAGTATAATGTTAAAAGAATTATATCTGTAATCAATCATATAATAAACTATAGTTAATAATATTCATTGTCAATGAATCAATGTAGTTTATTAATTAGATCAAATTTTTTAAATAAATGACACAAAATTTGTAAATAAAAAGATGGTTCTTAGAGACTTTAACCCCTGTTTAAATATATGAAGATGAAATATAAAGTCAATCCTACAATTAGATGTAACAAATTATAAAAATATAATTTTGGGGTAAATATAAATTTATTAATACTAATCAAATAAATATCTCAATCTACTGCATTTCAGTATATTTTTTATTCTGCAGTTCTTCTTCAGAAAATAAAATATCTATATTATCCCCATATTCTCAAAAAGGCTGCAACTACAATTAAAATAAATATGTACTAAAATATGGTGCTTTTAAAGACTTAACCATATATACATTGTTGTTACAGATATCCACAAATGTTGTAGCTACTTAATTGCTAAAAAATAATGGAAAATAATGAGAATATTTATATAAAGACTTAAATATAATGGACTTTGAATAATTTAAAAACATACTACATAATGATATCTAGATTCCATAATGGATGCAATTTGATACCATCCCTCTCCCCCAGCAGGTGGCAAAAAATATGAAGTACTTTGGAGTTGAAATCATATAAAGAGATAACTTCTTTCTTTAAAAAAATGTTTAATTCTTGTTTTTTTTTAAAAAAAAGTATTTGGTGTATTATAAGAGAGAAGAATGACCCCAAATAGTTTTAGCTGAGGAATTTGAGCTACATGGCTAGAAAATTAATAAAGAAATATAGAAAATGGGCATGGAAATAAATATAATAAAAAATATGTGACTTGAAAAAACAAAACAAAATATAATATTAGATGGACAAATGATTAAAAAATATGAGTAATATGAGTATCTAAGTATGAAGTTTACACAAAAAGAAACAACAGATGAAGCTATAAGAGAAAAAAATGTATTGGATAGAAAGGATATAACAATATTAAATGGAATATATATTTTTTTTAAGAAATAAATTTATTTTGAAAACTACATGAATTATGGTACATAAACTGCTTAAAATTAAGGATTCATGGGTGTCCCACTGCATGTTTTGCCCACCCAAGGGACATTGGTCCTATTCAGTCCTGTGATTTTGTCTGCACCAGTCTATCCCTGTGTAGCTAACTAGATTCCATGGGATTTCCAATTGTTTATGGCACCTTGGCTATTAGATTATTAAAACCAAGGTTTGTCAGATATATCATGTCTCTCGTTGCATTGCAGGGGTGTTTTCATCCCTTGCAGACATGATTCTGCAAATTTGGGGACCCACTAATCCCTGCAACTTTGTCAACCTCGATGGTGCATTTAGGTCACCATTTGCAGGTGTCCCACTTACTGCAGCACGAAATAGGTTTACCATCCATTTCTATATTTTGGACAAAATTTTAGTAGTAATGTTTGGTATCTGGTCTAGAGCCATCTGCTCCCAGGTATCAGAGAACAGTTTAGCTGGGGCCATTAGGTGATCTCTAGTTTTTAACTTTGACCCGAGTTCCTTGAAAACCTCCCATGGACTTTTTATGTTGGACTGGAATACTAAGTGACACCTGGTGAGCTATTTTGCAAATAGTATTATGATGGCCATCCAGATTGTGGCAAAAGTGCCACGCCTCATTGCTTTACATATATTCAGAATAGAGGCACATCATGACCGGACACTAGAATGCAGTCTTATTTCAAGTTCTATAAATTTTTTGCAGTGAGAGAAGGTGTGATGCATTGTCTCTTCATCTTCACCACAGAGGGCACATATTGGAGCAATGTTTTTGAACCCTCTGCAGTCCACCATAAATTGCCTCGTGGGAAGCACATTGAGTTGCTATTTTATAATGAAATTTATTAATTTGGGCTCCATGGCCCAAGATCTAGCTTTCTTAAGCAGTGACCTTATGGATATATCTAGTCTTCCTGGTGTTTTTTGCTGGCTGGGATACATGTACGTAAACGTGTCCCCATAGGTTTTTTTGTTACTAAATAGCTGACCCGTGTCCTGTATGAGCCCCGCCACATAGACCTCCATCTGCGCTAACCATTTGCTTTTTATAGTCGGTGGGGTGTCAGTAGGTTCAACTGTACTGGCAATTTGAAGTTCCGTGTCTGTCTCTATCGACGCCTTCAGTACCGCTATTACCCTTTGCATGTATAGTACCTGGATTGCGTAGAACCCAAGACCATTCAAATCTTTAGGTTTCTGCATTTTCCGAAGACTAATGCAGACTATTTTGTTTGGTGTTTTTTTCCATAGTAGCTGCATACATGCTGCGTTAATGGCGTTTTGAAAGGCCCTGTTTGATTTGATGATTGGAAGGTAATATGCAATCCGTGGGAAGACCAACATATTGAGCAGTGTGATCTTGCCTGGGAGTGACAGGGAGATCAAGGACAAGCTGCTAACAGTTTTTTTAATCTTCTCTATGAACATATTTTGTATCTGCAGCCTCATTGCCGATTTTGATAGCGCCACCGGGAAACCTAGTAGATTTTGGGGCATCCCAGTGAATTTGGATGTTAGGTTCTTTCCTTTGTTGATTTGCCATACTGCAGTTTACATAGGATTACCTTTTAAGCGATACTTGGCAGCATATTCATCTAGGAGTTGGTAGAGCTGGGGAAGGAACTTTGCAGATGGAAGGATGATGGTTACATCATCCACATATGTGATATGATGTATTACCTCCCCTAGTACTGGAACATATATGCCAGGCAACTTGTCCTCTATATCCTTTAAGAGGGGGTCAATGTATACGATGAAACACAGGGTGCTAAGCGGTGACCCCCTGGGTATGGATATGTGTGGCTGAAACCCTGGGGCAAGAGAGCCATCCAGAGTTACATGAATTGTTCTATTGAGCAGCAGATATTGTGGGATAAGTATATAGCAAAAGACAATAAATGATGAATATATAACAGAATAATGACAAGTATTATTACATATTGAAATGAGTTTGGCAATTAAAAGAAAAATAGAAAAGAAATTGATAACTACAAAAATGGATTATAAGTGAAGATCTGAAAGAAGGTCAAGGAGAGAGTGCAAAAGAAATAAAAGAATTTGAAAAATAATGAATATTGTAAACATTATAGTAAATAGCATTAGAACAAGACAATCATAATTGTATGATCATGTATAGAGGATGTCTCAGGAAAGATTACCAAAACAAATACTAAACTGGATATCATCATTAAAGAGAAAAAGAAAGTATCCAAAAGAAAGCTGGAAAAAGGAAACTGATAAAGAAATTTGAGACAGGAATTTTGCAGGAGTTTTATTAATAAACAAAAAGGCACAATGATTGGAAATCAGAATGAATCACAGAGCCTTATAGTTTGATAAAAAAAAAAAAAAGGAAATGTAAATAAGAAAAATAATGAAGTTGCACCAAGTCACTACATTTTATAATTTTAAATTATTCAAATTTACCTCATTGATATATCAATAACTTAAGCTGGATGAAAAAAAAGGCATATTGACATTAATAATTTGATGTTATCAGGAATACAGATAAAAGTGATCTCAAGAGAAAAAGTATGAATTTTGATATTGTAATGGTCAGATTCGTATGCTTCATTAACATAGTGCAGAATTCGACCACCACACAGAAGAGCAGCACTATAGGTAGAAACTACAGCAGTACTGAATTTGCACATGGTTTATTGGCTCCACAGTACACACTATGAAACAACGCACCTGATGCTACATTAGTAAACATTTCTTTAGGCACGGAGATCAGGGAGATGCGAGAGACTCAGACTTTATTTTCAAATTAGACAGATAATAAAACTTATTTTAGACATTTATATATAATCGAGGAGATAGTGCACTGAATGTGTGTCGAACAAATAAATATATGACGGCAGACGTATGGTTTGAAATTATTTAATTATAACATTTAATCATACTAAAAATTATTTAATTATAACATTTAATTATATTGAAATTTTAGTAGCGGTATTATTATTCTGATACTTTTTTTTATATTTACAAATGTAGTACAATTATTTTATTAACGTAATCCAGCTACCTGAATTCTTGGGTAAGTATTTTCAAGATCATGCCTTTGGGAATTTAATGTCTTTTGCAATGCGCGAATCTAAATTAAGAAATAATAATAGCGGCTGCGGACATATATTTTATTTAATTAAATAAGATTTATAAAGAATTAATTATGGGCAAACATTGATTTGAGAGTGCATTTATGTCATATAATGTAGAGACAGAGTCATATTTGGAATGCTACAATTAATAATAAAGAAACACGTGGTACATTTAGAACTGCTAAGTGAATGTGGCAGTAGGTTAAAACTGCGAAGCCAATGGATGAATTTAAAATAACGGGTTGGTGTTTGCCATAGGCCCAAAAGTAAAGAGGTCACATAAGCATCATCAGGTGTAAGGGACTGTGCCACAATTACTCCCTGACTGCATGATGGGCGTCAAGCCCTACAGGAACATTCCTTATGTCCACTTATGTAGGATGACAAGGATCCAGTATTTACTGTGTGATCCGGAATATCCAAGGCTCGAAGATGGATTATCGCATCTCAAAACTGTAACACATGTAACTAACATAATAATAAATCGGACTTACTTTTAAGATTTAATCTAAAATTTATGACTCAGTCTCACATTACCAACATTTAATAAATAACTTATTTTGCTCTCAAAGAAATGTACTTAGTGGATTTATCGAAATACACTAACTTTATCATTTAAAATTAAAAAGCAAGTTTAAAAGGTAATTTGTAAGTTGGGGTGGTTATTCTAAGAATTAATATGTCCGCCACCTGCTACGTAGTAGACTCCTGCATTTACAATAAGTGAAACTATGAGTGCGTCTCAATTTAATATGAAAATAACTGAAACAAAATAATCTAACATAAGTAAATATTAAACATATGATTTGCAGGATACGCATCCACTATTTCATGTAATCATGTATTTATTTATTAGAGAATTATAGTGATTTCCGAGCTGACCAGCCAACATAAGTATAGAAAAGAAATTTACTATTTGGTCGCCACACAAGATGGCAACCGTTTTAATTTGGATTTACATTTAAAATTTGGCGAGTTCCTGTCGAAAATCTTATAGGCATGCTATCATTAAATAATAAAAAAAAATGCAAAAGTAGAAATACATACCCAAGAAATAGACAGAGTTAGGTAAGCTAAATTATTAAAAGATTTCCAGAATAGGTTAACAATTAATTTTATAAGTGTACAATTTATATAGAGTTAGCTATAGCTTATGAATAGAATTTAGAGTACTCTAAAGGCTTTGGGTACAGGTACCTGTTTTATAAGGAGATTTTCATGTTCCATGGTCAGTTGCAAATTGTTCGTTTAGTTTAAGCAGTAGCAGTCCTTTCCTGTACTCAGGTTATGGTATTTATTTCAATAGCAGCTGTAGCTCTCAGACTATTTGGACAGCAGATCCTCATGATTCAATTAGTGAAGGGCACATGTGGAGGTTCAGGCATCTGATTGACCATCTCCAGAGGAGAATAGTCCTGGCGCTTTCTACTCGGTCATTTTATAATAGACGAATTAATTCAGGATTCTCTAAGCCTCCAAACCAAGCAAGAGCACAGCACAAAGTCAAATTAAAAGTTAATGTCAAAATGTCCTTCTCTCCTTTTTTTTAATCTTATCTTTTAATTTCATCTATTTTATTTTTAGCTCAATCCATTTGCTCCGAGGAGAATCAATGCATTAGCCAGAGTTTTAGATTTTTTATTAATTCCGAAAGCTACATTTCCTATTGTTTAGATTTGTTTTACCTTTTCAACATTTTTAGCAATTAAACTTTTAGGGAAATTTTCTAATTAATCCATTATCTCTCACCGACCATGACTTGCAAAATCTCAAGTACAAAGGGGATTTACAATTTATTTTTACTTTTCTTTACATTAAAATCGAATTTCAAAATTATTTAAAATAAGATTTTTAAAACCAGCAATAAATGAACGAAAGTTTATAACTTAAAATAAATAGTTAAAGTTATATAAACATTATATAACCAAAAGAGAAATTTAAAATTATATTAAATATTTTCATTTATTATTTTAAATTTGTTATTGAAGTGTGGGTGCGTTTATGGTGAATTTGACAGATGTTTATATATATTTTAACACCGCTACACACACACAATTCATACCAAAAGTTTAAATTTAGGTAGGATAAAGGTGGGTGAGAGATGATAGAAAAAGATGAAACTTAAGATTCGAATCTTACTGTTTCAATATGAAAGCTTTCAGACAATGAATATTGGATTATTAGTAAAACATTGTGAAAATAGCTGAATAACAGTGAAATCACTTATCTGTACCTGTACTATCATAAGTTGGTGATTATGCAACTCCAAATTCATGACCTTCTGATGTATAAGATACAAGAATAACACCTGGGAGGTTGAGAAGCTCTAATCAGTTCTCAAATTAATAAGAATGGAATTATTTAATATATTACTAATTTATGAACATTAAATAACAATAGGAATATCACAAATTTCAGAAGTCCAAGAGAATAAAAAATTCTTTATAACAAGATGTCAAATTAAAGACTCTGGAGAAAAAAATTGGTTTGATGTTGGGATTTAATTTGGAATCCTCAATAATGAAAATATTATAAATATCTCATAAAACAATAATTTCATCACTAAATGTAAAGTACAACTAATCCTTTGATAGCGAATCATCAAACATTGATCAATGATATAAATCTGAAATAATGCAAGAATCCATAGAATAGGTGATGTGATGTATTTGGCTTCTCCTTAAACGAAGTCAAGAATATCCCAGCAACTATGCCCAGATAAACCCGTTAGCCACTTTATTTTCCATTCCCCACTCTAAGTCTTCCCATATTCTGCCCCATCCCACTTCCACAGCATAATTTTTGTCAACTCTATGGCCTTTAAATCTAAATCCCCGTTATCTTTTCGCAAACCCAGCATAAAAACTAATTACTGATTTTTTGTATAGTCACTTTGTTCATACCTATTCTCCCATAACTTCATTATCTGTATCCTTTCTGCTTTCAAGCATTTACATTCAATCAACAAATGCATAATATTTTCTATACCTTCCTTACACAATTTGCACACTAAATCACCCATAGTTTTCCATTTACATCTATATTCTCTTGTTGCTAAAGATCTCGTTCGAGCCTTAAACAATAAACTACTTTCCTTACTAATATCATAAATTAACTCGCTTCTAATATTCCATTTACTTCTATATATACTTAAACTCTTTTTACCCTCCATACCAGTTCTCCATCTCTCCAACTCCCTATTTTTTTTATTAATGCTTCTATTCTTTTATCCCATTTCTTACCACTATAACACTCAACAATTCTCCTACCTTTTATACAAGTATACTGATATAAATTCTTTATCCAAATCTTTTGCAAACCGCATTACCTTTCTCACCCATCTTGTTACCTGCCCTTTAATCATAACCTAATTAAACACTATTTTGGCTATTCTTTTACTATCCATAAACTGCAACTACCAAAAAAAGATTTTCATTTTACTTTTTGCATCTCTCATATAAAAACTTGACCATCCCATTTCTCCTTGAATTGCCTCGTTTTCTGTCCACATCTCTGCATCTAATGAATGTCTTCATACTTCCCTTTGTACTTTCTCTAAATAATCTAAAACCCTTTTACTAACACATAATGCATCATTACCATATATTAACCCTGCTACTGCAACTCCCTTCCATACAATTCTAGCTACATCATATTTATTATATGAAAATACTGTTAGTTTCTTTACCAAACCCTTTCTTTTCTTTGCTTCATTTACCAATTTTTTCTCCATTCATCCAAGCAATTTTCCTGATTACATAAGATGATTCCCAAATACCTATATCTATCCACCACACTTAACTTTATATCCCCCAATAAAAATTCTACATCTTCTCTTTCCCCAGTATTAATCATCATTATATTTGATTTTTCTTCACTAAATTTAATCCCCATCTCTTTACCCACCCTTGCACATGTCCTCAACATAATATCCATATCTTCTCTTCTTTCTGCACACAAAAAGATATCATCTGCAAAAAAAAGATCCGACAAAATATATACTTCCTTGCCACCTATTAATGGTATCTCTAGCCGTCTTCCTAGTCTTTCTATTGCTTTCTCCATTTCACTCAAAAATAACTAAAACAAAATAGGTGACATAGGGCATCCTTGCCTTAATCCCACCCCATTTTTAACTTTAACTGATTCTATATCCCCTAATTGGTAAGTATAATAATTATTTTCATATAATTTCTTAATAATATTTACTAAAGCTTCATCCATTCCCAAATTGATTAATCTTATCCATAATCTATTTCTATTTACTCTATCATATGCTTTCTCTATATCTATAAAACTCATATATAACGATCTACCTGAATTCCTACTCATCTCCATAAGTTGTGTAACTACAAACAAACTATCTCCTATACGCCTATCTGACCTAAAACCTCCTTGCATTTCCCCCACTATATTATTCTCTTCCATCCATTTTACAACTCTTCCAGCTACCATATATGAAAAAAGTTTATATAAAACTGATGTTACCGCTATCAGTCTATAATTATTTAACTTTCTATGATCCTTACCCTTTCCTTTAAATAATAATCTTATTCTTGTGTTACTCCAACTACCCAGCAAAACTCTCTTCTGTGCCATCTTATTAAAACATGATAATAACTTTGCTTTTGCTCTATGCCCTAAATTCATTACCATCTCTGCTGCCCATCCATCTAAACCTCTCGCCTTTCCACTTTTCAATCTCTTCCCTGCCTCATTCAGTTCATTTTAACGTCTTTTCTGTATCCATTACATATCTATTTAAGATTTTCTCTAGATCGCCTCTAGAGCTACATTCTATTCCCTCATCATCTATTAATACTAGCTCTCTTTCCCCTACATTTCTCCTTTTAATGTAATTCCAAAATCTTTTACTCCTATCTCTTACACTTTTATTAATATCCTCCAACAAATTACTATTTAACTTCATCCTCTCTCTATAATTATCCATTTTAGCCCTTCTTCTTTTCTAAGTACTTTCCCCATTTAGCATTAATATCATTTTCACTTTATTTGTTCTTAATAGCACACTTATATTCTCTGCATGCTTCTTTCCTCTCTTTTACACTTTTACTAACTCTCATTTTTTTATTACTTTTATTCTTCTGTATATTCTCAACTAAAACCCTATTTGCCACTTTTTCTATTTTACCACACCAGTCCTTATACTCATCCCCAACCATCTGCTCCATGGTTTCTTCAACTTTTATTTTATACTCTTCCAACTTATTCTTATTATTCACTCTCCATCCACATCTTTCACTATTATTTCTACTTTTATTTCTATCCTCCATCATATTACTAACCATTTCTATTACAATAAAGTTATGATCACTATTACATACTCTCTCTTCATTATCAAACACCTTAATTTTCCATATTTTATTCATTCCCTCTTTCTCTACCAATACATAATCTATTGTGTGAAATACATTATTCCTAGACCATGTGTATTGTCCCTCATACACATTTGATAAATTCCCAATGCTCAAATTTACTCTTTGACAAAATTCCTTCAAACAAAACTCTCCATACAGTAGTGCCACTCAATGCCAGCCAGAGTAATCATTGGATGCCAGAAGGCTTGTGCATAAAATCCCCATCTAGTGCCTACTCATCCAATATCCCTAGACTAGCTTGTGGCCTTCATTAGTGAGGAGCCTTGGATCAGAGAACACCGCACCTAGATCTTAGGATCTAATGCAACCCTCCAGCAGCCACCCTTTCTCCCTACTTAACTACAAAACTACGAGAATAAAATTGAAAACACAATAATATTTTCAATCTAAGCTCAATAGCTTATATAGTCATATGGGTCTGAACTATGGTTATTAAAGAACCAAAGACACAAAATGTATGGATACTGAACTGAGTTCAGACCCATATGACTGTAAAAGCTATTGAGTTTAGATTAAAAAATATTACTGTGTTTTCAAATTTTATTCTCATAGTTTTGTAGTTAAGTAGAGATAAAAGGTGGCTACTGCAGGTTGCATTAGATCCTAAGATCTAGGTGCAGTGCTCTCAGATGCAAGGCTCCTCACTGATGAAGATCACAAGCCAGAAACTAGTCTGGAGATATTGAATGAGTAGGTACTAGATGGGAATTTTATGCACAAGCCTTCTGGCATCCATTGATTACTCTGGCTGGCACTGAGTGGCACGACTGTATGCAGAGTTTTGCCTGTTTTAATAACAGTTATGTGCAAGAATAAGAAATGGTGATCATGTGATGTTTAGTGGCTTAACACCAATCCTGCCTAATAGGATAGTGGTGGCTATGGTTATTAAAGAACCAAAGAGACCAAAATGTATGGGTACTGAACTGAGTTCAGATCTATATGACTATATAAGCTATTGAGCTTAGATTGAAAATATTATTGTGTTTTCAATTTTATTCTCATAGTTTTGTAGTTAAGTAGAGATAAAAGGTGGCTGCTGGAGGGTTGCATTAAATCCTAAGATCTAGGTGCAGTGCTCTCAGATCCAAGGCTCCTCACTGATGAAGGCCATAAATCAGAAACTAGTCTGGGGATATTGGATGAGTAGGCACTAGATGGGGATTTTATGCACAAGCCTTCTGGCATCCATTGATTACTCTGGTTGGCACTCAGTGGCACTACTGTATGGAGAGTTTTGCCTCTTTTAATAACAGTTATGTGCAAGCATAAGAAATGGTGATCATGTGATGTTTAGTGGTTTAATCCTTAAAAATTCTTGAAAATAATATTTTTAACTTCCAAAATAAATGTGACTCTAAAATCAATTTTCAAAGAAATAAATCATATTAATCAATTTAGATTTTTTCTAATAGATTTGAAGCTCCTTAACTTTTAAAATAAAAAACTTCTCAAATACAAACAATTTGTTAGTAATAACACACAAAAGACAACATAGGTTAGTAATGAACGATGTTTCGATCTAGTATTATTCTCTACTCTTCTTCAAATGTTGTTGGCCTGACCAGTAACAGTATTAGCATAGGAGTCGAACTTGCATCTTTAGATCATCGAATATCGAATTTAAGGCAAATACTCTAACCAACTTGATGGAATAGCTTGGTTGGTTAGAGCATTTGCCTTAAATTCAATTTTTGAGAATCTTAAAGTGTGAGTTTGACTCCTATGCTATATTGTCATTGGTCAGATCAGCAATACCTGAAGAAGAGTGGAGAATATTACTACTCGAAACTTTGTGTCATTACTAACCCATATTGTCTATTTGTGTGTTTTTACTAACAAATTGTTTGTATTTAAAAAATTTAAATAAATTTAAAATTTTCTGAACATCCAGCATTTACTAATAGATGATGAAAATAGTCCAACATATTATCACTTTTAAAATAGTCATTTGAATATTTTGCTATGGATTAAAAAAAAGGTATTTAAAATTTTTGTGAAAGGAAGGGCAAATAGATGATTGCTTATCAGAATAAAAGTGAAAAATCTTATTAAAAATTTCTTGCATAATAATCATTTCAAGTGTCAATGCTTCTGTCATTTTCTTTTTTTTTAAGTGTCATAGCATCGGCCGGGATGCGAACCCGCAACCCGGGCAACTGCCTGCAAGTGCAAGGCAGTCGTGCTGACCTCTCGACCACCAATGCAAAACATTTTATTATAAATTAAATACTTTTGTCTTTAAAAGTTTGTATTACATCCGGATATACTGATAAAAAGTAGTTATAAATTAAGCAAACTATTTTAATAGTTTGATATTAATTTCATTAGAAGTGAAAATTATTAAATATTTTATTCAATTCATTTGATTGTAATTTTTATTACTAGAAATAAACTGCTTTCAATGAACTTGTTTTTTTTTTGCTCAAATCTGAAATAATTCTTGTTTACAGTCAAAATAAAATAATTGACTATCATTATTCTTAATGATAGTTCAAATACCATCATAAGTATAAAAATCACCAAATTGTCTCATTTAATCACAAATTGTTGTTACAGAAGTTGTTTATTTTGAAATTATTTAATGAGACTTTTAACCTAATGACAAAGTGAACAGATTAGATTTTAATATATCTTAGATTGAGAGAGTAAAAATATTGGGAGACTAAATTATGGTAGAAGTCTTTCAATTATCACCATTTAAAATTAGAAAAAAGATTTGCCATTTTTATTGAACATGTGAAGCAGGTTATTATTTTGTAAGTTTTATAATTGTTTTTATATATTAATTTAAATTCCTGCTCTAATAAGATAACTATGATCTTGTTAATAATTTATTCGTAAATAAAATCCCTTAAATTAGAATGACAGCTTTAAAATTTTAGTATAAAGAGATTAAGATATAATTAATAGCCATATTGCAATGAGTAAGCTCAGTCAATTAGATTACAAACAATAATTATTAAAAGATTTGCTAGAATTAACAAATAGCTTTAACATTTATTTTTAAAGAATGAAACAAATTAATACACTGTCTTTAAAAAAATCTACCTTTTCATTTTCTTCAAGTGTATGTTCTTGTTGTAAATTTACTGCATATAACTGAGCATATAACCTCCAGAGATGTGCATTAGTGGTAATCTGAAAAAAATAAAATAAAAAGTGAAAAATTATCTCCATAAAATTCAAAATAAATTGTTCCAATATTCTCACATAAAACTACATTTCCTTAATAACAGATGTCTTATTTTTTAAAACAAATCATTACATAAAAAATTCATATGAGGTGAGCACACACACACACACACGTAATTATAAGGAATCAGAGCAGTGAATATATATATAAGTTTGGGATAGAGTGACCAGACTGATTCGATCAAAAATCGGGACATAATGACCAGTCATATTTACGGCATTGCATTCTTTTTTTTATTTATAAAACTCCATTCCTGTGTATATTCATTGTTGTAAGAACATTTCCTCTTTGGCATGTTGTTTATTGTTTAGGGTTATTAATATTCCTATTCATTTTATCACTATAGAAAATTAATATCAAGTAACACTACATTGTCAATCAAAGCAGGTACAAGCGCAGTTCAAATTTTAGCCTACAAAAATCCAACCACATGGTCCAAGGCGAGATTAGATGTGAGAATGTATCTAGCTTAAAAACCTGGTCGTATAACATAATATCGATCTTTGTTTTAGGGTTAGAATTTATCTGAAGTTTTTATAATATTACTGTAGAGACTGAAATGGACAGAGCGGGCCAAAAAACTATCATTTTTGCAATGAATTATTTATGTAAGACAAATGATAATAATGAATATTTGAGAATCAGGACATACAATGGTTCTAAAAAAACATTTTGGGGACCCTGGGACATCTAATCAAAAATAGGGACAAATCCCGAAAAATTGGGACGTCTGGTCACCCTAGTTTGGGATTATCATTTCATAGTAGTTACTATTATAGTAAGTAATTTAACCTCCCACTTTAGCATTTGAAATTATACATAATAAAACAATGAACCATCTTTTATTAAGCTTTCTTTGTTTATAAAAAAAATTATTAATAAGAATTTTAGCCAGAGGTGAAAGCTTTGATCAATCTAGATAAATATTGTAACTTAATTTTTAAAATGATTGATTTTTTTATTTACCAAAATAGAGAAAAATTATCCCATTTTGAAACTTTGAAAACACATTTAAATAAAAAATATATAATTATAAGGAATAACCAGTTGTGAATACATACGAGACATTTGTGATTATCATTTTATAGCAATTGCTACTATAGTAATTGATATGCCCTATAGCTTTAGCATTCGACAATAAATAATAAAAGAACAGATTATCTTTTATTAAGTTCTCTGCATTTATAAAACTGGAGGCATATTAATTGCTATAAATCAATAACTTCAAACTTACATATAATAGTACTGAAAATCCTTATATGAAAAATGAGATTTAGAACTCTGTATTATAGATTTAACTTTAAATATCATTAATTGCTATTTAATTGCACTATATACATTTCAGCTATAACCTAGTTTTGTCAGATTTACTAAAGTCTAAACTCCTACCAAATACTCAAAATAGCAGACATAAATGAAAATATAGTTGTATTTTTTTTTCCAGTTGTGTTGTAAACTTATCATACAATAGTAAACACACAATTATGCTGGGTAAAAATATATGTAACTGCATTTCATATCTTACATAAAATTGCAATAACAGAACTAAAAATTTGTAATAGGCAAGCAGCAAATTTTAGCACTCTCTAGTAGAGATTAAACATAAATATCATTAATCACTATCTATTATAAAATAAATAGGTGATCTCATTCACAAGATATACTTTGGCTACAACATAGCATCATCAGGGAAACTAGAAATACAATTACCTGCACCCATGTCAAAATATGCATAAATGTAATAAATTTTTATATGAATCTATTTTTTTACTCTTAAATATATGTACAAATATACATATATACTAATATATGAATATGTGTATTAATATATGTATTATTATGAGTATATATTTTGTGTTGCTTATGAAAATATATATAGATATCTTTGTAGGACACCTCCTACAGCAGAATGGAGATTGCATCATATTAAAATCATATTTTTCTTATTTAATTAATGCATATACATTCACTTAATTAATGTTGATTATCCCAGGAATTAACACTCCAACAAGGAAAAGGCAGATTACCATTTACCAGTAGATTGCTAGTTTGGTTTTGGGATCGATAGCTAAGCTTTCTTAGAAAATTCTCACCTACTATAAAAAAATCTCCAATCTTAAACCATTAACTATTACAATGATGCCATTCATATATGTATCTATAAAAATATGTATTCATATCTACAAATGAATATAATCCATAATTTTTTCTATTACTTTTTTACTTGCAAATTACTGAAAGATGAAATATATATATGCTATAAATATATATTATCTTGTAGTTGGGTTTGGTTTGAATTGCAGGTTTCAGATTCAAACCAACAGTGATAGCAATAAAAATATGAACATTCAGTAAATACAGTTGTACGTAGATAAAATTAGTTAATACTGTGCTGGTCGTGCAGGACTCATTTTCAGCTGTATATATTAGCTTGCCTCGTGAAATCTAGTCAAGACTATTCTGGCTGTATTTGACATCTTGCGTCGAATCAGCCATAGTCTTAATAGTTTCCAGTCCTATCATGGACTTGCCTCACTCCATTGACTATAGTAGAAACACCTTTGCAATTGAAAGTGTAGCAAGTTCAGTCGTTCTGGTTAGGCAGCCATTTTCTCTCTCTTTCTATTCTATTGCTTGCCTCCAGAAAGGCTGACTATTTATTACTAGATCCCCTACCTTCCTGGCAGCAATTGGATTCAGAGAGTATAATTGCCTATTGGCCATACTAACCAATGATAGGCTTATCCGCATGTTTACAGATTGGCCATAGTTATGTTTTACCTTTTGGCCATGTTTATACATAAATTATACACGTTTACACATAGCTTATACACATGTTTATACATTGATTTGTGACAATGAATGCTCAATCCAATCAGATAAGAAAGGAATCTGGAGAAGTCCGGTTCTGAAGGTAAGGTCAGATATGACACTTGTCATAGTATAAATTTTTCTCTTAAAATACAAAGGTAAATTATGGATGCAGTGTCTATGGGTTCATGCTTCTCTCTTATAATTAGTAGTAAAGGATTCATATTATAATTATGTTTTTGTTTTCAAGATCAGTACACCAACTCTCACATAATTAAACCAAACTATCTTGGAATCTTCATCAATAACAACTACAAATAGGTAAATACTCATTTATCAATCAATATTGAAATGCATTTTAGCTGAATTGGAGAATGAACAACTACTTCATTATAAGTTTGCTTAGGAAGTCCTAACCTACTCTCATATTTGAATCTCAAGCCAGGAACTTTAAAAGCAAATGTATTAATCACTAGGCCACAGAGCTCTTCATTGTACTGAGATATGATAGATGTCACGACAAGTTCTATTTTTACACTTTAACTATCTAGTCTGATTCAGTATTTGTGAATGATGTTATAAAAAAATAACAACAAAAAAAATAATTATATCAATAAAATCTTATATCATAATTGTAAAGACTCATACCATTGAGATTCTTCTGATATTTTGAGATATAAAGAAAGCCAAAGAGAAATTTATATTAAGTCTTTTAAAGTTTTGAAAGCTTAAAGAGAAAAAATTTGATAAAGATTAATGTGAGTATAATATTATTACAAAGAATTAGGTAAAAAAAAAAAAACCAATTACTAAACTAAAAGATGATTAAAGATTATTTCTGATAACTGATGATAATAATGCTGCAATACATTGTTTTATTTCTATATAAATTAAAATGAAAAATTGAATGAAGTGTTATAATGATAACACAACTAGCCATGTTACAACTTTTATTTTTATTTTTTTTTAAATATTATTCTGACAAATATTTTCAAGATAAAGCCTTTGGGCATTATTAATTTCATTTTCTTTTTTCAAGATTTAAAAAAGATAATTTTTTTTTTTTTGTAAATATATTTATTACATACTAATATAATTTTTTTAAAAAAAAATTAAGATAATTAATTACTTCTACTTCCATTATATTTCTTTTAAAAATATCAGAAATGGAAATTAATGAAGTTCACTATGCTATTACATATAATATCTTTGTTATTATAATTTTAAAAAAATACATTGTTCTGGCATATGTTCTAGGAATTTGGACACTATCCAATAAATGGGCTCGATAGAAAAAAACAATTTACAAAAAATACAATATACATATTGTAACGGATATGGTAAATTTTAAAATATTTATACGATGTTACAATTCAAGCAGAGAGCAAATACAATACAAGTTTAACTTTATATCTGTACCCTTGATCGAACTCCGAAGCAATATGAACGTATTACCTCGACGTTATTTTTCCCGATCAAGAACTCTTGACTGCTGAACAAAAAAAAAAAAACAACCATTCCTAAGAATAAGTTAACAAATATCCAGCACTTGAAATATATTTTAAATGTTTAGATTACCACAATACAAGAAGCACAACGAATATTTTTTAAAAATAAATCATTAACTTTTAACCAATAAATTTGACAGATCCCCCCCCCCCCCGTAGCTTGGTGACAGAAGAATAAAGCAAGTCTAAACAACCTTTAGGAATAGTAAGTAATATTTAATAACACACACCCTAACATTATATTACGTAATAACAATAAAAACAAAATAAAGAATACATCGAATATTAAAGTGATATAAACAGCTCTATCTTGGAATTTTTATATATGGCAGTGTTCTATCTTCAAAAGGATTATTCTTTTCAAAATTAGTTCTCATTATTTAATTATTTTTTTTTTTTATATTGTGAAATTTAAACAACAGAAAATGCATGCATGCGTATTTGTTTGCTATAGCTAAACGCTTACCTAGGATTTGCAGATATTCTCGTTTGCAGTTCTTCTGAGCGCTCTATACCGTCTTGTGGGGTTTCACTCACTTCTTTTGCAGAGACGGTAGATCGTCCGCTGACTCTTCGACTGGTTGGGTCCTTTTTTTGAATATAATTTTATATTGCTAGTCTATTCTCAGTGCTAGCTTAGTTCTTCTTGGTTATTTAGTTTCTTTTTTATATATCTCAGCATACAGAAACTACAGTCTATCAAGCAGGCGAGGCACTGATGTTATTTCATCGTGAGTCAGTGGTCAGACGGGTCGAGCACGAACCCACGTCCCTTTAAGCCACTAGCCACGCATTTCTTTTATTTATTTCTTTTCTGCTGATCTCTCTAATTCCAGAGTAGTAATGGTAATGATAATCTCCTTCCTTTCTTTTTTCTTTATCTATTGTTTATTGGAATTTAATTAATTAAACATTTTACAATTTCCAACGAATTATTATCAGTGGAAAGAATGTATAATTATAAATGAAACTTTTTCCTTTAGATCCGTTCCTCTATTGTTCGTGGAATGTAATTAGTTAAACATATTTTAACACCTTCATTTCGTACAAATATATTATTTTACATTATATATATATATATATTTTTATTACAAGTTTACAATTCATTTTAACTTCGCCTTCTTCGATAACTTCTAATAGTAATATATTTCAAATGTTCTTTCCTTTTTTATTTATTATTGTTATTTCAATAGTATTAATTATTATAATACGTAGTTTAAAGAGAGAAAGAGATGCATTTCTTTATGCACCCCCCTCCCCTTCTCTTATGATAAAATCAGAAGTAATTTTCAAGCATTTAACTAAATCTCAACTTTTTTTCTATTTTTTTTTTTTTTCAAATTTCTGGTAACTAAATTATTTACCCTTGTTAATAGGTATATACATATGACGACGACTTTATGTGGTCGTCACAACATACATTACTAAATTTACTAAGCAGCTTTTTGGCAACCAAAATTTTATAATTAAATGATAGCAATAAATAGCTTCAATAAAAGTATTCTATAAAAATACTATAGAATGTAAATCCTATTTGAAAATAATTTGTTTTAGCAAGCAAATCAATACAAAAATATTCCATAAGAAAATAATTGATAGCTATAAATGTATTGAGAGAAATCCACAAGAAATGAAAAGTGAGTATGAGGCCAACTGCAAAATGCTTCAATCGGTTTTGTTTCATATTTTATTTTGAAAATAATTTATGAAGAGAAGCATATTAGATCTAAGCATTTTACTAATAAAAAGATCCAAAAATGTAATTCATTTATGACAAGATGTGAATTAAATAAAACCATAAGTAAATGTTATGTTTTAACCACCAAAATAATGTGAAATTAATGAAAGTGAAACTTAAACCACTAAACATCACATGAACACCATCTCTTATGCTAGCACATAATTGTTATTAAACAGGCAAAACTCTCCATACAGTAGTGCCTTCCCCCCCGTGCCAACCAGAATAATTAATGAATTGTTGACACGGGGGGGGGGGGGCACTACTGTATGGAGAGTTTTGCCTGTTTAATGAAAGTGAAACTTATGAATGTCAGCATTTTATGAAATGTACATTTTTCATTCAAAAATAAATGCAATAAATAGCTTGATATTTTAGTGTTATTTCAACTAAAGTGTCTCTCAGTTCTTATTCCAACGATAAACGAAAAAAAAAAATCTCATTGTTACTGTAAAAAAAATTGAAGAAAAACAAGTTATCACTATAAATCAGTTATAGATTTAAAATTAATCATCATCATCATCATTTCGACTATTATCAATCCACTACTAGATGAAGATTTATCCAAGTTTAATTCAGTTTCTCTGAGTTCTAGCCTCTCTTCTCCACAACAACCCAGCACATTTCCTTATTTCATCCATTCATCTCAAATGTGATCTTTTTCTAGGTCTTTTATATTTTTTTGGAATCCAGTTGAAGATTTCAACTTGTCCACTTATTATAATCAAGTCTTCTAGCAATATGTCCAGCCTAACTCCTTCATGCTCTTAATTCTTTCAATGATATCAGTAACACCTGGTTGTTCTCTCACTCACATATTTCATTTTCGATCCATTCTTATTACTCTTAATATATATATCTTCATCCTTCACGGAGTAGAATGAACTCTATATTGCCTTTCTGTTAAGTGTTCAAATCTCAGATCCATAAGTAAAAACTACTAAAATATATTTTTAAAAAATCTTTTCAAAGACAGGCATATTTCCTTTTAATATTAAAATTAGTTCTACTAAAGACACTCCATCTGAGTTTAATTATATAATTAAATTCACCCATTAAGATTTTCTAATTCATTATTATCAATCTTTATTTTCTTTTGTGAAAATCCATTAAACATTACTCTAGTTTTTTTTAGCATTTACCTTTAGACTTATTTTCTTACTTTCATCTAACAACTCTTGCAACATTTCCTAAAGTTCTGAAGCTATATTTACAAAAACAATTATATCATCTGCAAAATCTAAATAACTTTAAATAATCTCTATGTACTTTTACTCCCTTAGTTTCCCATTTTAATTCACAAAATACTTCTTGCAAAACTGTTGTAAAAAGTTTTGAAGTCACTCTACCATACACATTTTTCAATGTTAATTTTCCTAGTATTATTATATAATCTAATCATTTCTATTGCATTTTGATAAATATTCTTCAGAATATAACAATATCCTGGGTCTAAATCTTGATGACCTAATGCTTTAATCATTGTAGAAATGCTTATACAATCAAATGCCTTTTCATAATCTACAAATACAAAGAATAATGGCAACTCATATTCATTGTTTCTTTCTAACTTTTCTAATACTTGGATATGATCTAATATATTAAAAATCTTTTGGCTGGTTAAAACAGAGTTGTCTGTAGGTGAATTAAAATTATTTTGGTAAAAATTTTATATAGAACTAATAAAAAACTGATAGGCCTGTAATTTCTAATACCCTATTTATCACTTTTTTAAATTATTAATATTAGCACTGCATTCTTCCAATTATCTAGTACATCTTTATTATCTATATCTTTGATATGTATATCTTTGCCAACAATTTTTCTATTTCCTCATCTGTTTCTTTTAAGATATAAATTATAATTCCATCATACTTGGAGCTTTTCCCTTCTTCATATCTTCAATTGCATGTCTCACATCTTCATTTAAAATTATAGGCAATTCAGAAGATATAGTAATTGTAAGGGGTACTTTTTCTTGATTGTTATTTTCCACACTTCATATCCTCTCTTTTTAATAATAGTTACAATCTTTTCAATTTATTTCAGAAATAAGTTTCCGATATATCAATAAAGATATTTTATAATCATCATCATCATCATCAACCATTATCAATCCACTGCAGGATGAAGGTCTCTCCAAGTTCAATCCATCTTCTCCGATCTTTAGCTTCTCTTCTCCACATCACCCCTGAACACTTTCTTATTTCATCCATCCATCTCACATGTGGTCTCTTTCTGGGTTTTTTACAATGTCTTGGAATCCAGTTTAATATTACAATTGTCCATCTACTATCATCTCTTCTAGCAATATGTCCAGCCCAACTCCACTTCAATCTTTTAATTTTTTCAATGAGATCAGTACCACCTGTTTATTCTCTTACCCATACATTGCGTTTTTGATCCCTTCTTGTTACTCCCAACATGCATCTTTCCATACTTCTTTGAGTGGTCTGAAGTCTCTGTATTGCTCTTCTATTAAGTGTCCAAGTCTCAGATCCATAAGTAAGAACTGGTAAAACACATTTGTTAAAAACCTTCCTTTTCAAACACTTAGGCATATTTCCTTTTAGTATCAAGTTATTTCTACCAAAAGCATTCCAACCAAGTTTAATTCTATGATTAATTTCATCCATTATGTTTCCATCTGTACTAATAATCTGACCAAGGTATTTGTAACTGCTAACTTCTTCTAATTCATCATAATCAATCTTTATTTTCACATTTTGAGCAAATCGATTAAACATTACTTTAGTCTTTTTAACATTTATCTTTAGTCCTACTTTCATCTGATAACTCCTGCAACATTTCCTGCAGCTCTGAAGCATTATTTGCAAAAACAATTACATCATTTGCAAAATCTAAATGACTTAAATAATCTCCATTTACTTTCATTCCTTTAGTTTCCCATTTTAATCCACAAAATACTTCTTGCAGCACTGCTGTAAGAAGTTTTGGAGATATGGAATCACCTTGTCTTACACCCTTCTCAATGTTGAACTTTCCCAGTATCATTATGTAATCTAATTGTTGCTGTTGCATTTTTATAAATATTCTTTAAAATATGACATTATCCTGGATCTATACCTTGATGATCCAATGCTTTAATCACTGAAGAAATGTTTATAGAATCAAACGCCTTTTCATAATCTACAAATCCAAAACATAATGGCAACTCATATTCATTTGTCCTTTCTATAACTTCTCTCAGTACCTGGATATGATCTACTGTACTAAAACCACTTTTAAATCTAGCTTGTTCTCTTGGTTGGTAAAAATCCATTGTTCTCTGTAGACAAGTTGTAATTATCTTTGTAAAAATTTTGTATAAAACTGATAAAAGGCTGATAGATCTGTAATTTCTAATATCTTCTTTATCACCTTTTTTAAATATTAATCTTATTATTGCACTCTTCCAATCATCTGGTACATCTTTATCATTTAGACATTTGGTATATAACTTTGCTAAAAAATTTTATATTTCACCTGCTTCTTTTAATATATCAATTATAATTCCATCATTACATTTAATTCCATGTCTCACTTCTCCATTTAAAATTATGGGCAATTCGGAAGATGTAATAGATATAGGAGGTACTTGTTCTTTATTACTATATAATTGTTGATAAAAGTCTTCTACGCATTTCATGATGTCATCTCTCTTTTTAGTAATAATTGCATATTTTTTTCTTATTGCAGATATAAATTTCCTACCAATACCAAAATGTTGTTTTACATTCTTGAGACTTTTATTTTCTTCTACAGCTTTCCTTGCTAGTTCACAGTTATACTTTCTTATATCATTTTCAACTTTTTTCCACACCATTTTACAAAATTCGAGATATTCAATCCTTTTTTATGCAACATTTTTGTATATCTTCATATTCCTTCTTTTCTTCATAAATTCTCTAGTCTCAGTAGATATTTTATTGGTCAATTGCTGCTTTTTCTTTACCAGCTATCTTTGTTGCAGTTTTTAAAAGTGTATCAGTTATTTTCATATTAATTTCATTCAAATCTGAATCATGTTCAAAATCAACTAATACTTGAAACCGATTTGTAAGTTCTAATTTAAATTCATTAGAATATTTCTGAAGATTAGGAATATCAACTGTAAATATTGTTTTTCTTAATAATTTTTGTCTCTCTAGTTTTGTATTAACATGTAACTTACACCTTACTAAACAATGATCACTTCCTGTGTTAAATTTATTAAGAACATTACAATCTTGAAATATGTATTTTGTGTTAGTCAAAATATAATCTGCTGTACCTTCATTTGGATGCTTCCATGTCCATTTCCTTTTAACATTTTTCTCAAAAAAAGAATTCATAATATACAGTTTTTCTTTTTCTGCAAACTTCACAAGTCTATGTCCTCTCTCATTTCTATTCCCATAACCAAAATTACCTACAACACTTTCATCTTTTATTTGTTTACCAATTCTAGTATTAAAGTTTCCCATAACAATTTTAAAATGTCGTTTACTTTTGATCAAAAGCCTTTTGTACATCCATATAAAAATCTTCTACTATTTCATCACTATGAGAACTCGTTGGGGCATAAACCTGAATTATCTGCATTTGGTATCTGCTATTAAGTTGTATAATTAATCTTGCCACTCTGTCCGATATACCATCAATCTCCATAATGTTGTTGTTCCACTTTTTATTTATAATGAATCCTACTCCATTTGTATTTCCAATATTTGTTCCTTTATAATAGAATACATATCCACTTTTTAAATCAATTGTCTCTTCACCTTTTCTTCTAACTTCATAAAGTCCAATAATGTCCCATTTAATATAAGACAGTTTTTCTTCTAATTCTTGCAATCTTCCTTCACTTGAAAGTGATCTGCAGTTGTAAGTACCTAAATAAAAAGTCGTCATCAAATGGCAGCCAGAGTCCACAATCAGGGGATTCTTAGCACCTTCTGCCTTTGGCCTTGGTTGGTGACCATAGCTTTTCTTGGCAATTCACAATTATATTTTCTTATATTATTATTAATTCCTTTTTGTAACATTTTACAAAATTCAAGATATTCAATCTTTCTTAATATATCATTTTTATATACTTTTATAGTTCTTCTTTTCTTTGTAAATTGTTGTCTCAGTAAAAATTTAATTGGTTAATTGCTACTTTTTTTATATCAGTTATGTTTACTGCAGTTTTTAATAATATATTAGTTAACATCCCATTGATTTCATTCAAATCTGAACCACCTTCAAAACTTGTTAATATTTTTAAATGATTTTCAAGTTCTAATTTAATTTATTGAAATGTTTCTGAAGATTAAGAATATCATCTGTGAATATTATTTTTCTTAATTTTTGCCTTTCTAATTTTACGTTAACACATATATCTTACATCTCATTGATCAAGGATCACTCCCTGTGTTAAATTTATTAATATTACAATCTTGAAATATATATTTTCTGTTAGTAAAAATATAATCCAATTCTGCTATATCTTCATTTGGATGTTCCCATTTAACATTTTTCTCAAAGAAAAAAATTCATATTATAATTTCTGAAAATTCCACAAGTCTTGTGTTTTCTCCTATTTCTAGTGCTACATCCAAATTTACTAACAGCACTTCCATCTTTCAGTTGTTTATAAATTCTAGCATTAAAGTTTCCCATGACAATTTTAAAATGTTGTTTGGTTTGATCAAAAGTTTTTTATACATCCATATAAAAAAACCTCTACTTCTTCATCACAATGAGAACTTGTTAGGACATAAACCTGAATTATCTGCATTTGGTGTCTTCTATTAAATTGAATAACAATTTTCCCACCCTGTCTGATATGTTATCAATCTCCATAATGTTTTCACTTTTTATTTATGCTGAATCCTACTCCATTTGTGTTTCCAATATTTATGCCTTTGTATTACAGTATATTATCACTTTTTAAATCACTTGTCTCTTCACCTTTTTTTCTAACTTCACTAATGTCAATAATGTCCCATTTAATAATAGATAGTTCTTCATCCAATTCTTGCAATCTTTCTACCCAAATTGAAAGTGTCAATGCCTAAATAAAAGATCATCATGAAATGTCAGCTCAGGAGATTCTTAACATCCTCACCCTTGGCTACTAGTCGCTGCCTAGGCTGGCAACTTTACAGCCTCCTGGGAATAAAATAAAACAATTGTTAATTTTATTGCTATAGTCGAGTAAATTACATTAGTCAGATTTATTATTATCATTAAAATTGCTTTGCTTTCATTTCTTTGGATCAAGAATTACATATATTTTGTATTTTATTTTTTTCTGGACGTTTTTTTCTTAAATTCCTCTATGTGACACCATTCAGCAGGTATACTAACTAATTTCAGATAAAACACATGCTAGAACAGCATCCAAAAAAAATCAATATTACTACAATGAATATGTGTAATAGTCTTTTCAATGTGCTATGATAGCAATTATCTCTAAAACTTTGAATTACTTTCATATTCTGCTCTGTCTTTAATAAAAAAAAATTATTGAAATAATACAATAGAATTAAAGTAATGTTAGTGTTCAAACATTTAATAAATTATTCCTAAAATTTATATCTTGCTTACACAGGAAAATTTATTATTTATTGTTATTAGTGACCATAAAAATAATAATAATAAAGATAATGGAATTCAAAGTTTTTAAAACGTAAGTACCATTAATTAATTTTTTTGTTTGTATCAATTAGCACAATTTTAATAAAAAAACATCTATATCTGCTCCATTTAGATCTTTATCCCAAGTATTTATAAATTTTCTTTGGCAACAACATTTATCTAATTGGTGTAGCTAAGATTAAGGGAGGACAAACTACAGCCCACAATAATGATTGTGCAACCTGTGGCTAATGTAAGATTTAAAAAATTTTTTAAATAAAAATAAACAAGCAATATATTTGACAGTATATGACAAGTATGAACTAGGAACCACATGCATTAAGAATTCTCATTCCACCTGTCGAAATAAAGTTCCCATTCCACAAAAGAAATCCCTATCCAATCAATCTGCATATCATAGTGATTGTGAGCCTGCCTTAATATCATATTTCAGTCATATGCAGTTGCAGACATCACTTTGCTGATTAATCTGTGTGTAATACATGGGCATTTTCATATTTGTAGAAGGAGTGTGTAGCTATCTATTATTCGATTTTTTGATATATTTCTAAAGCAATAAATTTTATGGAAAATTGCTGCAGAGAAAATGTCTTAAATTTTGAATCTGAACATTTTTTGTCAAATAAATTTTTTTGCATGACATGTTTTCAAATTACTAAAAAACTTGAATGTGTCAAACTGGAAACTCTCATGAACAGATATTATTTCCCAACAATAAGCACACAAAGATTGTGGCATCAAAATTTCATCACAAAATTTTGTTTCATTCTTGAATAATCATGGGAATAAAATTTAGTTACATACAAAGATACATATATAATATCTGATATCATTCTAAAATTGCCCGAAACAGATTTTAAAAGCCTCATTCTTCTGAATAGCTTGTATATCAAAAAATAAAAACTTTTTTATATTTGCTGCTAGAGATCTTACAGAAACATGTGTATATTGAAAAGTTTAAAGTTTTTAATCTGCACAGTTAAACCATGCAGACATTTAAAATGAATTATTTTAAATCTCAAGTTTTCTGAAAAAATAACAGCTAAAAATTTAATGACTTTTACAAAAACAAACCTTAGAAGTAAGTCGTCCAAACAGTTGCAGCATTTTTGGTCTTAGCTGACCAGCTGGTTGACCATGGCTATCTAGTGTGTTCTGAGTAACAGCATCAACGATAATCTGAAGCAACTGAATTATAAAAATTTTTAATTTATTATGAAAAAAACAAATAAATAAGGATTTATGTATTCAAAAATCATAAAAAATTATATATATTTTTTTAATATTTCAATGTAGTGCATAATATTACATATACTTACTACAAAAGATTATTCTGTGTTATGTTTTGGTTTCAGATAAAAATCTATCACTGCTTTAAAATATTATAAAATACTTTCATTTTTTTTTATCTAAACTTTTCTATTATGATTGGCTATATATAACAAACAATATTTAAAAAATATTTTACATTATTTTTTGACTATTTAGTAGTTAAAAAATAAATCAGGTCAAAAAAAAAATTTGCTATAACTAAACCATATTGTAAAGTATAAAAATGAAAAATGTTGGAATCAAGAAAAACAAAAAATCTAGTATCTCTTTATCTAACTCTATTTGTGGACTAACCAAGTCCAAAATGTTACTATGATAATTCACAAGCCAGATTTTCAAAAAATAATTTAAAGTAGCCTTGCAAATATTATAGTCTGTTAAAAACATGATTATTTTATGGCATGATAAATAATAAAACTTCTCATGACCATTCAAACAAATCATCTCTGTGACTTCCACTATTCACTTGTTGTAAATTTTATAAATAAATTTCTTATATTTTCTAATTAAACAAAATAAAATACTTACATTTTCCATTTATCTGAAAATAAGTCTGAACATTCATTGCTAAATATCTTTCAGCTAATCAGTTCAGAATTAGGATCCTAGTTGTTGATGCTTTAATTACAAAAGATCCATCCAAATTACCCATTCAAGGAATATTTACTTAGTTTAACTTAAATACTAATTTAATTACATTCTAAAATAGGTACTAACTAGTATCCTGCTATGATTTAAAATAAAAATAATTAGAACAATCTTTATATAATATTTAATTGACAGCTTAAAATAAGTTCCCTATTATGTTTAATAGATTATTATTTGTATAATTTTCTTTATTATTTTTGTTTTATAATTAATGCATCAATACTTATAAATCAATGAAGAATATCTTAATTCTCTAGCTATGAATGGCTAGATACTCACTTATCCGCCAATACATGATGGCAATTGTGTTGCTATAGGTCTGTAGCTAAATTTAATTATCAAAAAAGAGAGAACATCATGTATAATTTAGTTTTGTGGCAAAATGGAAACCAAAGTAAAATTACTAGATCACTTTCTATTTGAAAAAAGTTTTAAAAAATAATGTAAGTTTGATCCATTAAAAAAGTTATACTTGCTTTATTATTTATGTTCTTGTGACTTCTAATTACTCAATATATAAATACAATAAATATATTAGCTGAAAAGAAATGATAGATTTCACTATAAAAGGAGCATATATTTTCAAAAAGGTAAATTTTATTAAAGATATCTTAATTTTCAAAATAAAATATATAAAAAATTAGAAATGATTACAATAAACTAAATTCAAGATTATAATAACTTTTTATTAAATTAACAATCAAATAAAAACAAAAGTAAGTAAAGCATTAAGTAACCAAAGAGTGTATCTAAGTTAATATATATATTATAACCTTTCGCTTTACTCGCCATTTTAAAAAAGAATTCAAATTATATACAATAATTCAAAATTTTGAATTTATTATCTACATAAGTGTATTTATATTGATTTTTGATTGATATAATATACTATAAGCTTAAATTGTATATTAGAGTAAGATTTCATTCAGTTAATCAACAGACATATTTTTATAAAGGCCATACATAGATTGAAAGTCTATTATTTCAATTGTAAATTTTTATTAATAGTTATTCGTCTATTTAAATCATAGTTATTCATTTTATAATATTTAATAAACCTATCAATAGTTATCATACGAATATTTATTTAATTTTATTACAATAGTTCTCTAAAAGTGTGTGTGTTGATATGTTGGAGGAATTTATCTATTAAAAATACATTTTGTTTCCTTGGGGAAAATAATATTTTAATTGTTTTAATAAGAAATATTAATTTTTTTTAATATAATATTTTTAGTTAAAATAACATTTTTTTTTAAAAAAAAAATTATTAAATATATGTATTTAAGTTTTAATTCTTATAAGAAATAATAAATTATGTTTAAACTTCAAAGCGATTACATTTATTGTTAAATATAATAAATATTTAGTATTTTAAAAATATTTGTAGACAGAAGTTAATTTATGCAATAAATCTCTAGTAAATTAATAGCTCATGACAAAAGAAATTGATCTAAGTAATAATCTGATATCATACTGTCTGCAGTATAAAAGATGACAAGCAGATGACATAAAAAAAAGATTAATAGAGGGAACAAAATTGATAGTGGTTAGTCTTTTAAAAGTAACAAAAACTTTTATAGTGTTTTGTTTTAAATAAGTAAAAGTAAGGGATTTTAAATAATAATGGAGTAAAATTACAATTTTCTTCATCAAGAACTAATAGCCAGACTTAAATGTTGAATTATAGTCAAGCCATGTTTGTTCTTAAAAATAAAAGGAAATACCAGCATTATTTTGAGAACAGGATGAAAACTAATTATCAGCCAGTTTACAGCATTTACAAATCAAGCTACATAAGAAAATATTTTGTTTTCTCTCTAATATTAATAAATTTAACAATTAAGAGGAACTTATATTTAGTTAAAAGAGACATTTGTCATAAATTTTTTCAAATATTTTAGCGAATTTTCATATTAAATATATCATAGTAATTATGAACTTATTTAAAAAAAAAGAATTATAATGGGATGGAGTAAATTGTGTGCTGAATTGAAGTTAAAATTATATAGTATCTAAGAAATACTATGTACTTTTGATAGCAAAGAATCAATTTACTATAATTATTGATGTGTGTATATAATGACAATATGAAAAATATTAAGTATCACTGACATATATTTAACTATAGGTATTTTATTCATAATGAATTTCAAGATTACATTAAATGAAGAGGAAGAGTTATTAATTCAATAAGAATATTGAAGAAAATATGAAGTATGCTATTGTAATAAACTACTTAAAAACATAAAATAAACTATGAGTGAATAAGAAGTTTATAATTATTAGTTATTTAAAAAAAACTAGTATGTAATGTATGTTTATCATATATAATGAAACATGGACATTATAAATTAATATTTATATTCGAATGAATATTTTTAAAAATAATTAAAAATCCTAATTACAAGTGCATTAACAGAGAAGATAAGAATTCGGTGATAAACTTTAATAGAGCTCAAGAACTTTTGAAAAAGAGAAAAAAAATCTTTATTCGTTGTATATATATTTTTTCTTCTTATTAAAAATTGTATTTTAAATAATGTGTGTGCAAGCAGGAGGAGAGGAAAACCATACCAGCATTGAAAATAAATTTTTTTTAGAATCAAGTATTTTACTATTATATTTTATATCTAGAAAAAAAATAGTTAGCTAGGTTATAAATTTATTAATGTCGTTTTTTAAAATTTAGTTTTAAGATAACATTGAATCTTAAATATATATAAAATTATATTAGGATTATGTTTAAAAAAAAAAATTTTTTTTAATCGATGGATTTAAAAAGCTGAAAGACAGTAATAAGTAACTAAATGGTATTAATTTATACATTTTATATGTCCAAAGATTAAACATTAGTTATTAAAAAAGTGGTCTATGTCCAATTATTAATTCGTAAAATTGGAATATATTTCTAGGGGATAAAACTTATAATTGTTATGAATCAAAAAAAAAGATACATTATTAAAGCAAATGTTTATGTATGAGATATGTATAAGATTCTAAAAAAATTAATGATGCAGAATGAATATAATGATGGATATTAGAATTTGATCTCAAATCTTATAAATGTTAAGTGAATATTATGATGTTTGTCATGAGTAGAGCTATTATTTATTTTTGCAAATGATCAATTGTAGATATAGATTTTAAAAGTAAAGAAGATAAAATTTATATTCTGAGATTGAATAAAAGTTCTAATAGAATAAGTTTGCAATACCAGAATAATATAATATAATCCGAATGAACTAATAGTATATGTGATGGGTATAATCCAATGATAATCCATAGTATCATAGGAGAAAATGTGAGGATTTTTATAATAAAATAACCGTATTAATCCATAAGAGCTTCAGAAGAAAGCTAGGATGTTAATGGTAGGATCATTTAAAGAATAATTGCCACCCAAAGGCTATATTTCTTTATGGATAAAAGTTATTAGCCTCCATTCCTCTTATATAAAGATGTGTAGCAAATTACTTTCTTACCCTGAATATTATTGATAGTAAGGCATGATAAATTATTATACGTGTTAGGAGTTTATAGTTTTATTTCCTACAGCTAATATTGGTAGCTTAAAGAAGCAAAAGACATGACCATATGCAAAACAAATACAATAGATTTCCAGAAAAGAAGGAAAAGTTCTTATCTTAATGATGGTATGAGATCATTGTTAATGGAGATTGTAAGAAAAGGATGTGTGAAAAGTGTGAGAGAGAAATGCATAATTAAAAAATGATATTCTTGACTCAGTTGATTAATTAAGATATAGTTTTGATATATTAAATAATATAAAATATATAAGATCAATCAGTAAATAATAACCATATATTGATGTAGGAATTCTAGAATGGAACTATATTGAAATTATATTAATTTATGTAAAAAAAAAAAAAGTAAAATAACTGACCTCTGAAATTTTTTTTTTTTAAATATAGAATGGGTAAATTAATTTATCATGAGAATTAAAATATTAGCCATATTAAGTAATTCTAGTTAATTTATTAAAGGGTTATGAATCTAATGTGAAACCATGAGAAAAAAAAAGGTATTTATTTATTTATTTTTATTTTCAAAATACAAATGTAAATATGCTATTTATAGTAATATGAATTGTTTAAAGAATCTATGTTCTAATGTATAACCAAAATCATTGTTAAATATATATATATATACTTTAGTGTTGTAAATAAATAGTTGTGTAAATTAAAACCAAGTGATTAGTTTGGGTTTTTTTTTATGGAATCAGAAATATCACAACATCATATCTGTAAGCACATGCCATAACAAAATTCTCATATGAAATTTATTGAATGAATATTTTTAGATGAAAAATTATAATAAAGGATTTAAATACAAATAATTCAATTATTGGTTAATTTGAATTTATAGTTGAATAAAAATGATATTAAGTTATTTTTACTTCATGTAAAATATAAATGCTTAAATGATTATTTGAATATTTAACATCTAGATTATTATCCATGTAGAGCATTATGGAAATTCACAATATAATAAAGTCACATCCAAATTTTAAACTTCATTTATATTTCATAAAATAATAAAGTCATAAAAGTTATAAAGTTTGTTAAAATGATTATATTTTAACTAGTATAATGTTTAAGCTATATGAAATTATTAAGATAATTTTTAATGTTTGTTCGGAAAGATGAATATAATGGGTCAATGCTAAAAAGAATCAATAGGTTTAAAAATTAATTTGTATTATATTAGGTTTTGTTAATAGTATAAGTTTTGATTATTAATCCATGATTATTCTGTTTAATGGTAATCATTTTTGAAAGTAGATTGTGAAGTGAGAAAAGTATTTCATAAATTATTAGTACCATGCAGTTTATTAATTTATTTATTATTATCAATGTAAAGTTAAAAAGTTGTAATCATTATTAAATATTTGTGGCATTAATATTTGTAAAGAAGAATGTGATAATTATTTGGATAATGGGATTTCAATAATATTCCACCTGCTATTCAATTATCCATGGTTTTTCATTATTATTATTATTTTATTAAAAAGAGTAATCATTATTCTTGAGATATCAATAGGCTAGATCAATAATTAATTCAATGGATTTAAGTTTTGTTATTTTAAATTTATCACTATTATAGCTTATAATAGTTACAAGAGAGAATCTTAATAATTATTTACCATGAAATTATTATGTTAGTCATGGTATATTATAGAGGATTTTCCTAAGGATTATAATATTATGATAACTGGAGAGTTTTCATAATAACACTGCCATTATAAAGTATATTTAATATGCTTTATAATGTTAAAACCTCCACGTTTGTGACCATTCCTATTATTCTATTTTATGTCTGATTATTAGAGTCTCATCGATTCAGCATGTTGTGTAATGTGATATGTGAGTTAGGTTGTTATATTTTGGGAATGTTACATACATAAGTAGAAGGTTTTTGGCACCCAATTGCATGGCTCGATTATGTTATAATTAGAGCTCTTATAAAATTATTAATTGTTTTAAATGATTATGTAAATATTGTTTTATATGGTATAGTGGTTTGGAATAAAAAAGATAGTAAAAAATTTTAGTGAGCGCCCATATCTTGAAAAACAAGTATTAATTATTTAGATTATGTAATATATAGGGTATATGAGCACAGATTTTCACACTACCCACCACTCTCCACTCTATCTCATAACACTGATACACTTGAACACATATATTTTGAAAAGATAAATAATCACCATTATATGTATTTCATGCTAAACTAGCAATCATCAGTTGGTTCAGATTATCATCTCTACACATATATGCAATAAGTACTCAGATATATATTACGATAGCTAATCTTCATACTTTAATAGACAGGCTTCAATCCACTTCACACTCCAACTTTTCAACCATCCAACCAATTGAAAATCTGATGATGGAATGCTCAAAGGCTATCCTGAGGCAGAGATTCTGGTCACACCCACGTTGATGTAAAATCAATCTGACCCCTCATGTACAGGACATAATCCATTTAATACATATACAAGGGATGGGCTGTTCATAAGGGTAAAGTTATTCTGACCCCTCATGTACAGGACATAATCCATTTAATACATATACAAAGGATGGGCTGTTCATAAGGGTAAAGTCATTCAGGGGGGAATTTATGGAAAACTCTTTAGAGTTTTTAAACAGTTTAGAAGAGCTCTTTTCATTGTGTTTAATGAAAGAAAAAAAAAGTTACCTATTTCTAGCAATCATTTATATGCTACCGTGAAGAATTGATGGCAATCTTTCTTTAGCAAACTTATAACTTAATGGAGATTTCAAATATTTAATATTAAGTAGTTTTTGGAGAAATGACAGAAAGGATAATGTAAGGTATCAAATATTGCAAGAAAAATATAACATGAGTAAGGGAAGTTATGCTAAGTTTTCCAAGAAACAGACAGTTAAGTTTAAGAGTCATACTGCATTTCCTTTATCTGAACACCAAATAGTGAGGATTATATGTCACAACCTCCCTAAAACTATTGAACAAGTACTTATCACTGCAGATAGGTTTACTATTGAGAAGTGACTAAAATCTTTGATGTTTTGGAGATATCAGAGCTATCTTATGATGCTAGGACTAGGCAAGTACCGCTGTATGATGAGGACCAAAAATATACGGCTTTTTGTTTTAAGGGCCAATCATATGTTTTTAGAATAATGCCCTTTGATCTTATTAATAATAATGATGACTTAAATAATGGTGCTGGCTTGATCAGATGCCTAGACATGATTTTTTCGAAACAATTGAAAGCAAAAAATCATCATGTACATGAACAATATTGTCATAGCATCGGGTAGTGTAGCCGAGCATCTAGAATTTTTACGGATGTTTTTCCAAGAATGTTCTTCTAAACATGTAAAGATAAATCTGGAGAAATATACTTTAGCTGCAAAAGAAATCATTTTTCTGGGTCATTTGATTAATGTACATGGAATCAAACCCCCCATCACAAAAAGACTGCAGCTATTCAAATTTCACCATGCCAAAGACTAAAAAGCAACTTAAGTCTGTTCTCGGTTTTTGAAACTACTACCATAAGTTTTATGAGAACTTTGCGAGGATACTTTATGTTTGTCAAAATTATTGAAAAAAAATCAAAAACCAATGAGCATAATAGTGAGTTTTCCAAAATTAAAGCCACATTTTTTTAAAAAAGATTATTTTAGCATATCCAAATTTTGATAAAACTTTTTATTTACAAACAGATAATAGTTATTATGGTCTGGTAGTAGTACTTTATTAACTTGATAATAATCAGTGCCTCAGATCTTATACTTTTTCAGTAGACACTTAAAAGGTACAGAACTGAGCTACTTCATCACTGGAAAAAAAAAACCTTTAGCTGTTGTCTGGGCATTTCAAAAATTGTGCCAGTTTTTGCTAGGCTCTGAAGTGGTTGTTTTATCAGACCACAGAAGTTTAGAGTTTTAAAACAAGAGTTATCTCAATAATGAGAGGGTCATCAAATAGAGCTTATATCTCCAACAATTCAACTACAATATTATGTATGTTGAGGGGAGAAAGAATATTCCTGCAGATATTGCCACCCTGCCTCTGTTGTACTACAACATTCTACTACTCAAAATATTATCATTATCAATATGTAGATAGATTTAGATCAGGTTATTATAGAAGATTACAAGAATCTTACTATAAGCCAAAATCAAGATGGAAAATAAAATAAAATCATTAGAATACTACAAAATCCTTCCAGTTTAAGTAGCAGGAGTAATTACATTAAAAAGAGTTTTAAATAAATACAAAATAAAACCTCATGATAATGATTCCTGGAGAATTGTAATTCCTCAAAATGCAATTTCAAAGTTAATCATCTATGTCTATTGTAAATATGGACACTACAGTGCCCCCAAAATACTTTGGGTTTTAAAAATGTATTTTTATTTTTATAAAATGTATAAAAAAATAATCAATGAGATTAAATCATGTAATGTTTGCTTAAAAACTAGGTATTATACCAAGTCATTGCTGGTACATTAAAACCCATTATTTCTAACAGATCAAATGAATTGTTAGCCCTAAATTTTTGTGGGCCTCTTCCACCTTTCAACCGACAAAAGCTTATATGGATTGCATGTTATATTTTGTAAAGTTGTTTCAACGTTTCCAATATCTAAGACTCACATCAAGAATGTCATTGGATGCCTTACTAATTATCAGTTCCCATTAGTAAGTAAACCTGATTTAGTTTTAACAGATCATGCCACTGCATTTATATCAGTCAGGTGGAGAAAATGGATTCAGGCTCAAAATATCAAACATATTATGAGTTCTATCAGGAATCCACAATCCAATCCTTGTGAGCATGTAATGCATGAGCTTGGATGACTCTTTCAAATCTATGTGAAGGATGATCATAGACAATGGGTTCATAAGCTTCATGAGATTATAAATTATATTAATGTTACCTACAATGAATCCACACAATTTACACCAATTATACTCTAGTATGGGAGACATGAGCCATTGCTTATTAGGACTACCCTACCCCCTATTATGGAGAAGATAAATGGTGGTGAAAATTTAAATAAAACTAGGATCAGATTGCGAGTCATGGCAAATAAAAGAGTAAAACATCCAAAAAGTAAACCAAATCCATTTAAGGTAAATGACTTTGTACTAATACATACCCCTCATGTTAGTAATATTCCGAAAACAAGTTTAGAAAGTTTCTCAATTTGTATGATGGTCCGTTCAGAATTGATAGTCAAGTGGGAGAGAATGCTTTCATGCTCTCAACCCTGGATAGTATCAAGGGAACTTACAATGCATGGAGTTTGATTCCTTACCTGCCAGCAAAATAAAAAAATCTTGATTTAATCATGTTGTTAGTACACAAATTTTAGTTTGTAAAGTGAATAGATCAAAAGTAAAACATAAGGTGATTTAATGAGAAAAACAAAGTACTTTCTTATACTGTAATATCTATAAAAAAAATTTTTTTTAATTAATAATGCTGAGTTAATATAATATAATCCTTATTTCCGTTGTTAAAAAGAGTAAGAGTAAAGGGTAAATTTAAAATTTTCATTATATGGGGGGGGGGGGGGAGGGTAAATGTAACCGTTTGCTTTACTCACCATTTTAAAGAAGAATTCAAATTATATACAATATTCAAAATTTTAAATTTATTACTTACATAATTGTATCTATGTTGATTTTTGAAATTGTATAATATTAGAGTAAGATTTTGTTGAGTTAAACAACAGATATATTTTTATAAAGGCCATACATAGATTAAAAGTTCTATTATCTCAACTGTAAATTTTTATTAATAGTTATTCATCAATTTAAATCAGTTATTTATTTTATAATATTTAATAAACCTATCAATAGTTATCATATGAACATTTATTTAATTTTATTATAGTGATTCTTTAAAAGTGTGAGTGTTCATATGAAAATAAATACATTTTGTTTTCTTGGGGGAAATATTATTTTAATTGTTTTAATAAAAATATTAAATTTTTCTTAATATAATACTTTTAGTAAACATAATATTGTTTTTTGTTTAAAAAAAAACATTAAATATATGTGTTTACGTTTGAATAGTTAATTCTTTCAAGGAATAAGAAATTATAAATTATGTTTAAACTTAAAAGCAATTATATTTATTGTTAAATATAATAAATATTTAGTATTTTAATAATATTTATAGACAGAAGTTAATTTATGCAATAAATCTCTACTAAATTAATAGTTCATGACCAATGAAATTGATCCAAGTAATAATCTGACATCACACTATTTGCAGTATAAAAAATGACTCCTGCAAATGTTAACATTATATTATCTGCTATCATCATTATTCCATCCATTATATTTATGATCAAATTCTTATTACAGATAAGATCATAAAAAGTATAAGCCTAAGTAATCAAATCTATTGCAACAGTCACATTTTTCTTTTATTAAAACTGTTCTCTGAAAGTGATAATTACTGGAAACCCTGCACAGTATTTTCATTTCTATAGATTTAGAAGTAGCTAAGTTTCTGCTGCAGAAAGGAGTTTGCTATTCACTGAAAGGAGACCCTTTGATTCCTCTTGGAGGCCTTAAAGGAACCGAGCAGGGCAAATTCCTAATGTCCACTCCATACGTTCTTGTCGTTGCAGCTGTTATTACTATGTGATTATTCATATAGTATACGAACATGGATGGGCTGCTCACCAACACGCATTAGCCAGCGTGGTGAGTTTATTGGCTTTTTACCTCTGAGTTTAAGATCAAGAAACACCGTGGTCTTTCTTCTCAGTGCCTGATAAGGCAGAACAAATGTTTGTGTAAATGATAAATATTTTTCCAATACATATATACAATTATGACAGACAAAAATAAAGCATGGCCCTTATTCCCAGGAGGCTGTAAAGTCACCAACCAAGGCAGCGGTTGGTGGCCGAAGGCGGAGGGTGCTAAGAATCCCCTGATTGCGGACCCAGGCTGCCATTTGATGACGATTTTTTATTTAGGTACTTACAACTGCAGATCACTTTCAAGTGAAGGAAGATTGCAAGAATTAGAAGAAGAACTGTCTTATATTAAATGGGACATTATTGGACTTTGTGAAGTTAGAAGAAAAGGAGAAGAAACAATTGATTTAAAAAGTGGACATATACTCTATTATAAAGGCACACATATTGGAAATACAAGTGGAGTAGGATTCATTATAAATAAAAAGTGGAAGAACAATATTGTGGAGATTGATGGTGTATCGGACAGAGTGGCAAGATTAGTTATACAACTTAATAGCAGATACCAAATGCAGATAATTCAGGTTTATGCCCCAACAAGTTCTCATAGTGATGAAGTAGTAGAAGATTTTTATATGAATGTACAAAAGGCTTTTGATCAGAGTAAACAACATTTTAAAATTGTTATGGGAGACTTTAATGCTAGAATTGGTAGACAAATGAAAAATGAAATTGCCGTAGGTAATTTTGGTTATGGTAATAGAAATGAGAGAGGACATAGACTTGTGGAGTTTGCAGAAAAAAAACAACTTTATATTATGAATTCATTTTTTGAGAAAAATGTTAAAAGGAAATGGACATGGAAGCATCCAAATGAAGGTACAGCAGAATTGGATTATATTTTGACTAGCAGAAAATACATATTTCAAGATTGTAATGTTCTTACTAAATTTAACACAGGAAGTGATCATCGATTAGTAAGGTGTAAGTTACGTGTTAATGTAAAACTAGAGAGACAAAAATTATTAAGAAAAACAATATTTACAGTTGATATTCCTAATCTTCAGAAACATTCTAATGAATTTAAATTAAAACTTACAAATAGGTTTCAAGTGTTAGGAGATTTTGAACATGATACAGATTTGAATGAAATTAATATGAAAATAACTGATACACTTTTACAAACTGCAACAAACATAGCTGGTAGAAAAAAGCAGCAATTGACTAATAAAATTTCTACTGAGACTAGAGAATTTATGAAGAAAAGAAGGAATATGAAGATATACAAAAATGATGTATTAAAAAGAATTGAATATCTCGAATTTTGTAAAATGGTACGGAAAAAAGTTGAAAATGATATAAGAAAGTATAACTGTGAAATAGCAAGGAAAGCTGTAGAAGAAAATAAAAGTCTCAAAAATGTTAAACAACATTTTGGTATTGGTAGGAAATTTATATCTGCAATAAGAAAAAAAGTTGGAATTATTACTAAAAAGAGAGATGACATCATGAAATTGGTAGAAGATTTTTATCAAGAATTATATAGTAATAAAGAACAAGTACCTCCTACATCTATTACATCTTCCGAATTGCCCAGAATTTTAAATGAAGAAGTGAGACATGCAATTAAGTGTATGAAGAAAGGAAAGGCTCCAGGAAATGATGGAATTATAATTGATATATTAAAAGAAGCAGGTGAAGAAATAGAAACAATTTTAGCAAAGTTATATACCAAATGTCTAAATGATAAAGATGTACCGGAAGATTGGAAGAATGTAGTAATAATATTAATATTTAAAAAAGGTGATAAAGAAGATATTAGAAATTACAGACCTATCAGCCTTTTATCAGTTTTATATAAAATTTTTACCAAGATAATTACAACTCGTCTACAGAGAACTTTGGATTTCCACCAACCAAGAGAACAAGCTGGATTTAAAAGTGGTTTTAGTACAATAGATCATATCCAGGTATTGAGAGAAGTCATAGAAAGGACAAACGAATATGAGTTGTCATTATGTTTTGGATTTGTAGATTATGAAAAGGCATTCGATTCTATACATATTTCTTCAGTGATTAAAGCATTGGATCATCAAGGTATAGATCCAGGATATTGTCATATTTTAAAGAATATTTATAAAAATGCAACAGCAACAATTAGATTACATAATGATACTGGAAAAATCAACATTGAGAAAGGTGTAAGACAAGGTGACTCCATATCTCCAAAACTCTTTACAGCAGTGCTGCAAGAAGTATTTTGTGGATTAAAATGGGAAACTAAAGGAGTGAAAGTAAATGGAGAGTATTTAAGTCATTTAGATTTCGCAGATGATGTAGTTGTTTTTGCAAATAATGCTTCAGAGCTGCAGGAAATGTTGCAGGAGTTAGCAGATGAAAGTAGAAAAGTAGGACTAAAGATAAATGTTAAAAAGACTAAAGTAATGTTTAATCGATTTGCTCAAAATATGAAAATAAAGATTGATTATGAAGAATTAGAAGTTAACAGTTACAAATACCTTGGTCAGATTATTAATACAGATGGAAACATAATGGAGGAAATTAATCATAGAATTAAACTTGGTTGGAGTGTTTTTGGTAGAAATAACTTGATACTAAAAGGAAATATGCCTATGTGTTTGAAAAGGATGGTTTTTAACAAATGTGTTTTACCAGTTCTTACTTATGGATCTGAGACTTGGACACTTAATAGAAGAGCAATACAGAGACTTCAGACCACTCAAAGGAGTATGGAGAGATGTATGTTGGGAGTAACAAGAAGAGATCGAAAATGCAATGTATGGATAAGACAACAAACAGGTGTTACTGACCTTATTGAAAAAATTAAAAGATTGAAATGGAGTTGGGCTGGACATATTGCTAGAAGAGATGATAATAGATGGATAATTGAAATTTTAAACTGGATTCCAAGAGATTGTAAAAGACCCAGAAAGAGACCACATGTGAGATGGATGGATGAAATAAGAAAATGTGCAGGGGTGTTGTGGAGAAGAGAAGCTAAAGATCGGAGAAGATGGATTAAACTTGGAGAGACCTTCATCCTGCAGTGGATTGATAATGGTTGATGATGATGATGATGAAGTTTCTCTACTCATGTTTAAAAAATATAATTATTTAATATTAATAAAAAAAAAAATGTTTCAAATTTAAATCATAAAAATTTTTCCAACTGCTAACACTCAATAAAAAATATTTTTTCTGTATTTTTGATTTCTAGCAGTCTGTATACAATATTTTTAATTGTGACAGGGTTTACAAATAGGTAAGTTTAATTTAAAATTATACTAAACATTTCCAGAGTTTAAATTGAATATTTACCTGGCATTCATAGTAAATAAATAACATCTGCATCTTTTCTTAGCAGTTGTATGCCGATTTTTTTAATTAATTAAATAAAGTTTTGAAATAACATGTAATACAATGTTTTAAATTATCTTCATAATCTATATCTAGCAAAATCTGTTTTTATATCTTGCAAATTGGAAGCAGTGGCAAATCATTAAAGTCAAAACATACTATTATTGAATTTCTTTGGTTTTAAACATCTTCATAATTTACTTCAGAGACTATGTCTAGAAATTGAGATTGATAAAACAATGTTTAACTTATTCATTATTACAAGCGCTTAAAGCGCACAAGAAATTTCAAATTATAAATATCTGGGTTGAGGTTAAGATTAATGGAAATCTACGCAGGCTATGCATACGCTTTTTACACCCCCCGTTTCCATCTTTGACTGTACTTTCCAGAAAGGTAAATTTTATTTTTCCAAGATAAAAAAATAAAAATTTTATGATAATTTTTGTGATCAAATAGATTGATTTTTTTTTGTCTTTCTCTCATTTTTTTGACAGTTACTGGAGTACAGTTCAGCGTGAAAAATATATCGGTAAAAAGATTTACTTTTTCCATTGTATTTTGAAGAAAATGTTATGGGGGCTTAATGGTAAATATTTTTATTTTTCTATATTTTTTTAATTACTATCTTATTATATATTTTTTAATTATTGTTTTTTTTTATATATATCCGATAAAAAAAAAAAATTACTATTGAAACTAACATAAAAAAAAAAGATTGTGATTATCAGCATTTTTTTCTATAATGTGAGCTTGGGTCGAGTAATTTGAATTAATTGATATGAGACAAAAATAAATATATTTTAGAAATATAATGACCTGATTTAGATTTTTCTATAACTTTTTGTCTGCATTTTAATAATAGTAAAAATAAGCAAATGCTAAGAGTAACAATTTTGACAGTACATAAACTTAGGCCGATTATAAACTACTGCAATATAAATTTCAAAGCTGCATATTTTTTAATTATTATTTTATTCATATATATATATTTGATAAAAAATTACTATTGAAACTAATATTAAAAAAAAGGTTCATGATTGTGTACATTTATATCGCGAATTATCTGCATTTTTTGATATGATGTGAATTTGGGTCAGTATTTGAATTAACTGATATGAGACAAAGATGAACATATTTTGGAAATATAATGACCTGATTTAGATTTTTCTATAATTTCTTGTTTGAATTTTGATAATAGTAAAAAATACGCAAATTCTAAAAGTAACGATTTTGACAGTTTATATATAAACTACAAACTTATGTACCTCAAGCTTAACTCTATAATGAATTTAGTATTTCATTCACTTTTTATTTTATTTTATTTTGTATATAGTGACTATTTTAGTAATACTTTTTAATAAATTACAAACTGTATTGAAGTTCTTTATTATAATATTCAAATTATCTAATTATTGTTCAATATTAACTACTTGTAATAAGGGATGTCTTATACATTGCAAACCCCTGTATGGAAATGCATTTTGAAGGACTACTGAGAAAAATGAAAGGTACTAATGTCTTTATTCTATGAAGTTTTCAAGTGATGAATTACCTTAGGTAAGTAATATTATATACCAAATTCTTAGAAATTTTATGATAAATCCAACTAATAAAACAGCAGTTTTAAATTGTGTGCATGATAATTTTGAATTTATAAAATAATATGAAAATAATTATTAGAAATATTAACTTTTATTCTATTTTTTATTACTTTAAATATCAATAACTATATTTTTTTCAACTTAATTACATTCTTTGGTATTTTATGTTTCAAAAAATATATATTATGTCATTTCTGAGTAATATAAAATTAAGCAGTGAAAGAGTTAAAATAAAATATAAATGGATTCTGTGAAAAAATCTTAACAAACTTTAGACATTTCTCAGAATTTTATAAAAATTATCTGAATTTCTCTAAATTTGTTTACTTGAGGATTTTTCATTGATTTCTTTAATAACAAAATCAATAGCTACTACATATATCTTATATAGAATTTAAAATAAAAGCAACATTTTGGATTATTTTCAGTTATATTAAAATTAGTTGTGAGATTTTTTTCTTAATTTATGCATAAATCATTCTTTAGATGATAAAAAGAATTAAAATCTCCATGCTATCAACATATTCTTATTGTATGAAGACTTGAATCAACAATCTAAAACAGAGATAGATAATTTTTTTCTGTGCCGGGTCAACTCAAACTTATCTGTGTAGACAAAAAATATTATTTGCAAGCATTCAAAATAAAAGAATGTAAAAATGATATAAAATTATCTCTATTTGTTATTTCAATATTTATTAATCACAGCACAATCATAATTATTATCACTATTATTATATTTACTACTGAACTATTACTAATTTTCTTCTTTTCATTAATTATCAGATAATATTTATTACATTTACATTGAAACAGTAAGATTTGCTTTGCAGATCTTGGTTTCACTTTTTCTCACCTCTTTCCTGCCCTCATACCCTAGTTTAAACCCCAGTGTATTGTAGTGCGTCTGTATTGTGCTTCGATGCTGAAAATCCTGCCCAATTTTAAACCATGAGTAAAACACTCGTTACATATATATTTCTAATTCCCAGTAATAAATAACTAGTATAAATTGTGTATGTACACATAAAGATATTCATTTAAAAAGTAGGTTATATAGGTCGTATTTACGCACATACTGCGATATATTCATTTTAAAAACTTAAGTTAAAATAATATTTTGTTATTTAAAATTATTTCTGTTTAAATCTATTTCTAAAAAAAAATATTACATTCGTAATATTTGTTTTAGTTTAAAATAAAATTATATTCATCTCTTAGGTAGATTTAAACATTAAAAATTAAAAGAAGTAAGTTATTATTTTAGATTTAAAATCATGCCATCAATTGTAGGTAAAATAAATGAGGGTTGGTAAGAAAACAATAGTTTTAATTAATATGTTCTAGTGGCTTATCTAGAAATACAGATGTCCACTTAAGGAAATTTTTAATTAGTTAAAGTTTTTTTTAATGGAATCAAAGTTTTAATCCGAATGTCTACAGGGTAGTTAACAATAGAAAATTAATTAAAATTTTGTTGAATTCCTTCGGACGTATGGATGGGTTTGATTGCAGCTTTGATAAGATAGCAAATTTTTGATATGTTTGAAATGCTCCAGGGCAGTTTTTATTTTACAGCTCTGATATATATATATGGAGGGTTTTTCTTTTGTTTATTATTCTATTCTAGTCAGAGTCTCCTGACAGTTTTTGCTTTTAAGAGAACAAGTAAAGGTAGTAGGCAAGTAGCCTGCAAGTTTGATTATTGAAGTTGAGATTTCATCTTCCGGTAGACTAAAAAGTATTCAAATATATTGCGGCGTCTAAAGTGTTCTCTGAAAAGTTAAATTTGCTGACAGTGTAAGAATCTCATAGAACAGCATACCCCAGCCTCTAACGGAAATCCTAAAATGACTGATAGAGCTGGCAAGAAGGTAATTTTCCTTTCGGAAATGGCCGGCCGCTGCACCCCATACTATCCGATGCATTCACTTAAAAAGCCCTGAAAACTGCCACCGCTGCTAAAATGTGAACTGAAATTTACTGCCAAATTCTTATGAGTGCTGCTACCGTCAAACTGGAAAGTCTCCACTTAAAATTGCCTTCAAATGCCTACTTCTGACGAAGTAACCCAAGAACTCTTGTGATATCATATTCTTCCTAAGCTATAGCTAATTCCATTTGTTTCTATTTGTTTTATCTTATAATTCTGTTATTGTTTCTTTAAATTCTGTAACTTAATTAGTGTATTCTATCTCTATACTTGGGTTAATACTTTATATTTATTAATCTGTTTTTCTTTTATTATGATGGTGTGCCAGCATAGCCATCGACCGAGCGAATTACTCCTTTTTTATTTAAATCAATACGCCGCCATTAACGCGTTTTAAATGATCAATTTTGTCCTATTTTATTATCTCGTTAAATTGCTCGTTCAAGGGCTATCTTACTATTATTCAACTATTTAATAATTTTGCAGTTAAAACTCCATGTTTATTGGTTTTAACATAATATGAGAATATGTGTGAGATTAATGAGTGAATATTTAACAAATGCATGATTGCGTATTAATTTATATTTTCTTTTAAAACCCCGCAATTATGCATTCTGTCATTTTAAATAATTTTTTTTGCTTAATTTCCAAAGCTTATAATTTTGAGATCAAGAGTGTGCGGACTTTCTTAAAATAAATATTTGGGGAATTGATTAGATGCTTTATCAAACTAAATGAATCCTTTTAAAATATTTTATGTATTTCATCCGAGTGTTGCTAGTAGGTGTATCGGGTGTTTGAGACCGCTTTGTTCCTCCAAAGGGCTTTAAATGGCTTTCCCCTTCACTTTCTGCGGTTCCCAGTTAGAGTGTGTACTCAAATTGTCACACCTGGGAATTCTACGCCATCGTTACGCAGTCACTAAGCGTTTGGATGAGTCCAGCCTTGGGCTGCCATGTGATACAACTTCCTACAGACTTAGGGCAAGATCCCTTCCTGTGTTTCACTTTATTTCTTTATTATTCAGTTATTTATTTTGCAAAGCTCCATGGTTTCAATGTACCACACCCTCCATCCGTTACAGAAATTCCTCACTAGCACCACCGACCTCCAAATATAGTTTAATTATTTCTATGAATATGCACGCCTTAATCACATCTTCACCTTATAACTTAACGAGTATCAGTCCATTCTATTCTCAAATTCAAGAAGTGTTATATTGAAACTTGACCGTCTCCAAACCTTTTTATTCAATTATTTCTGATATTTACTTAAAGCGCCTCACATATCTTCGCAAACTCTCTTAAGCACATTATCGTAATGTTATTGTATTAGCCCGAGATATAGAGAATTCATTAACAACCCATAATGTAAATTTTGATTGACATTTGTTTTAAAACACAATCTTAGTTAGTAAATGTAGCTGTCTTACGTATGCAGAAAGTGCGTGTATATAATTGATAGTTTAATAAATCTTTTAAATTTACTAAATTTTGATTCTTTATTTACTTTCTTGATCCATACCACTATCTTGGTCTACATCTTTTATACATCTATTTTGTGCCATCCATAGATGTTTAGTTAGCAAACCCCAAACTTATATTGTAGCATAGAGTCTCTTTGTTTCTCCCTGACCACCGGCACTGGTAAAAAGGTTATATTATTAGTAGCATCAGAGGCGTTATCACATAGGTATCACTGTGGAGCGTAGACTTTGGATTCGAACTTAGGATTTCCGGGAAGCAGCCCTTCCTAGTGCTGAGTTCGGTGTCTGGGTTTAAATTCTGCAGTGTGTTAGCGAGATAGACGAATCTGACGATTACAACATATATATGACTGTAAAAAACTAAAAAAAAAATTCAATAGTAATACAAAAATTTAACCTAATTTAATAAAATATTTGCCATTGCCTATTTTTAAAAAAGTAAATGCAAGATATGCTCTAAATTTTTTACAAGTATTAAGGGTATACTTTTCAGTTTAGTAAATGTCATCTTGAAATAAAATTGTTCACATTTACATGTGTTGTGGCATTTTTTTAAAATAAACACAAATACCTACATTCCATCAAAAAACATTTACCATAACTATTTTGAAAATATACATGTCCATTTAAAAACATTCAGGCCAAAAGTTTGCTTATCCCTATTTTAAAATACTGTAATTGAATAACTGTGCTTGTTGAATTTTATGAATATGAAAAACAATTCTTCCTCAAAACAGAAATATTTCGCATACTGAAAATCCTTTAATACAGGGGTAGGCAAATAGCGGCCCATCAAAACAATCAGAAAAATCTGCTTTGAACTGAGATTTCCTTCCCATGCGCGACCAAAGATTCATCTCATATTTTCCACTAGGATGGCCACGTCAATACACATGCGCAGTGTAGATACGATGTGCAGTGCTACTTGATCTGGTTAATTTCAATTTTGTCTTTGCATTAGCAAATATATACATTTCCAACTTTAGTGAAACCATGAACCCTCCGAAAAAATGTAAAATCGGTGATGAATAATGAAAAATGGACAAACAAATATTTTTTTGGTAATACCGGGAATAAAGCATTATGTTTATTGTGTCATGAAAAAAAGGTGCGACCCTTCGCTTCCACAAAGTGACCTCCAATGTGGCCCTTTGCCAACCTCTGCGACCCCTGAACCAAAACAATTTCCCACCCCTGTTTTAATGTTTTCACACTATATAAATTTAAAAATTTTAACTATCTGTAAAATTAAAATTCTCTAAATATTTTAGATTAAAAAAAGTTTTAAAAATAAAATATATTCAAAAAGCTTAAGCAAAGCAATTCTCCTATTTTATTGTTTAACAAAACCATGTTAAAACTAATTTTCAAAAAGCTTCTCTAAGTTTATTCCCTGTCTTAAATAGTTTGTGAATTATAAGAATGTGAAATCATTTGCCATTGTTTAGGAAGAATATTGCTTCGGTAGATGTTCATATACTTATATTAGAAACCGACTAAATAAAAACATCAGTACTATAAAAATAATAATAATAAACTATCACAAATGTAGTAAAATCCAAAAACTATATTCATTTTTTCCACTTGTAAAAATATTCCTTTATTATAAACATATATACAATTAAATAAATAATCAATCAAACAAGATTGAAATAAACAATTATTAATAAGTATATTTAAATATTTACCAAACCGGCTTTCATCTCCATTGAGACCTTTTCAAGATATTATACTACATAGTATAATATCTTGAGAAGGTTTCAATGGAGATGAAAGCCAGTTTGATAAATATTTAAATATATTTATTAATAGTTGTTTATTTCAATCTTGTTTGATTGATTATTTATTTATGTGTTTGTGGCAACATTATGGACAAATAAATTATATTGAATATTTGACCATCATAGTGATATATACAATTGATATAATTGATGATATAATAGTAGTCCATCCACTTATTCATACCAACAACTTAAATTCAAATCTGGTCAGAGTAAATTCCAAAAATTTTTTTTCAATATGTTTGAGATTTTTCTTTCAGATAGCTGTTCCATAATCATCCAATATTGGTTGATAATTTGATATCTAACTATTTTTATTTAAACACTAAAATAAAAATGGAAAATTGCTAACATATCACTCAGAAATTGCTAATCATGCTATTGCTTTTTCCTTTACATTCCTTGAAGATTTTACCCTGTATAAACTATTTAAAGCATGTTTTAGCTTTTTTTTAAACTTATGGCTAACTTTTTATAGAGTTAAATCTGATATTTTAAATTGCTGTGAATTTTAGGTCCATACTTAGAAATTAAAAACCACAATAAAACAAAAAAATTATTCCATCAATAAACAAAAAAATACCTACTTCTATATCAATATATTTATCTTTAATATCCATTAGATAATGTGATGCAGAAATTGCTTCTTCATACTCATGACAGTCAACAGCTACCTTGGATAAGAAAAAAAAAAAACTAATAAAAATATTGCAGTATTACACCGATTTTATACAAGTTTTAACATATAGCTGGATAAAAAAATACAAAAACATTGTAATTCTTATTTAGGAACTAAAATAATAATAGAATATCTATTTTGATGTTAAAACAAAAAAAAGTTTTATATTTATTTTTTCTCATAATTATATTAAGTTATCTATCAGAAGGCAAGTTAAATAGTTAGATAATAGAATGTTAAAGCAAACAACAAACATTTTGATGATAGTACACCACTATCTACCAACCAATCTATTTTAATATCTTAGTTGAAGCAATATATATTATAATGACTTTCTTTTTTATTTTTAGACTGCTTTAATTTTGTTAAAATTAAAGTATTAAAACAAAAATATAATCTAAAAATACAATGTCAATAAAAGCAGATATTTATTTTTGTAACAGTTGAATTACAATTTTAAAACACTGCTCATCAAAAATTACATAAATAATTTTATTTAAGAAAAAAAACATAAGCATAACTAATTAGTATTCCTAATGTGTCCTCCACTAATAAATTTTTTGATCAATACAAGTTAAAAAAATAATTTAATTAAAGACATAACATTCTAATTACTTATGTAAAATCATTTTAAAACGATTTAATTCATTACAGGTTTAATTTAGAAAAATATTTGATAATAATAGTATTTGCTTATCTTTTCCATACTTTACACAGTAAAAATATTGATTATTAATATATCTTATTTTTATTTAAAATCTTTAATTAATACAATACATAACTAACAATCAATAAAATAAAAATAATAATATATATATTAACGTTTTGAACGTTTGAAAAAGAAAAGATAATTCCATATTGAGATCTTTAAAACTTGCTGAGCATGCTTTTAACAGCTAAAACCAGAATCATAGTACTGAAAACCTATAGGTGCATTGTGAAATTTAAATAAGATGAAAATTATGTAAATAACTAACTTAAATATTCCACTTTTTGGACAATAGAATGGTTTTCTTTTTTGTTGATAGAATGGGGGTTATTAGTAATAACCTATGCCTCCTTTATTTTGCATTTTCTGTTGTCACATTTCATTAAGTCAAAAATATGGCTATATTACAATTCATGCTAGAAAAAACTGACTTATGCTCAGATATTCATTGCACCTTTATATAGGTATTTATATTTTGCAACTCTAGCAGCAATGTTTGCATGAGACTCGCCATAATATACGACATTACAAGAAAAATTGCTGCATCCAATTTTATATATTATTTGAAGGGTTTAAGCAATCTGTTTGAATTGGATGGGGTCTCAAACTAATATTGTATGAGTTAGAGCAATCTTTTTCACTTTTCATAAAAGCCAAGGAATGTAGGGTAGACTTATCCAAGATTTCTTGTCTGCAGTTTTATATTCTTATAAAATTTCTTCACAGTATTAATTAAGGCATTGTGATTGTATCCTATTTTGCATAGATTTTCCATATAGGCACTGATATTGGGTTTGCGATCTGCCTTATAAAATAAACAAGCAAATTTTAATGAAAGTGAAAATGAGAGAAAAATTATTTAATTAAAAATAGCAAAAAAAAAAATTATGTATTATTAATTATACATAATAAATAAAATTATTCAAATTTTAAAAAATTACTTACAAGAAGAAAATTTTCCCAAACTTTCCAATTTTCAAAATTACATTTCAGTGATTCTTTTAAAATTTTAAAAGCTTTTGGTCTGAAAGAGATATAATAAAAAAATAATAAGGAAAATTAATTATTAAAAATAATAAACACAAATCATTAGCAAATATCAGAAATAAATAATAGGGTGAATTTTAAAGATGTATAAATGTATTTTATTGCATATTAATTAAATATCAAAAATTAATTTTCCAATTTTTGAATTCAAATAACATATTGGTGTCTATTGTTTCACTTTTTTCAATAAAATTTGACTAATTAGTCATTTGTGTTTTCAATAGATTCTCTCTATAGACAATGACTATCTTATAAGCAAATGATTACATAACACTTGAATTAATCAAATAACATGATCCCAATGAACTCCATATGAGAAGTTTCCAAATAGCTGATATTCATTAGCCATCTATTCAATAGCCATTTGGCTACTTAGAAATCAGTAATTAATTGGTGTGCTAATTAACTATTTCAGTTTTGAATTGTTTGGTTTCTGTTATAGTCTATTTCAAATAATCATAGAATCATCTTAAATATATATTCATACACATATAAACAGATCCAGCATGCAAATAAGAGATAATAGCAGTGGCACAAACACAAAACATTATCATAAATAATTTTAGACACTAATGGCATAATTTCATGATAACCTGGTTCTGCTATTAAAAAAAAGAGAGGTGAGGGAATTAAAATAAATAGCTAGGAGAAAAAAAAAAGAACAGATTACTGAAAGTGAACATGATCCTTAGTATTTTTATAAATCAATATATCTTACAAGGTGATAGGAGAGACTCTTAGACAGGCACTGAATATGGATTTGAAATTGACCCTCATATCTGAAATTTATTTCACTATTTACCAATTGTCATTCTTTTATATCAACATCATATGTACACATCGATACACAAATAATTTTAGATTAAAATAGTTCTGCAGCCATTTGCAATCAGGTATGGTAAAACTTTAAAAAAAAAATTAAGGTTTTAAGGGCTTTTTTTTTAGGCAATCCAGTTTATCATTTAATGTTGGTCAGAAAATAAGTATTTAGTTATTATAAATAAAAAAATAAACTTAGGAATAAAAATCTCTTCCTTCTCTTCTACTTCATATGCTCTTCTATGAGATGGATGGAAGAGACTGTCATACAGTGGACGATTTATAGAATATTTATCATTTTCAGTATATATAAAAAAACAACATGGTTCTTTGTCCAAACTGCTTGCAGCATCATCTCTGAATCAATACATATATTATATAAAAACATAGTTCAGCGATTCACTACAAAAAGTTTAAAGCACTAACTGGTTTGAATTAAGAGTTATGACATGAAATGTGACAATGTGTTTCATAACTTTGTAGATTGTCTTCAATGCTCTCATAAAATCTTACAAATCACTTGAAAATATTCTTGTGACTTATGGCTTTGAATCATTCAAATGTTTTGTAGCATTTTTACCAATGTAAGTTTCATTGTGGGCCAAAGTATGAAACATATTGTCACATTTCAAGTTATAGCTTATGACTTAGACATATTTGCGCTTAAAATTTTGGTGATGAATACCTCAATTATATTGCTATATAATACCTGTGTTCATTCAGAGATGAAACTGCAGGTAGCTTGGAGAGAAAGCCAGCTATCTTTTCATTGCATATACTATATATAAATAAATTTTTTATAGAATCAATGTTTACAAATTTAGTACTCTCTTGAACACTACTTAATATCAGTTATTATGAATAGATGAAAAAATGAAACCAATTTTTTATTTGCCATCTAAGCTTTTAAACAGAGAAGTAAATAAACCATGAAACCTATAAGTGGAAAATTTAAATCAAGATGTTCTTGCAGCTCCACTAACTGGTCTAAATATAAATTTTCAAGTCAGCAAAATAACTAATCATTTTAACTACCTTGTAAACACAACACTATATAAAAAAACCCAAATATGTTACATAACTAAACAGAGACTATACAAATAAAATTATTTAATAATTAACATTTATAAATTCAGTATAATCTTCATGTCATAAGCTATATTCCTAACATTAACAATCATCCCTTGTGAATGGAAATAATGAAGGTTCAATATCAAAATGTAAGCTAGTTTTTTAGCCAATGCTAAATTTAGGGCATAATACAAAAACAATCATTTGCATATATATATATATCAGTGCTAAGGAATCCTGATATATGCTGCTTATCATCAGTGCTCTGGCCATATAGTATCATGAGTGTACAGGCCATCTATAAACTAATTTCCAATCTATATAAGTAAAGTGCCATGAATGGACTTTAACTTTACCTCTGCATTACCCAGATAATAATCTGGATATCCAAATATAAACATATACCCATACATATATATAAAGTATCTGTAATTGTTTATAACTAGTTCAGGATCACAAGAACTAGGGACTATGACTATGAACAGGATAAAATATAAATGTCTATGCTTAATCTACTTTATGTTAAATAGATTCCTTAAAACATAGTGCTATGATGAAGTCAAATGACACACACACTGCCAATTCTGAGAACAGATAGCTGTATAAATAGACACTGGCATAAAAAATAATTTCAGAAACTATTTCTTTTAAAACAACTATTTAATAAAATTATCTAATAAATAAGAAAATTCAACAAAGATATAATATGATGATTCCAAATCTAACACTTTCTGGACAAAGACACCGCTGGATGGTGCCATTTATTTGCTAAAGCACATAAAAATGCCGTTTCCGCGGCCGACAACATGTTCGAACCCGTGTTTACTATAATACAATATTTGTGTTGTGTTACAGATTACAGGCTGCTTGGTCGCATCACAGTAAATAAAATTTGCGAATTTGCACACTTCATACAATTTTTATGGCTTGGTGTGAGGGTGTGTGTATTTGAATTTTATGAAAATGGTTTTTTATTGAACTTTCTTTTTTTTTTAGTATTGAAATATTGCGATTTTCTTAAGTAATAATTATCCGACTCTTCACACCATTCTGTATTGAAGTTTTAAGCGGCAAAATCTTGTCCAGATAGATGTGTGAAGATAGTTGGAATTAGGTAATGCATCAAGTAACGTACTGTCCGTAACATTCCACAAGACCAACAAAATGGCACAGGAAATCGCACATCTTGTTCGATTCTGTGATTTACCAGCAATGCTGTATCATATTTGCAAACAATCAATGTGCTTCCACATTCGAAGAAATGCGATTGTGGATTATCAATGAAGGTATTCTGTTGTAAAGGAACAGCTCAATTTCGCTGTCCATTGCGTTCATGCAAACGAACATGTTCCATTTGAAAGCAGAGTTGGTTTGACGGCTCCAGAATACCATTAGTTCAAGTTTTACGTGTTATGAGCCACGAACAGTTGAGTATCCAAGCCGTCCAGACAGAACTGTCGATCGGAAGAAGTGCCATCTACATTGGATCAACGGCCTGCGGGAGCTGTTTGTCAGCTCAAGCGTGCTGTCAAATTGGTGGGCCCAGTTTGACAGTTGAGGTGGATGAAACTCTCTTTAGCAGGAGGAAAAACCACCAGGGAAGAGTACTATCTCAACAGTGGATTCTTGGGGGGATGTGAATATTTCTTGAAATGAGTTCCTTGCCGATCTGCATCCACACTTTTGAAGGCCCTGAAAGATAACATTAAGGCCGGATTGACTATCTTCTCGGACTGTTGGAAGGGTTATAAGTCTGCTGATCTTGAGGCATCAGGGTTCCATCATCTGACACTGAATCACACCTACAACTTTGTGGACCCTTCTACAGGCCCTCACTCGCAGACCATCGAGCGACCTTGGGGCCTTCTAAAGTGAAAAAACAGGAAACAAGGTGGAACTCATCATCAAGTTCTGCCCAACTATCTTGCAGAATTTATGTGGTGATGTCTCCACAAGGATGAAAATGTTTTCCTGGCCATCCTTTCAGAGATGTCTTTGACATGGCACTCCCAGTAGGATTTTACAAGTAGCTTTTGAAGTCAAAGTGATTTTGAATATTTTTAAGAGTTGTTGTTCCTTTGACTTGTTTCTTTTTACAAATGTTTACATTTTGTAATGTTTACCTAATAAAAATTGTTTTTTTTGTTTGAAATTGTTCATGTATTTTGAAAATATTTAAGATTTATTATTGTAGTTCTTTTTTGAAAAAAAAAAACTGGTTTAAAGTATTCATTGGTTATTTGGGTAATAGTTTTTAAAGTTGTTGCTCTTTCATTTTTGTTTGGAATACTTTTTTAAATTTGCTGTTGTTTATAGTTTAAAAAAGAAGTTTTAGTTTTTGTTGTTATTATTTTTGAAATAAAAAAAAGCGGGGAACACAAACCAACAGTAATAAAATTGCAAATGTTTATTTTTCAACCTAAAAAAAAAGCATATTAAAAAAAAAATCTTAATAAGTTTAAATCCATTTTAGTATTTGTTGCTGTTTCTCTGTAAACATGAAAATGTAAAACAAAGACTAAGAACTTTTACTTTTTGTTCCGATTCTGGATTTTTAAATAACATTAAAAAAAGCGTAACCCCCCCCGCCCCCCCCTCCCCAAAAAAAAAACAATGACGTAATAAAATTGAAAATTGTTTTTTCAAAAAAATAGCATGGTGAGCGTAAACACTAACAACTTTTACTTTTCGTTGCTATTATATTTGAAGCAAAAAATAATGGTAACATAAAAATATCAGTAATAAAATTGCAATTTACTTTTTTTAAATACCCTAAAAAGCAAATTAAAAAAAAAAGTTTAAAGCCATTTTAATATTTGTTGCTGTTTCTCTGTAAAAATGAAAATGTAAAACGAAGACTAAGAACTTTTACTTTTTGTTCAGATTATGAATTTTTAAACAACAACAAAAAAAGGCGTAACCCAAAAAAAAAGATGTAATCAAATTGATAATTGTTTTTTCTAACAAATAGTATGGTGAGCGTAAAGGCTAACTTTTACTTTTTGTTGCCAATATTTCTGAAGCAAAAAATAGCAGTAACACACAAATATCCAGTAATAAAATTACAATTATACCATTTTTTTTAAATACCCTAAAAAGCATATTCAAAAAAAAGCTTAATAAGTTTAAAGCCATTATAATATTTGTTGCTGTTTCAAGAACTATTACTTTTTGTTCTGATTTTGATTTTTAAACCAAAAAAAAAACAGTGTAACACACAAAAAGGCTAATAAAATTGAAAATTGTTTTTTAAAAACAATAGCATGTTTAAAAAAAAAAAGCAGAATAACTTTAAAACCATTATAGTATTTGTTTCTGTTTCTATGTATAAATGAAAATGAAAAAAAAAATTTTGTTACAATGATTTTTTTAAAAAAAAACTAACACACACAAATAACCCCGAATAAAATTGAAATTTGTTGATTTTATTTTACATTTGTTGATGTCATTTCATTTCGTTTGTTTATGTTAATAAAAAAAATGTTAAAAACACGATTTTTGTATTTACTTTTTCTTTTTTGCATAACAAAAAACACAGCAAAATGATTAAAATCAACAGCCTGGGAATGTTAATATTTTATAGTTTTGAAGTGATAATGGCGCCATCAAGTGGCGTCTTTGTCCAACAAACTACTACCCAAGCAAGATTATTTCCTGTTGGTTCTTACTAATTAACATTTACTTTAATTGAGTTGTTCTCTAGCTAATGGCAAGGTTCCATACATTATTTAACATTCTGAGAAATGAAAATAAATAGAAAAAAACATGTTTCAGAAAAAAAAAAAATGTAAATTATTCATTACTATCAATTATTGTTGAAAAATATATTAGATAAAAGCAAGAAAGTAGGATTAAATATAAATGATAAAAAGGCTAAAGTAATGTTCAAATGGATTTTCCAAAATAAAAAAAATAAAGATTGATTTAGCCTTTTTATCATTTATATTTAATCCTACTTTCTTGCCTTGGTCAAAAACATAATGGATAAAATTAATCATAGAATTAAATTTGGTTGGAGTGCTTTTGGTAGAAATAACTTAATATTAAAAAAAAAATGCCTATGTGTTTGAAAGAAAAAAAGGTTTTTAATAAATGTGTTATCAGTTCTTACTTATGGATCTGAGACTTGGACACTTAACAGAAAAGCAATAAAGACTTCAGACCATTCAACAAAGTATCGAGAAATGTATGTTAGGAGTAACAAGAAGAGACTGAAAATGAAATACATGGGTAGAGAATAAACAAGTGCTACTGATATAATTGAAAGAATTAAAAAATTGAAATCGAGTTCGCTAGATATAATGCTAGAAGAGATGATAATAGATGGACAGTTGAAATCTTAAATTAGATTCCAATATATTGTAAAAGACCTCCACAAGGGGTAAAATAAGGAAGTGTGCTGGGATGATGTGAAGAAGAGAGTCTAGATATCAGAGAAGATGGATTGAGCTTGGAGAGACCTTCACCTTGCAGTGGACTGATAATGGTTGAAAATGATGACTTTCTACAATGTATTAGTTTAAAAGGAAAGAATAAACAAATAATGATAATAATGTAAAATGCAATGTTTATGTATAAATTGTCCAAGTCTTAAATAATCATAGGGCTCATTTGTTCTTAGTTCATTCTATATTTAATTACTGAAAATTAGATTTTATGCAGGTGAATTTGTAGAATATATATACAATTGTTTGTTCACTGTATAATAGTTATATATATTCGCATCCATATGGAAGATGCAATCCTATTTAGTTTTAATAAATTAGAGATTGGCCTCAGAACGAGCCATCACTGTTTAAGTTTTAGAAATATTAAATTAGGGTTAGAACCTAAAAGGCTACCCTTGTAGTTATAGTTATATAAGATAGCTGTTATGATTTAATGAATTAAGAATTAGAATCAAAAAGATATCCTTATAGTTATTCATTATATAAAGATAAACTTGATGTTTATCCCATATAGAATATATGTATGTGTTAATATTAGAAAGTAGATGAATTCAAAAAAATATTTTATTTTTATGGATTCTTACATACACAGAGTTATAATTTAAGTTTATTGAAGTTGGGGTTCGATATACAATGAATGTACTCCATTATCTATAAATATATTAATACTATAATGCAAATGAAGATTAAAATTGATCTTAACAATGAAACCTTGGACATTTATGTGTAATAATTTTTTTTTTTTTTTTGCATGCATATGGAATAAGACAATAATGTATAAAAATTAAAAGGACTTTGTTAAAAGAAAATACATTATATATTAATTAATAACTATATGTTGTAATCAAACAATCTGATTTGGTCACTGGGAGTAACTTGTGCTCTTCGTGAACAAGCCTGGTATTATAAATAGGAATTCTATGTGGTGATCATCATTATTTGATAAAATAAAATATTGTTTAAAATATATGTATTGGTTTATTTCCTGATAATTAAAGTCAGGTAGCACCTATATAAATAAAAATAAATGTCAATCACTGAAATATGTTTAGTCTGACTATTACAATATATATAATAAATTTCTCCATAAGTGTATGTGATATCAATAACAGTATTGTTTTGGTCTCTAATGTGTAGTAAATAATTTTTTTTAAATTTTTAATAACTAGCATAATGCATTTCCTTCACTGAAGCATTATTATCATGGCTAAAAAACACATTGTATATAAATATTATTTCTATACATTCTAATGTGCAATCAGTTGAATGTTATTTGCTTATTTATTCATAGTACTATCTGCATTGATAATAAACTACCCCTCTTTTATTCTCTCATTCTAATGTAACAACCATAATGTTTTTGATGATCAAAACAATCTTGTTACTATATCATTTCAAGATTCACTATAACAAATCGTAATACACTTTAGGCTATTACACAGCATGGAATAAACAATCTGAAAATATTCTGAAAAAGTAGTTTCACCATTGGTGCTATAATATTAATTTATTTAGTTCTGCAGGGAATTGACACATCATCTTAAAATTTTGTTTACATATCTTAATTGAATTTTATTTATATCTCTGGATTATTAATTAGCCATAATTAAATGCTTTCATTTTATTTTACTTTTCATTTTAGTTGTAATTTACATTTTTATCTATTATACAATAGTTATTAATTAAATACACTTTTTTTTTTTGTTAAATCCGCAACATCGTTTTCTATACTTTGTGTTTTATCTGTTTCAAACTTGCATAGATAGTGATTTTGGAATAGAAATCTTCAGAATCCTGTAAGTTTATAGATTGTAAGTATGTTTGATTTTGGGTGAATGACCTCTCTAATATTATTAGATTTAATGAGCAAACAATAATCCAGATCATATCATCTCCTTTTACTAAAAGATCCAAGAATTTTATAATTTTAAATATTGTCTTCGTTTTGTAAATCCATTTTAAGTTTGAGGCTTGCATAAATCATTCTACATTGCTCAAAATTTCTTTTTGGTTAACAAATGAATACATTATCAACATGCTTTCTCTATACTACATGCCCATCATTGTTCAAAATTGGTTGTCTAATCAATTGTTTCATTGCTCGTTAAATCCATAGATAATGCTTGTTCCATTTTATACCATACTTGTTGAATGATCCTGCTATATCCTAATTCTTTTATTTTAAGACACCCATTATAAATTTCTTTATTATTATTATTATTATTATTATTTTTTTATATATATATTGAAGACTTTCATTATTGTGATAAATTATAAAAGATGGCAAACATAAATAAAAATAGCAAATTAGCATCATTCACAGTACAAAAACTCTAGTTTAGTACACCAAGTACAATTCATCACAATAATAATAATTTATTTTAAATAATAATAATATTAATAATGAAAAATATTTATAGTGGGCATTTTAAAATAAATGAGTCAAAATAAGACAGTAACATTTAACACCGAAAGTTATAAAATAAAGAAAGTATGATCCAAGAAACTATAGCAAGAGCAAAAGTTTGCAATTTGAAATGAACTCATACAGAAAAGTTGGTTCTACACAGTCAATTTTGAAAAATGAAAAATTTTATGGGAGATATACTGAGGATGTATTCATTTGCAGACTCGAAAAAAAAATTTGCAAAATGGCTAACAGATTATATAAGATATAAAACTTAATATGAATTAGAAAAGAAAACCAGTGGTAAAAATATAAAAATGCTGGACCACTTAGTTAAAGAAATGATAATTTGGACTATGGTACAATTGTTGAATTTATTAAAATTAATAATATCATTCATCCAAATTAAATTATACCTAGAATCTATAAACTAGCAGACTTCAGAGTAATTATATTCAAAAATAATGATCTATGCAAGTTTGAAAACAATATTGCAGATTTAACAAATTGAATCATAATAAATGTCTATCATGTAAAAGAATAAAAAGATTTAATTAGAAATTCAAATGCAAAGTAAACAGAATAAAAACAGTAAATTATAAATAATTATGCCATTTAGTCCAGAGATAACAGCAAATCTAAAACAAACATCTTTTTTTTTTTGGAAATAAAAAAGAAAATGAACATTGAAACTTAAAAAGTTAAAATCATTTACACTGAGCATAATTAAAGAGGCATGGTTTATTACCAATGCGCATACAGACAAAATAAATGAGCAAATAAATGCAAGTGAGCGCACATTGAAACATATATGGATAAAATATTTAAATATGTACAATAGGTTTTCTGCAATTATGATTCAGTAACAAAAATATAATCAGTTTAAAAATGTTTATGCATGTAAAAACATTCTATATATATATAATTTTGTTAAGTTCACAGCTTAAAGTCAAATAAAGTAATCGGGCACTATAATTTATCCTAATATTTCAATATTTGGAGTTGCTCCATAAACTATAATGAACTTTTACATTATAATATTATATACAAAAATAACTCAAGATAAAAAGCAATTGTCCACCACTAAAGCAAATTATTTTAGCTTAAGGGTTATCAATAATAATTAACAATTACTTAGCAACACCATTGTGGACTTATTTCTCTAGTTATTACATGAAAGTACTCACACTCATTCCTTTGTTGATAATCCTTCTTTGAATTTTGTAAATTGAATGCAATAATAAAATAATATTAATGAATATTCCTATTACTAATAATAAAATTAAATTCAAAAATTTATTCAGTGACTCATCTTCATTTATAGAAATTGCTTTATATTTTGAAAACCATAAAATTTTAGTACAGTATATTGAAATTTATCATCTTTCTTTCGTAATATATTCCTTTTACACAAATTGTTCAAAAAAAAGTTTTTCTAATATTGATTTATACATATAAAGCAATTAAAAACTGGAAATATCAAGATTGCAAATAGAATGAATATCAGCTTTCAAATGAAAATACCTAAGCTAGAATATAGTAATGAATAAATAAATTTTATAAACTTAACAACTGTTTTTTTTATTATATAGCATGTGGATTTTTTTTCTTCACAATTAACTAATCTCCAATACAAACTTCAATAAGATGCAGCATTGACCAAGTTAAATATTGAATGTCTTTTAAAAAAATTTAACTATTTAAATTTTCAATTACATTCAACTGTTAGTAAGTCAGTATATGCACAACATTTCCAGTAGTATTATTCTCTTCTCTTCTTCAGGTGTTGTTGGCTTGACCAGTGACAGTATTAGTATGGGAATCGAACTTGGATTCTTAGATATTGAATTTTAAGGTAACATTCTATCGAACTGAGCCATCCCGCCAAAGCGTTGCCTTCAAATTCAATATTCAAAAATCTAAGGGTCCAAGTACAATTCCCATATTAGTATTGTCACTGGTCAGGCCAGCAACATCTGAAGAAGAGAGGAGACTACCACATAAAACATTGTGCATATACTAACCTGTGTGTTATTAGTAACAATTAAATATAATTGAAAATTTATAAAGTTAAATTTTTTTAAAGACATTCAATATTTAATATTAGATGATGGAAATAGTCCAATGTATAAATACAATTAAAAGAGTGTACTTCATCACAGTGAAATCCTGCAGCTAAAGCAGCTGCTTATAAGATAGTTATTCTGATAATTTTACTTTATAAAAATGGACTCCATCTATCATTATAAAATAAAACCACTAGAAAAATGCATTAGGATAATTAATAAAAAGTGAAAATTTATTTATTCCACGTTAAAAGAATAAACATTAATATTATAGTTAATATTGCACTTTAATTAAAATATAACCCATAGAATCTTATAGGACTAAGGTTATAATAATTAACAAAAGAAAAAAGCATCAGAAAAAATATATTAGACATATTAAATATTTTAGATTTTTGCTTATACTATAGTTTTAAAACTATATTTCATTTCTATAAATAAAATTTTTCTTTTTTAGTCACAAAAAACTACTTACTTCTGATTAGATTTAATATATGCCACTGATAAATTATTCCATGCTTCTCCATTCTAATAAAAAAAATATTTATAGATAGATATATAATTCAATATTAATAATAATAACACAAACTATTAAATCATAACACGTAGTCATAGTTTATATTATAACATAAGCTTTTCCAAGTGTAAATTAAAAAAAAACACAAAACAAATTTTCAAAAATACCTACAATCCAAGTAAACCTACCAATAATACAAACAATATATCTACTATCTAAATATATATATACAAACTTTCTCAAATTTGACAAACAATTAATAATTAAAATCTTTGTTAACTACAATTTTCATAAGATTGAAAGCTTCAGTTCCATATTTATTAATCAACTCTTTTTCTCATTTCTGTATTATCAAAGAAAATATTTGTCTGATCAAACAATATTTTATGACTAGTAGCACACTCATGAATATGCAAAGCTGAATTAAAGTACATTATAAATGTTAACACTTTTATTTATAAGCTTAATTTGTTTTCTCAAGGTAAACATTCATACAGCTATGCAGAATTTTATAAACAATTTCAAGAAAACTCCCCTATATTAAAACTCCTAATAGCAATATTCATAATTTAATAAAGTATTTAATTTAAATCTCTCTTCCATGCAATTTTTTTATTGCCCAATAACTATTTTTGTTTAAAACTTTATAAATGAAGCTTTAAAAGATAATGTAATAAAATCAATCTTTTTAAACCTTAATATTAATACATTAATTAACTTTAAAATGCTTTTCATTAAATAAAATACTATTTCCAATCCACCTGAGTTAATGCACACATATAATTAAACTTTTTTTTTAATCAAAGCAATATCCTTAGAATTATTACAAAATTATTTTAATTCAATATACTCATTTTTCTATCTATTATAATCAATAAATCTGAAAAAGTTTAAATTATCAAATTCTAAATAATCATCTTCTGTTGAACATTTTATAGAGCAATCAAAGTTATTCAAATCACTAAAAAAATTCATCTAACCTTTTCTTATCTATAAAAAACAATCAACATATCTAAATTACATTTTCCAATAAACAAAAGCAAATTATGAATAATTCTAATCTTAACAACAATATTTGGCTTAACTTTAAAATGCTTTTTACTTAATAAAATATTGTTCAACAATCTATCTGAACAATCCATCATAATAGGTACTGTTCTTTTTGAAACAGAGAAATACCCTTATAATTATTTAATTTTTCATTTTTATAACAAAACCAATCAATACTGTTTCTTTATGAGTTAAAGGTTGATAACTATCTGGACAGAGTTTAAAAATTCTTAAATGAACCTCACATAACATTTTGAGTGTTGAGATTAAAGATATTCAATCCCCTTGTTATAAAATATAATGTACTTTAGTGACAATAATAAATTTTATAAAACAAATGAGGATTGGATTACTGGTTGTATTATTTCTCAAAAAATATAGTTTGAGATATTAATTCAGTGTAGTCTAGCCATAGTTCAAAGTCTTGTAATCCACATTGTGAAACATGTAAGTATCCTTGCTCTTAGGAAAGTTCCTTTGCATAAACCGAATGATAGTCCATTCAGACTCTTTTATAAACTATCTTTCTTATGCTGTGATCATTTATTTGCTTGATTGTAGCGTGTTGTAGATATTTTACTATTGTGGTTGTCATGATGTTAATTTGAAATGATAATCATATCAGAAACTCCTGGCTGTATGACAAGCAGCTCCATCCCCATGATATTTTATCACTTCTTAGCCATACATGCTTTGTTCTTTTCTAGCTTATAACTTGTGTTAAAAGTAGAAGGTTTATAAAATTAAGGTGGGTCCTTTAATCAACTTCCTCAAATTGCAATAATGGTGGTTTATGAACTTCAATATTAAGAATAGTTAATATGACAAATAAAGTGATTTTAAGAATTTATTAAGTATCTTGTCTTGACAACGTACTGTAAATTGTATAAGTTATAAAGCTAGGATTTGAGACTCCAGAAAAAATAGAAAAGAATAGAAATTTAAGCAATGAAAAAATATTACGGATAGATAAATGAGATGTGAATAATAATGCCGGAAAAGCTTAATGGATTTAAGTATAGAAGAGGTTAGTATTGTTTAAATAAAGCATTAAGATATTTTAAACTAATTAAACAAAAAATACAGAGGAAGGGTTAGTTTAACCAGAGTAATCAATGGATGCCAGAAGGTCTGTGCATAAAATCCCTATCTAGTGCCCACTCATCCAATATCCCCAGACTAGTTTCTGGCTTGTGGCCTTCATCAGTGAGGAGCTTTAGATTTGAGAGCACTGCACCTAGATCTTAGGATCTAATGCAATCCTCCAGCAGCTACCTTTTTATCTCTACTTAACTAGTAAACTATGAGAATAAAATTTTAAAAACACAATAATATTTTCAATCTAAGCTCAATAGTTTATATAATATATGGATCTGAACCCAGTTCAGTACCCATACATATTTGTTGTCTTTGGCTCTTTAACAACCATAGCCGCCACTGTCCCATTAAGCAGAATTGGTGTTAAACCACTAAACATCACATGATCACTATTTCTTATGTTAGCACATTACTGTTATTAAAACAGGCAAAATTCTCCAAACAGTAGTACCATTCAGTGCCAACCAAAGTAATCAATGCTTGTGCATAAAATCCCTATCTAGTGCCTACTCATCCAATATCCTCAGACTAGTTTCCGCTTAATAGAACAGTGGTGGCTATGATTATTAGAGAGCCAAAGACAACAACTTGGATACTGATCTGGATTCAGACCATATGACTGTATAAGCTATTGAGCTTAGATTGAAAATATTATTGTGTTTTCAATTTTATTCTCATAGTTTAGTAGTTAAGTAGAGATAAAAAGGTGGCTGCTGGAGGGTTGCATTAGATCCTAAGATCTAGGTGCAGTGCTCTCAGATCCAAAGCTCTTCATTGACAAAGGCCATAAGCCAGAAACTAGTCTGGGGATATTGGATGAGTAGGCACTATATAGGGATTTTATGCACAAGCCTTCTGGCATCCATTGATTACTCTGGTTGGCATTGAGTGGCACTACTGTATGGAGAGTTTTGCCTGTTTTAATAATATTAATGAGCTAGCATAAGAAATAGTTATCATGTGATGTTTAGTGGCATAACACAAAACCAATGTAAATCATTGTAGAGATTACCTTACTTCATTATCTATTAAAGACAACAACACAAAGCAATGTAAATCATTATAGAGACTACCTTACTTCCTAACATCAGAAGGAGAACATTTAAACCAATTTGCCATGATTTCTATACTAAAAAAGTGGTGTCGTAAACATAAAAACAAAACAAGAAATGACTGAAAGCAACTCATACAGTCGGATCAAACAATGATTTCATTTTTTTCAACGCGTGGAGCTACCATAATTTGGATAGATGCTCCAATATGTTGAGAGATTAATCTCATAATGCAAACAGCACTTCCAAATCACAGTGTCATCTTCTAAGATGACAATGATTAAGATATTAGTTTGAGAAACTAAGGTTACACATCTCTAATAACATGATTAAAATGTAGATTAATCTCATAATGCAAACAGCACTTCCAAATCACAGTGTCATCTTCTAAGATGACAATGATTAAGATATTAGTTTGAGAAACTAAGGTTACACATCTCTAATAACATGATTAAAATGTAGATTGTTATTTTTCATAGATATCTTTCAAAAATGAAACCTTTCTCTATGAAAAAAAGTTTAATTTTCGTTTAAGCATTGTTTAAATACTGTATTATATAATTCCATCGTATGTACTAAATAATTAATAATATGCAAAAGATATTAATAAAGATATTATAAGTATTTCCATTATTTTGTTCAATTCTTGAATAATAATATATGTGAGAAAATAGTCATATGAATTTTATACTCTTACATAATTTTAAAAATTTATTCTATTATAAAAAATTAAAAAAACTAACTAAAGTAATTAGAATTGTATACATACTATTTTTAATTTTCATCTTGCTTAATTGAAACAGAAATATTATAAATACATATTTAAAAAATCACAAATAAATACAATCCATAAAGAAAATTTTTCATCTTACTAAAACTTAATTCTAAAAATAATTAAGGTGAATTTAAATAAAAATATAAGTGCACTTTAATTAAGTAAGTACTCAAAATAAAATCTACTTTTTCGATATCATTAAGATAAATTCAAATATTAGAAACAGTCTAAAATTAGAATTTAAAAGAACAGTTGCTACACATACAATCAAAGAATTTCTATATCTAATATTATATAAGATTGCCTTGCAATAGAAATAACATTTTTTCTTATTTGTGATCTAATATAATCTTATGGCAAATATCAGATATTGATGAGTATGAGGATGAAAATATTAAAAATTTCTTGAATTTAGTAAAAATAAAATAATGAATTAATATGATAGAAATAACAACGATAAAAAATTGATAACAAATGCAACAAATAATTACTACAGTAAATTAATCATAGCACTATCTAGATGCAGTGTTCTCAGATCCAAGGCTCCTCACTGACGAAGGCTACAAGCCAGAAACTAGTCTAGGGATACTGAATGAGTAGGCACTAGATGGGGATTTTTGGCATCCATTGATTACTCTGGCTTGCACTGAGTGGCAATACATATAAAGAGTTTTGCCTGTTTTAATAACAAATAAACAATATCTATCCTCATCATTATTATTATTAACACTATAATAACAAAAAAATATTACTATTACATAAAATCCATATAATAAAAGTATGTAATTTCTACTTTTGGTAACAATATATATTACAGTAAACTCACTTCAGGATCCAGTATAACATAGTGGTGATAAGCTTTAATAGCTAATTCATAATTACTGATCTTCAAGGCAGCAAATCCCAAAGAAAACCAAACATTAACCTAAATTATAAAATGACAATGATTACAATACCCTTATGTTAAAATATTATATTATTGCGAATAAAGCATTTCAAATATCAGAAGTGATTATAAATCATTTAAAAATTACTATCAATAAATTTTTACCATCTTTCTTCTTCTTAGATAAAAACCCAAGAACATTTTAATTTCACTTTTTGTAATTCCTCTTTTAAATTTTTTGTTTTCTCTGTGAAGAAAGCATTCATTTATCTTGTAATTATTATCAGTTCATTTTCATTAAAATATTTTATTTAAGTTATTTTATAAAATGGACAATTTCTAATCACATGGTGAACAAGAGATTTAAAGAACAATAAGTTTGATTTTCAAACATTCAACAGAAATAACATTTTTTCTTTTTTTTAATAATAAAATTCTCTTAACTTGTTCCAATTAAATTAAATAAATTTTAAACTATCACAATGCTTACTATTTTACAGATTTAAAATGATAATTGCCTAATTTATTTAATAGATCTGAAATGAATTAGCTCACTTATAAATACCAAAATATTTTTAGATTTAATAAACTGTAGCAGTTTGCATATTTTATTTTCAATTATTTCTCCCTTTAATAATTATAATGTTCCTTGTTTTTTGTTTTTTTTAATTTTTATTAAATAGTTTTGATATTTTTATGGTCTTTTTTGTTATTTAGCATCTAGCACAGAAAAATAAGTTTTTATTTTCTTTAAATGATTCTTAGTTTCAAAATGTTCATACAATGATATAAAAGGAAGTAAAAAAAAATATTAAAAATTAGTTTATTGCCTTACTAAAATCTATTGGCATTTCCTTTGCTAGCATTGAAAGACTACTCTATAAAATTGCAAAAGTATTAAATAGAAAAATCCATTATAACAGCAGTTTTCATATCAAACTTGCAATTATTACATTAATATTTAAAGTTATTTGGTGATTTTATATAAAATTAATATGTGGTTGTACTTCAGGCTCTATCATATCAAATATATAAGACAATATTTTTGCAGTTAGGGCAGATACTAACTTCAATATATATCTTTTATGCTTACTCAAATAAGATACTATGAACAATTTCCTTTTTTTTTTTTTTTAGTATTAGATAGCTTTGGTGTTCAATATACGATTTACCATCAAATACTTTGTTAATTATATTTGATTACTATCAAAAAATCAAATTCATGTGTGAAGCCAAAAATAAATTCTACTGCTAATATTTTTAAGAGGCTATCACATCATTTGATCACATAATCTTATTCTATTCTGATAGTTTATAAATAGAGTTTACCAATAACATTCAAGATTACAACTTCTTGTAAGAATCTTGCAATTTTCTTGATGACTTCTGTAATACTTTATTTCTCACATTATCATCTCCACTCTTACCTAATTTATATAAATAGATAAAAAATACAACATTCAAAACAGTTTTTCAATAGATACCTATTCAAAACACATATTTTTATAATACTTCTACCCGTTTTTAAATTCTTATGGTCTCCCTCAATTTGAATTCTATATACCAATATCTAAGTATTTTTTATATTCGATTTTTTTTTCTTTTTAATCCAAATTTCAAATAATTATTACTATGTTTAAAATCATACTACACTATATGTTTACATAACTCTAAATATTTACAAAAATGCAAATAATAAGTTCTGGTTCATCAGCTTCTTTATCACATTAATCAAATATTCCAAGCTAAACTGATTGTACTTTTATCCAGGTTTATCTGTTCTAAAATTTTTCTAAATACTGACCATTTTAATTACTCTGGTTATGTCTAAAAAGTTTACATTGCAATGTGATAGTTTGAACTGACATTCAGTTCTTTTATGCAAATGCATGCAAGTTATTTCCTAATGTTTGAAATGAGTCGCATTAGTAAGTTCTGCTGTTTTCACCTATCTTTATTTCCATATTATTTCAGATTAATTAATAAATGAAGAATTTTCACAAGTCCTCATTAAGTGAAGAGAGCGTATAATCATAGTTGATGTGAACTGTATTATAAAAAGAATCCAAGATCATTAAACTAGGTAATCCACCAGCAATAATTTTAAAAAGGCATATCTTGGAAAATAAAAATATGTTAGCAAAAATACAGTAGCTTAATTTTTCTTTTATCTCTAATGTTATGAGCTTGATCATTGTGTTCATGGATCAGTAGACCTCTATTGCTATCCCATGTGATTTTAATACTTTGTTTACAACACAGCTCTACTATGAGATCAGATAACCATACATGTAAGAGATTAAGTCAATGGCATTTAAATGTTACACAATTGAAATGATTCAAATCATGTTGCTACTCCAGACACTATTGTGACCACATTGCTAAAGCAGTTTTGGTTCTCTTGCTTTTCCTGATAATTAATTGAAACACAGGTACAAAGGTTTAAACATAACATTGTTATTTTGTTCATCACAAAAAGGTTGCAGATTAGTTAAACTAGTCTACTATGATATACTGAGCAAAGATCGATGAATCACAATAAAGTTTATCTCAACAATGATATTTTTTAGCTGTGTTAGTCAACAGAAAATACATACCATAAAAAAAAAAAAAGCAAATTTTGTATAAGTAATCAGTGTATCCTTTTTTAGTTTTTTTTTTCTCATTTAATTATGGGTATATCTAGAAATTTATCCAATTGATAAAAAATGCTCAGATTCTACTGCCAAGTAAATGATTTATCAGAAGACAAGGTCATACAAACAAATTTTTAAATACTTTGTACAATAATTCCCCATAATAGTATTTATTTACATAAAATTATATAAAGGATTTTAAACTTCTCACTTGATAATTTAATATACAAATTAAAATAATAATTTGTGGAATCTTTATAGCTTCTCGTTCAAGTGCTTCACATGTTTTTTAATTTGTATATAAAATTATATCAACCATTAAAATCCATGATTTTAATTTCTCTACCAAAGTGCATATGTAGGTTATGCAAGTGATTGATGATGATAATAAGAATAACTGTGACAACAGGTGGAAATATTTTTTTTTTTTAAAAAGGTAAATTTTATATATGTGATATTCTCATTTATGTTTACATCTATATTAACATAGGTAGAAACATAATAAATTAAAAATTAATCCTAAAATTAAACTTGGATAGAATGCTTTTAGTAGAAATAATTTAATATTAAAGGAAAATATATCTATATGTTGAAAAGGAAAGTTTTTTAACAGATACTAGTTCTCACTATGGATCTGAGACTTAGATACTTAACAGGAGCAATTCATAGACTTCAAACCATGGAGAGATGTTAGAAATAACAAGAAGAGATTAAAAGCTAAATACATATATAAGTGAGAGAATAAGCAATTATTACTGACATCATTGAAATAATTAAGAGGTGAAATAGAGCTAGCTAGATATATTACTAGAAATGTTGATAATACATGGACAACTGAAATTTTAAATCAGATCCCAAAAGATTATAAAACGCTTAAATAGAAACCCCACATGATGTGGAAGAAATAAGGAATTTTGCTGGTGTAATGTGGAGAAGAGAGACTATAGATAAGGGGTGGAAAACCTCTTACTCGTAGGCCAATTGCGGCTTTCGAAAGTTCTCAATCGAACCCCTGAACATTTTCAAAACATATTTAAAATAGACTTGTATAAAAATTATATTTAAACATGCACATAGTGCAAATATTGAATTAAGAATTAAGGAAAATAAAATATTTATTTTATCAACTATAACTTTTTCTTTCTACAACCTTCATAACAGTTCTACTTCATTCTATCAGAAGTGCAAATTCCAATAAATTATCAATCTGACTACAGATTTCATCTACAATATTGCGAGCATTTGTTTGTTTTGAACAGATTTTCACAGATGAACATATAACTAGCAAAAATAAAACTCAAATTTTACTTCATTTTATTATTATGTATTTAATTTATTTTTATTAAGATGGCTACATTGAATAAGCTAAGAAAAATTGACATAGAAAACCACACATTTCAAAAGAAATGGACCAATGCATACTTTTTTAATAGAAAGAAATAAGTCAATTATTTTATATAGCGCGATGTTTTTTATAAACAATAATATTTAAACAGCATTAAACTGTTGCAAATGAGCTTTGGATTTTAGATATAAATGAATGAATACTAACACTTCAACCACATGATAAAGTCTTTGGAAAAGATAGAATGGCCTATCTTTTCCAAAGACTTTATCATGTGGTTGAAGTGTTAGTATTCATTCATTTTATATTTAAAATCCAAAGCGCATGTGCAACAGTTTAATGCTGTTTAAATAATAATAGAAAGAAATAGTAAATCAATCCACTTCCTGCAGTTCACTGCTTGCTGGCTCCACAAGGATGGGAGGATTCACATACTCAAGACGGGGGTTAGTAAGAAAATGCATCATAAAACATAAGTAACCACTTGTTTTAACCTTTTACACCTTTTCAAGAAACTTTAAATTAATTTCAAGCCAAAATAACTCAATTTATCTATCGTTTTACTCTATGCAAATGGCCACCGTTAATCAAGCAAAAGCTAATAAAATGAACCACTAAAATCATTAAAACTGGATTAAAACCGAGAAAACGTACTTAAAATGTATAATTCAAAATAGGAAATAATAACAAAAATCCTAATTTTCATAACACAAATATATAATCAAAACTTTATAACAGAGGAGTCCACTTCCTGTTGTGAGCGGAAGCATTTCACTACTTACTGGCTCCACAAGGATGGAAGAATTCACATATTCAAGACGGAGGTTGGTGGGAAGTTAAATGATAAAATATAAGTGACCACTTGTTTTAACCTTCTACACCTTTTCAAGAAACTTTAAATCAGTTTTAAGCCAAAATAACTCAATTCACCAATCATTTGATTCTATGCAAATGGCCACCAATAATCAAGCAAAGCTAATATAAGTAACAACTAAAATCATTAAAACTAGATTAAAATTAAGAAAACGTATTTAAAATGTAATCTAATAATTCAAAAGAGGAAATGATAACAAAAATCCTAATTTTCATAACTCAAACATATAATCAAAACTTTATAACAGAGGAGTCCACTTCCTATTCACATATTCAAGACGGGAGTCGGTAAGAAGATAAATGATAAAACATAAGTGACCATTTGTTTTAACCTTTTACACCTTTCCAAGAAACTTTAAATCGGTTTTAAGCCAAAATAACTCAATTTACCAATCGTTTTATTCTATGCAAATGGCCACCATTAATCAAGCAAAAGCTATCATAAGTAACCACTAAATACAAACCATTAGATTTTAGGAATTGGAACTCTAATTAAGCATCAAATTTAGAACTCAACTTGGATTAAAAGAACTCAATAGGATCAGTAAAGCAGAATCATACCTGAGGACCTAGTGGGACCATGAATCTAATCATTGGTTTTTCCTGAATTCTCGGTCTCAAGGGTAGAAATGATGGCCATGGAGGATTTGTTTCAGCAGGATCGATCGGCAATCATCACCACACCCAGGTTTAGAGATCTGGCAATGTTCTCATGGCCCTCTCTGATTTGGTTAGTGTTCCGGACATGCTGAACCTATGTCACAGCCAGATTAATTATAACCCACTTACGGCAGGGGCCGAAGTGGCTTAACTTTGTCCTAGGACTGGGTCTGGGTTCTTGCTAAACTGAGTTCTGTCTGATGGGTCATGGATGGGTCTGGGGGAGCTGCTTGGAGACTTGTCAGGTAGACTGAGAGCTGATTGTTCCGCATGAACTCTCCTCAAATAGACGTAGCATCCCCTTGATTGACTAACATTTGATCTGTGATAATTCATATCCTTTTTTCCTCTTTTTGTGTTTATATACCTGTAATACCTAATCTATTGTATAAGGCGGTTCTGTTGCTTTGAGCCACCACCCAGTTTCAGAATATCAATGTAACATTGTAGCCTCTATGGCCCACTGCTGCAGGTGACAGAATATGGTCCCTGCACAGGTGGATCATACTTTAGTGACTTAATAAAGTTGCTTTGAGAAAAAAAAGAAATAGTAAACCAATGTACCTTATATATCTGGAAAGTATTTCATTTAATAAAGAATACAATATTAATAAACACTATTTATCAAAAAATTTTGATGACAAGAGAATTATGGAGGGAAAAAGAAATATTAAAATAAAAACTTGAAAAAGAAATTCATCAAATAACTGACATGTTTTATAAAACTATAAACAAGTCAGAAAATTTTGTGAAAGCTATTTTAAAAAAAAATCAGAAAATTAAAAACCATTTTCTGAAGAGGAGAGCTGCTATAGAATTAACCTATCCAAAACATAAAACAAAATTTGATACTATAAATATGTCATGAAGACAGGGAAAGGAAAATTGGAAAAATTGTCATTAAATGTAGAACAGTCATTAATAATAATGAGGTTACTTTATATTTAATTCATAAAAAAATGATGGCCATCATTTAAAAAGAAAAAGTTGAAATCGATCTGCCAGTTTAAAAAGTTACCTACCCTTAATGATTAAAAATAAATTAATTAAATTTTTCATCAAATATAAGTGTCTAATTTTTAAGTTGATAATTTTATATGACCTGCAAATGATATTATAAATATCTAAATGGCCTTTGGCAGTAAAAAGATTCCTCATCCCTGCTATAGATAAAAAAAAAAATGAATTAACTTGAACAGATCTTTAACCCACAGTGAATCAATAATGGTTGAAAATGATGACAATGACTATCACTTAAAAATTCTGAAGCATATGATAACTGATTACACATAAACTTTTCTACCTCTAAAAATGTAGATGGTATGGTGTGCCCAGTAAAAATTTAATGAGATACAAAATATACTAAGCAAAAAATTCACAAACAATTTGAAAATTTATTTTAGCTCATCTAAGGCAAATTTATCAAATTATGGACTTTATTTTTAAAAAAAATTGTTGCCTATTATTTAAAAATTTAAATGAATTAGATCATCAAATACTGAAAACTTATGTAATACATTTGTAGTATACGCTAACTTAAATGCTTAATATACTGACTGAACAGTTGTTTTCTTCTTTGTCATTAGACTTATAAAAAAGTAAGATGATTAAAAGCTATCTCTCAATATTTAGCAACTAATAGTTCACTTTTAATTATCATTTTGAAAAAAAACATTTTTCTTTTAACATTCAAGCTCTTTTTGTGAAATGTGCATATGTATATATATTTTATTCATTGAACAGTTTTAAAATCTTTCATATTCTTTTTACACATATATTTTCTTGACACCATTTTATGTAATTATCACAATATTAATTAAACATTATAATTTACTTCTAAGTAAAGCATAATATACAATTTCTTTAAAAATATTTTTAATTAAAATCACTGATACAAGAACTTATCTAAAAAGTTAGTCAATATCATTTAACTTACGAAAAAATCCAACAGATTATACAAGAACATACAATAAATTCAACTAATATCAAACTTCTACTCCTTGATTCCATTTCTTTGAAAAATATTTTCCATTGATAAATTTGTAACCTGGCTTGTAACCCAGATTTCATTTTAAATGCTGATAGTGAATGAATGGAACAAATCAAGAGATGAATTTGGAACATGTGTTAATCACAAACATCTTGATCAAAAAAAGAACACTATAATTTTGACTAAAAAATTAAATAAAAATTAAAATGGTTAAAGATTGTTTTTCAGAAGAATCACTAAAAAGCAATACATTTACAGTTAAAAGGCAGTATTGTAATTGAATTTTATGCCATCTGCCTATGATACACTAAACTATTTATTGAATTAAAACTGTTTTTACATTGTTGGTTGAAATGCAAATCTACTATATGCATAGAACTAATGCATAAAATATCAGTTAAAATGAAACAATAAAATTGGCACATAAGACTAGAAGCACAGATATCTGATCTATTATCTGAAGTAAGTAAAAATATTATTAATTTTAATGCAATCCATAATGACTGAATGTGTACCATAATAATATTTTGTTTCTATAAAATGAAAACATCTAAATTAAAGTAATTTATAATATTTAATATTCTGATAATTTTTTACTTTAAAAAAAAAAACTAATCATATTCAGTTACAAGAGATGCTAATTGTTACATTTTTGATCTTAGAAAAATGCTTTATCATTAATTAATTACTTTTGGATTCTTTAGATTTACTTGTTAATTATCACTTTTAGCTACAATTGCTTTTTTTTGTCCGCAATGTGAAATATCAATGAAAGTCTTCTTTTTGTTGTTGATTCAAAATATTTTCATATTTTTTACTTTTATGCTGATGCAGTTATATCTACCAAAAACTAGCTCTTATAAAGAAAAGTCAGCTACATCATCTTCAGTAAGATTACTTTAATCGAGAACTTCAATCTAATCTTGTGTTAGCTCAACTGTCACTGATTTATTCTTATATTCCATTTCACATTTCATCCATTTTATTAGTACTAACATTTACAACAATAGTTTCTTGTTTATATTACATACACAAAAAAGATAATTCCATTATTTGTTCTCACTTTGGACATTATCCAAAAAACAAATCAATGTTAATGCCCTGGATATAATAATAAAATCGTGTCACCATCTACCTCCTATTATAAGATACCTTCAGCATTACAACAAAAAAACATATGGAATGTTCTAATCAGTGCTAACTTGATTTTGAATTGGTATGCATTACTTAAAAAAATAATATATCAATGGCACTGACATTAATTTTATATTTAGAATTTTGATTATTTTGACAATTAATAATTGAAATCTTTCTACTCTAAAATAGGTGTCAAATTTTTAGTAATATATATATAATTCTTATTTTCAAACTTCTTTTTTTGTAATTCTTCTGATTTAAATAATTTTATACACAATTTCAAAAAAATCCACACCCAAGCAATATACCATAATTAACCATGAGAATTATTCCTATCTTAAGCATGGTTTATGTCTTCCTAATCCATAGGTTTGTTAAAATGATCTATATTTTCTATCACTAATGGAATGAATGCCTTTGATACCTCTAGAAGCTTGAATTAAATACAGTAATTGATTATAGAACTGCCATTATAAAATTTTTATCACATGAACTTCTTTTAATTCTTAAGTTAGCCTACAATTTTTTTTTTTTTCTGAATTATCTAATTATTATTTTTTCTCTATGTAAACTTTTATTTTCATCATCGAATGCATTCTTCTTATGTGTTTTGCACTATCCACTTTCTAAAATTTCTAATAATATTTATTTTTGCCCATATTGGTTTTCTAAAGTTAATTTTATTAGCAACTGCTCTATCCCTGCTATCATTTCTGAGAATAATTGATATTTTGGAAATAAATGAATTTTTAGTTTGGTACTTTTAAATTCAAATGGCCATTTCTTCCTAGTTCTTAATCAAGATCATCAAGGTTTACTGCTATTATTATCAAAAGCATAAAGTTCAGTATTGTTATCCAGCATTCTGCTACTGCAACTACTTTTTTTGAATTTTACTTTATATTTCAAATTACTAATAGACAGAATCTTATTAATCTTGTTATTAGATTACATTATTATCTGCTTTTGGTATTTAATCTTATAATTTGATGATTTAGAATAAAAATCCTTTTTTTAAAAAAAAAAAGATAAGTTATGGCTTCAGCATAGAAGTATGAGAGGTAGAAAGATAAGAGCATAAAAAGTTCCACACCTATAGTAGTAAAAGACCATGAGCAGTCCCATATCCAAAGCAGTACAAAAATATGAGATTTTCTTCATCCTTGATAGTATAAAAATATAAGGCATCATAAAAAGACATTTCTCATTCACAGCATTATAAGAATATGAAATTCTCACCTGTAATAGTATTGAAGTACAATATATATATGTCATATTATTATTACTATTTGCGGGATATTCCGTCCTCTTTCTCAAATCATAAGAATGCATTCTTATGATTTGAAAAAGAGGACGCTCTGAGGAAGGTACTTGATATTGTACTGAAACGTCAGCATTTAGCTTATTCACTACACGGAATATCCCGCACCTAGTAATAATAATATGACATCTTTTATCCGTGAAAATATTAGAATTAATATATATATATTAATATTACAAATCGATGTGTGTATTTCTTCAAAATAATATACGTAAATTTATAAATAAATATTTGAAAATACAGTACTTAATAGTTTATAAAAAATATATGTATAACCGTCACTTAGAAGCGCTTTCAACTAACTTGAAGTTTTGTCAACTATCACTTTTAAAAAAAAAGTCAGCTTTCCCATAATTCCATGATTTCAATCTTCTCATAATTCTGTGATCTTAACGTTTGCTGCTTGCCTATTAATTAAATCTTGCTTATATTTATATATTAACATCGCCTCTTTAATTTTCCTTTTATTATTATTTCTTTCAGTTTCCAATATTTTACGTTGTTATAATTAAAATCGAAACCATATATACATGATTTATTATGGTCATAAAAGACAGAAGCTGATAAAGTATCATTATAATACAATATGCTGTTTAAAAACGACGGTGCTATATAATATTATTTCTTCGTGTAAATATCTAATCTTTGATAAAAGACATTATTTAAAAAGTTTGAATTATTTGATTGATTTGAATATTCGAAATGACTGGTACAATTTTAAGAGTAGTTCTCAAGTGATTTTTGATCGATATTATAACAGACTATGTAAAAAAATTTAATAAGAAAATTAACTTTTTGTTTAAGAAAGAATTTAAAAATAAGCTTCAAGATATTAACTTTGTTAATTTGGCTGATGTGGATCTTGATTTTCAAGAAAGATATATTTTAAATCTAGGTGCAAAATATGTTGGTGGCCAATGGAAAGATTGTGATTTGGAATTGAAATCTGCTGTTGAAAGTTCATTGAGAGTAATTAAATGTGATTCAAAAGTTGGAAACGTTTTAGTTAAAAAAGTAAAATAAAAGAATTTTAAATTTGCAATAAATAATAATTGGAACAAACAAATTTCTAAATTTAGAAAATTTACATGTGAAAATAATCTTGTGTGTATAAAAGAGGATAAAGGTTTACGTATGTGCTTGTTACTAAAATCGGATTACGAAAATAAAGTTATTGCTCAAATGAGTATTCTTAATTTTGTAAAGATTAATAAGATAAATATTGAAAGTTTACGTGTTCCATTTGTTAATAAAATTTAAAAAAAAAAGCCAAAAATAATGTAATTGATAATAGTACTTATTATAGGATTTATCCCTCGGCTGCAGTATGTCCTAGAATATTTTCAAATATAAAATTGCATAAAGAAAAAGAACCATTACGATTAATGATTGATTTTGGGGGTGCATTTTATTATGAAACATGTAAATTAATTGAGAAAATGTTACAGGAAATTCTTGGTTTTGGTATGTATACAATATGTTCATCATTTGATTTTGTTGGTAAAATTAATAATGTTGTTATTGATAATTATGATGTAATTTGTACCTTTGATGTCAGTGAAATGTACGGATCAATTGACAGAATGACTTCTATTGAAATAATTAATAATGCATTAAAGTTAAAAAATGTTAACGTTAAAATAATAAAATTTATTGTTGAAACATTAAACTTTATTGATAAAAACATTTATGCAATTTTTAAGCACGAATTTTATAAAATGAATAATGGGTGGCCCATGGGCCTTCCTACAGTTGCCCAAATATGTAATTTTGTTATATCTACATATGAAGAAAATATTTTAAAAAAGGAAAATTATCAGAGAGAGATTATTTTATACAATCGATATGTTGATGATGTTTTTGTTTGTGGAAAGCCAAATGCTATTAATGATCTGTTTAATGAATTAAATAATATAAAGGGCTTAAAGTGGATTAAAACAGATGAAAATTCAATGAGTGTTCAATTTTTAGATCTCAAGATAACTAGAAACAAAGATAAACTGGATTACTATATGACTCTTAAACCAATAGCAAAAAGAGGATATATTCCATATGAATCAAAAGTACCAATGTCACATAAAATGGCAGGTTTGAAATCCTTTTTATTTAGAAATGATAACCTTTGTAAATATGCATCAGATAAAACTAAAAATATTGAAATTTATTATAATGAATTGTTAAATGTTGGATACAATTATGATTGTGTTTATTATACTATTAAAAATTTTACTTCTAAATATAAAAATATTAATAATAATGTTAATTCTTCTGATAAAAAACTGTGGATATCAATACCATATATTTCAAATCAACAGGCAAGTTTCATTAAGAAAATTTATAAAGGAATATGTGATATTGCATTTTATGCACCACCTACATTAAATAAATTAATAAACAATTCAAAAGATAAAACTTTATTGATAAATAAAAATTGTATCATTTACAAATGGACATGTAGGTGTGGCAGTGGATATATAGGTGAATCGAGGTGCACATTGGAAAAAAGAACAAAAGAGCACTTATTATTATTTAAAAGGGTTCAAAATACAAGACAAAATTTTAAAAATAATGATACTTTATCAGCTTCTGTCTTTTATGACCATAATAAATCATGTATATATGGTTTTGATTTTAATTATAACAACGTAAAAATATTGGAAACTGAAAGAAATAATAATAAAAGGAAAATTAAAGAGGTGATGTTAATATATAAATACAAGCAAGATTTAATTAATAGGCAAGCAGCAAACGTTAAGATCACAGAATTATGGGAAGATTGACATCATGGAATTATGGGAAAGCTGACATTTTTTTTTAAAAGTGATAGTTGACAAAAACTACAAGTTAGTTGAAAGCACTTCTAAGTGACGGTTATACATATATTTTTTATAAACTATTAAGTACTGTATTTTCAAATATTTATTTATAAATTTACGTATATATATATATATCCCTTATCAGTAGCAAAGGCTGCATCAAACCCACCTGATTACCCTACTAATCTCAATATTCCTATAAATTTTCCATCCAATGTTACCTGTTTATTCCCCTCTATCTAATTATTTTTACTTTCCAAATTATAAAATTCATGAATGTTTCAGTTTTAAAAAACATATTTGTATTTACTTTATTTGTTTAGTAAAAAATATTATACATACATATAAATGAGTATAGCCATTTCAAGAGCAAGAAAAGAAAAGCAAAATAAAGAAAAGGAAAGAAAAGAAGGGAGGGAGGAAAAAAGGAAGGACAGAAGAAGGCAAAAAACAGAAAAATTGGTTGAGAAATAAGTTTTGCAATGACTATACAAATTAATCTGAAAACCATAAACATGTCAACATATAAAATATATTGATCCATATTTTTATTTCTTTGATACTTTGAGATGCCTTCTTTTAATTTCTTCAATAGAAAACACTGTTTCCAAAATATTTCAGTACCATGTTTATATTCTTTGCTATAATTATTGATCAATGGAAGCAGTCAATATTGTAATTTTTTAAAATGTTTTGAAACAATTCTAAGAATATAAACGAGTCTACTTCTACAAAAAAAAAAACATGCTCAGGTTTACTAGAAAGTTTTACTTTGCTCATTCATTTTATATGCCCAATCAAATGAAGATGTGGTTTCATAATAGTGGATTCACATCCAACAAGTTGAAGAACATGCTAATTGGTTTTATAATTTTGCCATTGTATTTTTAAAATTTTATAGAGCATTCTTAAATGAAAATTTTTTAATGCCTTTATACTGTATCAACAGCATGTCAGTCTCATCTCCATACAATAAATTAGGCAACATAACATCTCTATGTACAGCTAACTTGTTGCAGTAATTATGCCCCTGTGATGAAATATCTTATCCTTTAAATTGTTGAAAGCAGCTGCATTGTCTCACAACATCTAAATTCACCTTTCTACTACCAAGATATTTAAATTGGTTTACATTCTCAAGCTGATATCGATCCAAGTTAAAAGTTGCTGAGCATTTTATTCTGTCACCGGCTACGAAAAACTTCAGTTTTTGAACATTAAATATTAAAAAAAAAACGTTGAGCACATTTAGTAAACCATCTTTTCAATTAGAAAAAACAGCAGAAATATCAACATTATTGTGAATTCAAGAAGCAAAAGTTCTTGTTCTTACTTTTAATTGATTGAAATTGATTATTCGTCCATCAAACCTGTATCACACTTTGATATCTGTTTCATTAAACTGTCTACAAACAATTCTGAAGACAAACATTATAAAAATTAAAAACAATATTGAACCTGTATATAACTTTATTTAACAATAGTTTTTATTTCAAATGACTGATTTTCTACTTGTAGTACATAATACTTCTCTTATTCCATCAAGTAGAAGCTGTATAATATGAATAAATTTTGGTGGACAATCAACTAATGTCAAACAATGTCATAAACTTTTCAATTAGCTGAATCAAAGAGGTGTTTTAACTAAATCAATAAAAGCAATATATAAATCATTCTTTTGCTCTTGATACTTTTCTTGCATTTTCCTGGCAACAAAAGCCATACCTATGGTTTTTCTTGATTATTTAAAACCACAATGAGTTTCTGAAAACTATTCATCTATGACTGGAATATCCTATTCAACAAATTCTTTGAAAGCACATTTGATGTAATCTATAACAATGATATTTCATGATAATCACTGCAATCTTATCTTCTCTCTTTACTTTTAAAAGCTAAAATAATAAAATATTTTTAAGATCAGGCCATATATTCCTAAAAAAATTCCAATATTTTTGAAAAAAACATTCTACCATTATATTTTAAAACTTCTCCAGGTATTTCATCAGGATCTACAGTCTTTCCATTTTTAAGATTATAAAAAACTGTTTTGACTTCAGTAATCTTTCTCCAAATCTAAATGAGTAGATAAAATGGATAAACTCATTATTTGAATTCTAGTATCATTATTCAAAACATAATAAAAATACTTCTTCCATCTATTCAAAATATCACTGCCATGATATATGAGAGTTTGCTGGATTTAATAGGATTGTGATATCATTTTTCAGAACCATGTTGTTTACAGTGCTCAAAAAAGATTGAATGATCACGATTAGAAATCATCTTTATTTTCTTTGTTATTTTAATTCATCAATTATTTGTAAACATTCTTGTCAGCCATTGAACTTCTGATTATTAGAAGTATATACTCTTATTCTTCTCCTTTACTTTCTTTACATTTCTTCATATATTCATATATATTGCTTATAATAACTTCTTTCATATATACTTTAATGCAAAAAAAATTTTTTAATAAAACTTCTTTATTTTCCTGACAGTTTCGACTGTCCAGCAGTCTTCATCAAAGCTTTCTCAAAATTCCTCTGCTGTTTTAAAAAAAAGACAGCTCTGATGAAGACTACTGGACAGTCGAAACTGTCAGGAAAATGAAGTTATTATAAGCAATATATATGAATACATTGAACTTCTGCCTTCAAATCTCGACATTTATTATGAAGTTCTATATTTACTTTATTATTCTGTCAAGTAAAAAATGCCATATTATAATTTAATCAAATTATTAATAATTAGATCATTGTCAAAGACCAGTTATGATTCTTCTTTTTAATGAGCTCAAGAACAGATTTATTTGTATTCATAACATACTCCTTAAGAGAATTCCATATTTCAGTAATATGACAATCCTTGAGATCCAAATCAGAAATTTTAATGTTGAATAGCTGATAAAATTTATATACTATATTAGTAATAGTTCTAAAGAATGGCCACCAATTTTTTTCTCAATATAATAGAAATAAGACCTAATTTTTAATGCAGCTATCATTTAACCTTGAAGCTTAATAATCTATGATCTGACCAACAATCTGTATTTTTAAGTGATCATGTGCCTAACTATATAATCTATTAAATATCATTGTTTTGAGTGTGAATGCACTCATGTTCTTTTATAGTGGTTTTTCTGCATAAGAAAAGTGTTTGTGCAAAAATTTAATAACAATGATCATTTGAAATTTAGCAGCAATAAAATTATTTCCAATAATTTTTGGCCAAAATCTATTATTTGAACCAACATGTGCATTAAAGTCTCTATGAAAATAATAATAATTTTTTAATGATATTGCTATAATAATATCCAGAAATAAATAAAGGTTACTCTGAATTTTTAAGCTTGGGGCATAAGCATTAATAAAATGAGCACATTTGATAGCATTAGCTTTTTTTGATACAATGAGAAATTCCAAGAATAGAAGATAAATCCAACATCAAGCATTTTCCTTTCACTGACTGATTTATTCTTCTAAAAAACTTTTAGTCATCTACCTATTATATGAAATTTTCTTTCCCTGGAAGACTAATATCAATGACAACTTCTTAGTCATTAGTGTAATTTTCCATTCTGGTATTGAAGAGTTTGTATCAAGTGAAGTTTTCACATCCCATGTACTTATATATTTAGAAACAACCAATTTATGACTTATCATTAATGTCATGATTGCTTTCTGCTTTACCACTATTGCTGATATTATTATTTCTATTGTTGTAAAAAGTAATCCACTAGACAAAAAAACTAGCCATATTGTAGGTCATTTTCAGATCACATTTTCTAATCTGCTTCCACTTCTATATTAAATAAGGAGGTCTCTAAACAGGACTATCTAAGTATAGAATCTTTGTCAATTGGAATTTGTTTCAAATCTAGTTACAAACCAATTCAATAGTGATTGTACTACCATGAAAAAAGATCACACCTAAGGATTGCTAGTCTTCTAAGCCTGTTCCTAACATTGCTTTCTTAATTTTCAGAAGTTGGAGCAAAAAAAAAAAAAAACCAAAAAGGAAATTGGAGTAAGAAATGTAGCATGTGTAATTAAAAGATGACAATGTGGTTGCACAGATAACCTCCACAATTTGTATAAGGAGATGACCAGTGGCAGGAAATGATCATGCCTTATATTAACTCAAGTTATTGAAGAAGAAAAAAAGATAGAAAAAAATGTTTATATTAGAGACAGTACCTAGCTTTGAAGAAACAATATCCAATCCTACAAAATATTAGAAACTCTTGGTTAGGTACTGTTTATTTGTTATTCATAATTAATCTTCATATGTGAAGACCATTCCACTATCAGCTTCCTGGATAATCTAATGGTAGCCTGAGTACAACATTTAACATATTAAATGTAATAATTTGAAATATATAATGTCTTTGTGTATTTATTAGAGATACAGAAAATGAATATAGTTTATTTAAATTGAAATTATAATCAATTATTAAAAAAAAAAAACACAGTACTTTAAATTTAAATTAAAAATAGAGAATAATAAAGATTAATAAAACACTTAAGCAAAATGAACAAACATTATTTATTCTTTTTTTTAATGATATTTAGCTTCTCTCCTTTTGTTCCTAATTAAATTCAAGACAAAAAAACTATTTGAGCAAAATATGTGCAGCCTTAAAATTGTCAAAGTAATTGAAGATTTCATATTAGCATTATTGATAAACTTATTTCCAGATAATTATATAAAAATAATTCCACATTTTATTTTATTTACATCATAAATAATCTGTAAAAATATTTAATCTATAAATATATGTGGATTATAGAAACAATGCACATTAGCTGAAATCTATATAAAAGTTTGGAAATGCCATGTAGCTATATTATTTAAGGGGAAAGTATGGCTGAAATAATATAACTATATAGCGTTTCAAATATTATATATATATGTGTGCATATTTGTATCTATATAATTAACAACATAATTATCTAATATAAAAAATAATAAACTCACCTGCATTTTATTTAGTTCTAAGGACTTCTGAAAACAGCTGATGCTTTCTTGCAGCTAAAACAAAATAATACATACATAAATACAAGTCCTAATAAATTTCAAAATAAAACAGAAAATATGAAAACTAAATTTCTTTTGCCACTAGGATTTTAAATAGATAATAACCCAGAACAATGTAAACAACAGAAATAAAACAAGACAAGATGTGATATTACAATAACTCTTATCAATCAAATTTATATTTTATGTTTATAAAATAAGGTTAATTAATAATCACTTCAATAATCAATGAAAATGTCCTTAATTGACTATATATAAAAAATGAAAATATACACAATATTGAAATTAAATACAACAAATATAACACCATCAAACATTACATTTTACAATAATATAAGTTTCATATATATATATATCAGTGATGAAGCTTGACTTTTTTAGAAACGGAAGCACACTTCTTTTTTTTTATAATGTTTTTATTTCACTTGCCACAACAATTTTTACCTAATATATATTTTTTTTAATTTAAATATTTTATATAATTAACTCACACCTTCATTCAACATTATTAACCACAACAAACTCCCACATACAATACCTCACATAATTTTTCAAATACTATTAATAACTATGATAACCATATACATTAACTAACGATCACCACATTATTCATTTATTTGACCATCATTATTCTATATCTCAAACAATTAAACATAAGACACCCCCTATACAACTCCTAAATTATTTATTCCACTATATTTACAACTCATTGACATTTATTTATATTTTATAATACCCTCCCAATTCCTAAATCTATCTAACTACGAATAAATAATAAATAAATAAATAAACATCTGACTTACCACGATGTTTTAACAAAAAAAACAACAAGGTTTAAGAAAGATAAATCTAATAATATAATTAACTAAGAATAAATCTAACTTTATTATTAATCAAGACAAAAAATAGAATAAAGATTTAATTATAGAAATGATTTGAGAAATCTACTTGTTAAATACTGAACAAATTTATTTAATATAAAAAAGCACATTGGTTAAAATTTTATTTACACCACCACCCATTTACCACTCCACAAAAGAACATATTATATATCATAAAATAAGATGATAGAATATAAATTTCTTTTTTTTTTTAATAATTATAAATTATGATAATAATTAGGTCAAATTCATATTTGAAAAGTCCTGAGATTTAAATTTAGAATTCATATGTTTGATTTTACAAGGTTGAGATACAATAATAAGTACAATAATAAGTTTTAAATATAATGAATTACGGAATATTTTATAGCTTAATTTAAATCAAAGTTAGTTAATTATGAGATTGCCTTTTTAATTTATATGGAATGAATGAAAGCATAAAAAAAAATAAAGTGTTTACCTAGGATTTCTTATTCTTCCCTCTTCTAATTAAGTGGAGGTTTGAACATGGGAGATGATTTTTCCATAGAATGTTATTTCTTTTAATTAGCGTACTAAATCCGGGTGATTCATTATTTCACGGAACATTATTGAACTGGTTGGAGCACTAATTTTAGATGGTAATATTGTTAAGTATTCATAGCACGGAGATGTTCTGTGGCGGAGCTCACAATCACTAAGGGTTTCCTAGCCCCTCATGACAGTCCGCCTAAATATTAATTTCATATCGATCATCTTGAAAAGGGTAGCACAAACGAATATTTTGAATTAAATTGAATTTTGAGAAAGTGAACAAAAATTTGATAATTTGACTTAGCTTCTCTTAATTAATTTTCTTGATATTTATATGGTTGGATCTTATCTGAGGACGAATCTCCCCAGAGTTCATGTTCTTAGAGTTGTGTTGGGTCCGTGTCCTACTCAATCCATTCTTAGCAATCTTATGTTTAGGCAATCTCATATTCAATCTCAGTTAACAAACTTATATTCATTCACACCTTGATCATCGTGTTGTGTCTTACGAGAACAATGTAATTTACATTAGCTAAAGTCGACATTTAATCTTTCTCAAAATCATTTCTATAAGCTTTTACTTTTACTACAATTATAATTTTAAAATATCCCTTTTTAGTTACCCCCGCGGCATATACAAGTATAAATTATTTATTGATATTTATAATGGCATATTATTTTTTCATTTTAGAGAATATTATTTTAGTAAATTATGTTAAAGCCTTAAACTATTTAATTAGACATATTAATATTTTATTTTACAAGTGTATTTTAGAAAGTATGGAAGAAAACTATATCTATTTTTTATCAAAGTTGTAAAAAAATAAAATAGAGTATTTTACATTGCTTGAGTGTGTGTGTGTTTACATATACCGACTTTGTCTCGGTATAATATATATTACATATGTCTAGAAAAATCTGAAACTCTCTTATCTGTAAATCAGAGAATATATTATCAATATACTTTTATCTTCCAAATCCTTTTAACATTCTTAAAAGTTTTAATTGTAAATTAGATCTTAGCATTGATTGAACTTCTTATAATCAATGAGAATGCATTAGTCAAGTTCATTCTTTCCGTACATAAAAACAATTCAACTGTTGGTAAAAAAAATTGAAAGTGAATTTTTTAAATTGAATTTTAATTAAAGCTTTTGAAAGTTTTAGTGATTTTTTTCTATGGAAGTACTCATTCCATTCAATACATGGATGCTTCATCCCTGATATATATATATATATATACACACACATTAATAATATTCTTAAAGGATAAATCATTATTTGTCATAGTAATCCACAATTAATAGTACTAAAACTAACAATATATAATATACAAATTAGTTTGGTTCATACAGATTTATATATTAATTGTTTTGGCAAAATACATTATATTTGTTACTTTTTCTACTTTACAGAGAAAATGAAATGTCATAAAATTCTCTACTTTATAATCATCACATTTTAATTAGTTTAAAAATAATTTTGATCTCAGATTATATTTATTAATAGACATTCAAAACAAAAATCAATTATATTTAGCAAAATCTGTATTTATCCATAATCATGAAATGAGATTAAATGAAACAAAATTAGATTTCACAATCAGTTCTGATATAATATGCAAGAATGCTGTTGAAATCAAGAATAGTGAAATGTCTTTTCCGAAGAGTCCATTTTTTTTTTTTTTAAAAAAGTGGTAGTTATAACAGACTATGAATCAAAGATGTCACAGTGAAGAAGATTATCAAGTAGCAGTACAAAATAATATATGACAAGATGCTTAGAAAATATGGTTAGGGAAACAGTTCAAGATTCAAGAACATTTATTTTTCATTTTTGTTGTTCTATGTTTTTTTTCAATTACTAAAGAAGACATTTCAATAAAAAATAATGCAAGTATTTATTGCATTGCCTTCAATAAATTGTGAGATGTTTATGACCATTTATGATTCTGGTCTTTCTCTTGTAAATAAGTCAAGAATATGATTGGAAGGCGAAAAAGTTAAAGAAATACCAAATTCACAAAATCTGATTGATGACTGAAATAAATTTGTACAATATGTCTTAAATATAATTAAACTGCTGAAGTGGGGAAATAACACTTACTATTAGTTACCTGTTTGATAAGTTTTCTAATGTAATTATCAATGAAAATTGAATGCTTATGTTTAAATTGAAAAAAAATATTTTTCTACAAACATGATTAGAATATCTATAATTGAAAGCATATTAAAATATATATATATATCTTCATGTTCAGCCATTATTAAACTACTGCAGAATGAAGATTCTTCAAGTTTAATCAACTTTCTCTAATCCATAGTATCTCATCTCCATATCAAACTTCTTTATTTTATTTATTCATCCATCTTATATATGATAACTTTATATGTCTTTTACAATCTCTTGGAATCCAATTTAAAACTTTGAATGACCATCTACTATCATATCATTTAGCAATATATCTAGCTCAACTCCATTTCAGTTTTTTTTTTTTAATAATATCAAAGATACCTGTTGTTTATCTCATCCATGTATTTTGTTTTTGATCTCTTCTTAGTACCACTAACATTACTTCAGTGAATGGTCTGGACTCTGTATTGTTTTTCTGTTAAGTGTGCACATCTCACATTCCTAAGCAAGAACTGGAAAACTTTACTTTCAAATATTTAGACATATTTTCTTTCAGTATTAAGTTACTTTTACCAATAGCACTTAATCCAAGATTGATTCCATTTATTATGTTTTTATCTATATTAATTAATAATCTGACCAAAATATTTAGTTATGAATTACTTTTAATTCAGAATTAACAATCATTATTTTCTTTAGAGACAAGTCATTATTTGAGTCTTTTTTAGCATATATCTTTAATCGCACCTTCTTATATTCATCTATTAACTTTTGCGACATTCTTGAAACTGAAGCATTATTTGCAAAAACAATCATATCATTTTCAAAATGTAGACAACTTAAGTAATCTCTCTTTAATTCTCTTAGCTTCTCATTTTAATTCACAAAATACTTCTTGTAAAACTATAGTAAAAAAAGCTCTTGAAACATGGAATCACCCTCTCATATACCTTTCTTATTTTTAATCTTTTTAGTTTCACCATGTAAGCAAATCACTGTTGTTGCCCTTTGTTAAATATCCCCTAGAATATGGCAATATCCCAAATTTACATCTTGATGATGGAAAACTTTATCATGATGGAAATGTTTATCAAATCAAATGCTTTTCATAATTTAAAAATCTAAAGTGTAATAGCAACTTATATTCATTGGCATTTTCTGTAAGTGTTTGGATATGATTTACTGTGCTAAAACCACCTTTAAATCCTGCTTGTTTACTAGGTTGAATAGATGAAAAGTTTCTATAGACAAGTTGTAGTTATTTTGATAAAAAATTTGTATAGAACTGATAGGTCTACATTTTCTAATATTTTCTTTATCATCATTTTTAAAATCAATATTACTACTGAATTCTTCCAATGAACTGGTACATTTTCATCATTAAGATATATTTTTCTATTTCTTCACCTGCATCTAAATATCACTAATAATTCCATCATTTCCTGGAACTTTTCTTCATAGATTTAATTGCATGTCTTACTTGGCAACTTAGAAGATTTAGTAATTGAAGAAGATACTTACATTTTCTTGTTCTTTATTACTAGATAATTCTTTGTAATTAATACTACGCTGCTGCGTTGCAATGAAACTTTTATATAATAATTTGTAGGCTTTTTTTTATATTATAATTTTATCAGACTAAGCGCTTTCAAAGCCCTTGTTGCTCCATAATCATAGTCTCCATATAATTCTTGGTGCTTGACTTATAGATAAAGATTCCGTTGGATGGCGCCGTTTTCAAGCTAAAACTATAAAATATGACCATTTCCGGGCCGTTGATTATAATAATTTTGCTGTGCTTTTTTGTAATGCGAAAATAAAAACAAAACAAAATCGTCTTTTATAAATATTATTTTTTATTAAACGTATACAATTTAAATGATAATAATAAATGTAAAATAAAATCAACAAATTACAATTTGATTCGTGTTTTTTCTATCGTATATTTTTTTAATTGTGTTGCGGCTTTTTTTTATCAATTTTCTATCGGATATTTTTTTACTTGTGTTACAGCTTTTTTTTATCAATTTTCTATCGGATATTTTTTTACTTGTGTTACGACTTTTTTTTGTTGTTGTTTAACTAAAAAATAATAATCGTAATAAAAAGTAAAATTTCTTAGTCTATTTTTTATTTTTTTAATCTTCGTTTTACATTTCTTTTTTTTTTTTTTACAGACAAAGACATATTACGGCTATTTTTTACTTGAAATAGAATGACAATAAAAAGTAAAAGTTGTTACTGTTAGTTTTAGAGTTAGGTTTAGGGTTAGTTTTAGGTTTAGTTTTATAGTCAGGGTTAGTGTTCTGTTGTTTGTAATGCTAAAATAAAAAAATTCAAAATCGTAACCGTACTCGGACAAAATAAAGAAAGTCAAACTTTTTTAAACAACAACAAACACATATAAATGTCTTCTTTACTTACTAAACATGTTTATAATATTTGCTTTTTATGAAATTTACAAAAAAACGTGTATATTTGTACTTTTCTTACTGGATATTTTTTTTTGGTACCGCTCTTTTTACTTCAAAAATATACACACGGTGTCTCGTGGAATGTTACGAACAGTACATTACTTGACGCATTATCTAATTGCAACTCACTAAAAACATAGATATTTAACATTTTCCCAATTAAAACTTCAATACAGTACATTGTAAAAAGTCTTAGAATTATTACTTTAAAAAATGTGAACATTTCAATACTTTAAAATAAAAAAAATCCAAGAAAACAACATTTCCATCCAATTCAAATACAAACGCTCTCATCAAGCCGTAACTATTTTATAAACTGTGCGAATTCGGAAAGTGTAATTGCTGCCATGCGACATACATGCTGTACTGCGTCGTGATATAGCGGCCTCGCATTCTGTAGCACAACAAAAAAGTTGTATTATAGAAAACGCGGGTTCGAACGTGTCGGCCACGGAAACAGCATTTTTATGTGTTTTGGCGCGAAAACCGCGCCATAGAACGGCGTCTTTAGCTATAAGATGAGTACCTTTTTTTAAATAAAGTTTTTAATTAATTTACAACTCTAATGAAATCTTTATGATTTCGAATAAATTCATCATTGATTCCCTTTTCTAGTTTTAAATATTAAATATCTTTTAGAAAAATTTAAATTTTATTTGAACTTTTCAAAGACAACAGTTAATAATGATTGTGCACAGATTAGTGTACAACACAATGTTTCTAGTGGTGTTGCTGGCTTGATGAGAGTCAAACCACTAATTTCTATGTACATGAATACCAAATTTAAGGTTATACTTTAACCAATTAGACTATTCTATGAGCAATATCTGAAAAAGTAGGGAGAATAATATCACTTTTAAATTGTATATAGTAACTTCTGTGTTAGTCCAATCAACATAAAATTACAAGTAAAAATGCATTTTCATAAATTTTCAGATAAACATTATATATAAAAATCTGATTGCAGACCCAAGCTAGCATTTTATGACTCTTTTATTTAAAAATCTACAACTGCAAATTACTTTCAAATTAAGAAAGATTTATTGAATTGGAAGAAGAATTTTCCAATATTGAATGGGATACTATTGGGCTTAATGAAGTTAGAAATAAAATGGAGACAATTGTTTTAAAAAGTGGACATATTCTTTATTATGAAGACACAAGTATAGGAAACACAAATAATATTGAATCCATTATAAATAAAAATAGGAAAAAGAATATTGTGGATATTGAACAGTTTGGCAAGTTTAGCTATTTAAATTAATGGAATATACCAAATATAGATAATTAAGGCTGATTCTCCAACAAGTTCTTACTGTGATGGAAAAGTAGAGATTTTTTATATCGATATAAAAAATTTATAATCATCAAAGAACATTTTAAAATTTTGTCAAGGACTTTAATGCTAGAATTAGTAAATGATTTTAAGATGAATATAAAGTAGGTAAATTTGGTTAGTTCATAGAAAAAGAAAAACTATATATTATAAACTCTTTCTTTGAGAAAAATATTAAAGGAAAAGGACATGAAAGTATCCAATCAAGATACAGTAGAATTGGATTATGTTTTAATTAATAGAAAATGTGTATTTCAAGATTATAATGTTCTTCATAGATTTAACACAGGAAGTAATCATGTAATATAAGATATGCATTAATGCAAAATTAGATTAAATGAAAATTAATAAAGGCAGTATTAATAGTTGATATTTTTAATCTTCAGAAGCAGTCCAATGAATTGAAATTAGAACTTGCAAATTGTTTGTAAATATTAACAGAATTTGAAGATGGTTCTGATTTAATTGAAATCAGTAGGAAGATAATTGACATTCTATTAAAAATTGCAAGAAAAATAATATGAAAAAGCAGCAACTTATCAATACATTTTTATTAAAATAAAAAGATGTATAAAGTAAAGAACGAATAAGAAAATGTTAAAAGTGATTCATTAAAAACAATATCTAAAGTTTTGTAAAATGATACAAAAAAGTGTTAATAACCATATAAGAAAATATAATTGGTAAGAAAATCTATAGAAGAGAATAAAAGTCCCAAAAGTGTAAAACAGCATCTTGATTATTAGAAGGAGAGTAATTTCAGCAATAAAAAGAAAAGATGAATTATTACTAAAAAAAGAAATGAAACTACTAAATTTGTGGAAATTTTTTATAAAGAATTAGGTACTCATCTTATAGCTAAAGACGCCGTTCTATGGCGCGGTTTTCGCGCCAAAACACATAAAAATGCTGTTTCCGCGGCCGACACGTTCGAACCCGCGTTTTCTATAATACAACTTTTTTGTTGTGCTACAGAATGCGAGGCCGCTATGTCGCGTTGCAGTACAGCATGTATGTCGCATGGCAGCAATTACATTTTCCGAATTCGCACAGTTTATAAAATAGTTACAGCTTGATGAGAGAGTTTGTATTTGAATTGGATGGAAATGTTGTTTTCATTGGATTTTTTTTTATTTTAAAGTATTGAAATGTTCACATTTTTAAAAGTAATAATTCTAAGACTTTTTACAATGTACTGTATTGAAGTTTTAATTGGGAAAATGTTAAATATCTGTTTTTAGTGAATTGCAATTAGATAACGCGTCAAGTAACGTACTGTTCGTAACATTCCATGAGACACTGTGTGCATATTTTTGAAGTAAAAAAGAGCGGTACCAAAAAAAATATCCAGTAAGAAAAGTACAAATATACACGTTTTTTTGTAAATTTCATAAAAAGCAAATATTATAAACATGTTTAGTAAGTAAAGAAGACATTTATATGTGTTTGTTGTTGTTTAAAAAAGTTTGACTTTCTTTATTTTGTCCGAGTACGGTTACGATTTTGAATTTTTTTATTTTAGCATTACAAACAACAGAACACTAACCCTAAAACTAAACCTAAAACTAACCCTAAACCTAACCCTAAAACTAACAGTAACAACTTTTACTTTTTATTGTCATTCTATTGCAAGTAAAAAATAGTTCATAATATCTCTTTGTCTGTAAAAAAAAAAAAAAAAAAATGTAAAACGAAGATTAAAAAAATAAAAAATAGACTAAGAAATTTTACTTTTTATTATGATTATTATTTTTTAGTTAAACAACAACAACAACAAAAAAGTTGTAACACAAGTAAAAAAATATCCGATAGAAAATTGATAAAAAAAAGCCGTAACACAAGTAAAAAAATATCGATAGAAAATTGATAAAAAAAATCCGCAACACAATTAAAAAAATATACGATAGAAAAAACACGAATCAAATTGTAATTTGTTGATTTTATTTTACATTTATTATTATCATTTAAATTGTATATGTTAATAAAAAATAATATTTATAAAAGACGATTTTGTTTTGTTTTTATTTTCGCATTACAAAAAAGCACAGCAAAATTATTATAATCAACGGCCCGGGAATGGTCATATTTTATAGTTTTAGCTTGAAAACGGCGCCATCCAACGGAATCTTTATCTATAAGTCAAGCACCAAAAAAAAAAAGACTAATTAAAATAATGGTGCAAATAAAAGATATTCTTCTGAGAGTGATTAATAATGGTTACACATAAATTAAGCAAGTAATGAAAATTGATTCAAATATATTATTTTTAAAATATAATTTGAAACACATTTTTTTTGTGAATGTCAAGCAACCACTATTAAGTCAAATAATGTGTTTTAAACTCATTAAAGAAAAATCAGTTGGATTAATAATGATGTGTAAAACTCAATTTATTTTAAAAATAAAATGTATATGAAAGTAAAAATTCTATAAATTCATGAATATGCTATAACATAAATAAATACACGTATTGTTATATGTAAAAAGTAAATTTATTTATAGTTATTGTATTTCAGATCATAAAGGGAAGTTTTGGCTTAATTTTAATATTTTAGAAATGAAAATTTTATCTTTCTATAGATCAGAGCTTACCTAAGATAAAATATACATTTACAAAAATTAAATACAAAAATATTACTAACAAATTTAGAAATGATGGCATGAATTTTTCTCAAAAAAATCTGAAAAATAATTCATTTTGAGAAATTCATTTTTTTATATAATTAATTTTAAAAAAAATACATGACACTTAAAAAATATCTAATTAGATGTAATTAATATTCTGTAATTAAAAGATTATTTTAATCTATTCAAACGGAGCAGTCAGAAAAACAATTTTTAAAAACAAGTACATGGGATTTTGAGCCAGGTAAGTATATTTTTGTCAAGTGTTAGAGAGGCTACATAAATGAGACAAAATAGAAATAAATAATTCATTCTTTCTGAGTAATGCAGATATAGATAATTATATGACAATCATGCAAATGTCAGAATGTAATCATCTTGCAGCACAAAATTGAAGTTAAATTAACTTGATTCTACCATAAAGCTTATATAAAGTACTTTTTAAGTCTAACATTATTCCAGTTACACAATCTCTTAACAACATGATGCTATGCCATCTTTGGCAATTTATAGTCCAAAAAGGATTTTATAAAATATATATATTGCCTGTCCTTAATAGAAGTATATTACCGTTGCTCAAAAGTTTACTTAGCTTCTTTTGATGAAGAAATACTACTAGTAAAAGAATTAGAAGATCCCAAAATGGGCATAAATCCTGAGTATGACTGATTAAAAATCAGAGAATGATAATAGGAAATATCAAAAGACATGTAAATATAATTGGGCCAGAGCCTAAATTTTTTTATTATTATATTGATAAAATAATTTATTTGATTTTTATTATTCACATTATTCTTATATATTTGTTTATTTTCTATAAATTGTATTTAAGTTTTTTTTATACATAATCAATTTCATTGTGATTTTATGACTGAGTTTATTTAGGATTATTAGGAAATATATTGTTAAAGTACAAAAAAAAAAAAACAATTGTATATATCAATAAAGTAAGGCAGATTAGTCCATTAAAGAGGGATAAAAATTGCAACCTAGCATGCATCTTTTTTCTTCTTTTTAGTTAAAAAAAAAAGCATTTTAATTCATTTCATATATATCAGTTCAGGGTTATATTACATATAATTATGTGTGAATATAATTAGGAATAATTTTAATTAATTAATCCTATTCAAATATGTTGTTTTCATAATATAAAATTAATTTTAATGTTTGTGCCATTCTTATCTTATGTCTTTTTACTGTATACTTATATAATTTATTCATGATCCTTAGTATATTTAGTAGTCTTCTAAAATGGAAGTGGTACTCAAGTGAAGCAATGGATCTGAAGCCCGATCCATGCTTCACATCTTCCTATAAACTTGATTAGTATTGTAGACCTGAATTAAGTTTATAGTCCAATATCAGCAGGGTTTTGCATTAGAGTTAAAAATAATTATGCTTATTAAACGTGTATTACATTTAAATATTTTGTTTTAAATAAATTTCATTCTATTAATAAAAATTGCTTAACCTATTAGTCAAACATATATATACATCTAGCGTATATATATGAGTTAATGCAAAATTCTGCTGAAATAAAATGCTTATTCTACTATAAAAAAATAATAATATATTGTTGTTAAAATTTTGTTAAAATATTTAGTATGATTTGATTTTGAGATAAGCCCACCAACATTTCTAAAAGAATGTATATTTTAATTAGTTAAGCCCATTCAAGTCAAATTAAAGATGGCCTTCTCTTTCTTTCTTTTTAGTTAATAGAATTCAAACTTTAAAGAAAGAAATTTAGAGTAAAAAAGTAAAAGTTATTTTTAGAAAATGTTGCTTTGAAACAAAGGAGCATGGGGAGGCTTATCAAGATCTCAGATCATACAAACAATAGAAGGTAGCTAAGAAAAAAAGTTATAAAAGGGAGAGAACAAAAGAGGAGATTCATTCAGATTTTGCTATTGGAAGAGTGATATCAGATTTTGCTATTGCAAGGTTGATTCAAGATTTTGCTCTTGCAAGTTTCATTCAGATCTGCTATTGCAAGGTGCATTCAGATTTCTCTTAGGAGAACTCTGTCAGATTTTGTTTGTGATTTTATTCCAAAAAGTCTACAATTATCGTCTACAAATCATGAAGAAGTTTGAACCTGCTCAAGCTAAAAATCGTATAAGTATGATGGATTCTAATATGCTCGGCTAGGCAAATAAATAGCTTTGCCTATCGCCGGGGTTCCTCAATACCAGAAAAATGCCGTAGTATTTACTCAATCGTCATCTGAACTCTGTGCCGTGTCTGGAGAACTTTTTGTGAAACCATGCTACATTTTTTTCATTGTCCGGACAAATACCTGTCAACGGTCGGATCAAGCTACGCCCGTCGATGGAACATGACCAAGGAAAAAGGATGGTAATCGTATCTCCTCTATTGAACTATTTCTTATGCTACCTTTTGTTCATATTTTTTTTAATTGCTTCATTGAATTATATGTATTTGTTGATGTAACCATTTGTATTAGACTAGTCTTAATTATATATATTATGTGATCATCTATCTATATGTAACCTTTTTCCCTTCGCTATTCTTCCTTACTAACCAGTGTAAATATTTAGTAATCCATTGCGGTTAAGTTTAATAGTTAATTTTTGTTCATTTAAAATCTCTTTCCAATTTTATTTATGTTTGTTAATTAAATACGAGTCAGTTTCTTTTGTGTGCCAACTTGATCTCTTTGATAACGCCTCTTTTGTCCGCCATTAGCTTTACGTATATCTGATTTAACTATATACGTTTTAAATAATTTTTAAACACTGTTTTTAGCGCAAAGCAATTAGAAATGCTTTGCAAAAGATTCTTTTTTATCGTACTTTATCGAGAAGATCGAGTTGACAATTTTTAATAAAATTGGGAAGAAAAGATTTAGACCGCAAACCTATTAATCTGTTTTTATTGTCTAATTAGTTTGTTTCATTAATTTAGGGGAATAGCGGAGGCCATTAAATCATTATTCCTATTTTAGTCATTAATTAAAGATCTATTATTTAACTAACAAGCTTGACTTTTGCTAAATTTGTTATAAATGCTTTATTTTACTTTTCAATGATCCAGGCACGCATAACGCGAAACACATATTTCTTAGTACTTTTGCACATTTAACTATTTAGCTCCTTAGGATTTCCCGTCCATGTCTCGTCCGCTGTTGCTAAGCTTTGTGGCCGGTTGAAAAATAATTTATGTGTGGCTCAGATGGTGTTGTTGGTTCGTAAATTAGCCTCGAGAATAGGCGAAATAGGGCAGAGGTTATAGTATTCTTGATTTAATATCTCGCGTATGAGTGGCCTCGAGGTACTTTCGCTTAGGATTCGAACTAGGTTAAACCAGCATACATAATCTGACTGTCACACAAGAAATCTATCTGATAGATTCTAATTATAAATAAAACTATTCAATGATGAAATTCTTAAATTGGCACTCACATGGATAGTTAAAAATTGATAATTATAAGAAAATATAGTCCATATTTCTTCTAGAGATATTCTGCATGACCTTCATAGAAGGAGAATCATCATCATCCTAATCATTAACTGGGGAAAATTTATATTACATAAATTTCTAAAGGTAATGATCAATAGGTTTGTTTATAAGATATTTCAATGAATATATAGATTTTAAAACCACAACACAAACAGTGACTCGATGTGGTTTGAAATGAACCCAGGAAACTGATTTACATAAATAAATTGACTATAAATATCTGTTAGTATTTTTCTAACTATTTTTTAATAAATATAAACAGTAAAATATAATAGATCTTCACGTTTATATTACTTATCTTGCTTACATAAATTTTAACTTTTCTTGCCAAAAAATTTACCCATATATTAATATATATATTTTTATATAGTATAGACAAAATATTATAAAAGCATATTCTTTAGATATTAAATTATTAGTTACAATTTAGACTTCCAAGAGTCTGTGGTGATGCAAAGTCATGGGAAATATATATATATTAAAAAAAGTATATATTGATTTCTTTTAATGGATTGTCATTATTTTATATATACAAATAAAATAGATCTACAAAATATTTAATTCTTATTCTACTATGCCCTAATTGTACTTTTATGTAGCAAAGATGGCCATAAACAATTTATTTATAATTACAATTTCTTTTGATTTTAAATATAATACAAAATAAACTAATTGTAATAAAAAAAATTATATTAATATTGAACCGAATTGAAATTCCTTTCAATGGTGTTATTACCAAAAATATTTATTAAGCTTTTAATTTTCATTAAACATTTAATGTTTAAATTTTATTATTTAAAAAAGAATACGTGTATCAAAATACACAAGCGTTTATATGTAAAATGGTTCATTTCAGTGTTATCGATTTATTTTAAAATAATTTTCTTATACCGCTTGTTTTTACTTTAAATCAATTAATTAAAAAACAAGCAACCTAGCTAATTACTTTCCTGTAGCTTTTATTTTAATTATTGTAAACAATTCTAAAAAATATTTAAATTAAGAACGGTTCCAGCTTGATTTTTTTGAGTAGGAGGGGAAAAAGACGCACTTTTTACCCTCTTGCTGTTTTCAAATGAAGAGACTGTTGAAATATGAATGGCACTATTGCAGATCCTGAATCGTATGGGTACTGCAATAAAATAGTTCCAGGATTGAACCAGCTAAGGCTACCTCCGGATTGATAACTACCGCATGAACAGAAGAATAAATAATAAAAAACTTTGTGGGAATTGGCACAAGAAACCGGGAGCTCTTCTAATGTAATATATAAACTATAAATTATGAACTCTAATCATTATAAACTTTTACTAAACGAACATTAAATCATTTCTTAACAATTAGGCCTAATCAAATTTAAATCATGAACTCTTATCTGACCAACATGGAAGGTTAAATTAATTATTAATATTTTAAATGTAATCGTAAAACAGTCATTTCTATTAATTTATTTCTTATAATTAATAAGTATAATTATTAGTTAAACTAAATGAGGTTATGTATTATGTGCAAATGTATGCACGCACCTCCACACTCGGCGTCTATCGGTAAATATGACACCTTCATGTATTTGCCTAAGCCTCTACTATAAGTTTATTATTTGTGAATGTGACACCTCATGATGAGTGTCTTAAGGAACTCAAAAAGAGTATAACCTTTTTTATGCATTCCAATTAATAATAATTGAACTAGAATAATTTATGGTGGACAGTACATGCTCATTTAGTTTTTAAAATATTAGTTATAATTGTTAATTAAATTAAGTGATGTCATGTGTTATGTATATGAGTATGCGTGTACCTCCACCTCGGTGTCTATTGGTAAATATGACATTTTATGTTGAGTGTCTTAATGTATTTGCCTAAGCCTCCCCTATAAGTTCATTATTTGTGAATGTGATACCTCATGATGAGTGTCTTAAGGAACTCAAGAGTATAATCTTTTTTTATACATTCCAATTAATAATAATTGAACTAGAATAATTCGTGGTGAACATGTACATGCTTATTTGGTTTTTAAAAATATTAAAGTTTAAATTTTAAACTTAGACGTAAATAGCTGCATGGATTCGTAAGTTTTATGTGTGTAATCATATTTGTGTCTATTAAAAGATTAAAACGTATAAACAAGAATCTCCATCTGTGCGAACTAAACTTAAATTTAAATATGATAAATATACAAACTTAACTAAAGTAATAATGTTTATTCCTCCAAATTCAATTTTATATATGTGTGATAATAAATGTTTTTTGCATAATATTACTGTCAGTAGTTGATTAATTTTTTATTTTTTTTATCTTTTCATTCTTAAATATATATATTAAGAATTTAGAGTATAAATCTCAGCTACTCTTAGATCTAGTGACATGGGTTAATGGTCTATAATAAAATAAAATTGGATCTCAACAGTAAGTATCTGCCTACTATATAAATTTTCCAGGTTCGAATGGCCTGGTGGCGCCCTATATACGGCAGATACGGCAAGACTCCAAATATCCAAAATACACCCCGACCGTTATAATTGGCTGCCCAGCATGTGGAATGATATTCATTAACCACAAATACCCTGATCCAAAGAAAATAGTTTAGGAAATAGTGCGAATAGCATTCCGCACAATCAGAATAGTTATGGTAGGAATAAATAATGACAAGATGTGACTGTCAGAAGTAAATATGGTCGTTAAGTAACTTTAAGATTTAAAAAAAAGGAAACAGTTTAAAATTTTGAAGTGATTTAGTAACTTAAAAATACAGTCACGAAAGAAAAATAACTTTAACGCATTATTCTTATCAATTAGTACTAACCCTAACTAAAGTCTTTTTTTTATCATTTTTTTTATAAGTTCGGTGATATGTAATGGAATATTTATATACGTTACATTTAATTTTTTTTTTGTAGATATCTAATAACGAGTTAAATGCACAGACATTCAAAATGCACAAATAATGAGTTATTAATTTATTAATAAGTAACATTTAAATATTGAAAATAAAATAAGCTTAAAGAATTTATAGAATCGAAGCAAAGATTCTAATCTTGAAATAAATATAATAAAAACCTTTTAATTTTAAAAATAACGAAGAGAGTTTTTAACAAAAATAAAACTACAAACAGGTCCTTAGGGCAAAATGATCATTAAAAAGATTACGAAATAGATAAGAGTTAAGAGACAGAAACAAAAGACTTGCTTTTCCCGCCCAAGATATATACACAGAGTAAAAATATACTTAACCACAGAACTAATGAACCTATATGAAATATGTCAGATGGATCCGAACATTCCTACATAAGACGCTTCAGGACTATAAAAGAAGAAATTCAAAAGAATTAGAGAGATTAGAATTTTTAAATTTGTTTGCCGTTGCTGGAAAGAAAAGAAACTTAAGAGTTATTATCGCTGTTACCAAAAATGTAATTTGTTTAATCACGCTTCAACTCAGACCGGTCGGCTGAAGGCAGCTTTCATCTCCATGTATCCCAGGATCAAACCACTGGAACCGTCTTCACAAATCATCATAAATCTTCATAAATCATCATTGTCTGCAAGAAATGGCTCTTGCATAAACTCAGATTTTCATCGCAAAGGAACGAGCCCGGAAAAAAAAAGGAAAGTATAAATCATTAATGATAAAAATGAACTATAAACTCTCTCTAATTAATTTAGAATCTTTGAACTTTATTTTCCTTTAAATATGAAGTATAGACTTTCTCACATGAGCAAATCTGAACTTTATTTTATAAACTTTGCAAATTTAAAAGTCTTTTCTAAAAGTTAAAAAAAAAAAGTAATCTTTTTAAAATATGTTTTATATATATATTTTATGCTTAATATAAGATCTGTTGGTAATAGGGCAGGGGTTTGCGATTGCAAACAAATTTAAAAATAAAATCAATACATATCATTATTTGTGCATTATTAGTTTTTAAAAATAGGTCAAATATATTGTTTGATGTAAAAATAAGTTAAATACAATTTTGTAAAACTTCTAACATTAAACCTAGAAAATAATTTATTATGCAAAATACTGCACATCAAATTCGGGAAGAATAATAAATGAAGAAAAAAAAGGATATGCTTTCAACATAAACTGAAGAAATTTGATTTATATATATATATATATAATTGCTTACAGCACCCAGAGAAAAGAAATGACTGCTCAAATGTAAAGTTTCTGAATTTTAATGGCCTTTCTTGTTTTTTATTTACATTTTGTTTGTTTACTTTTTCTTTGGATAGCACACAATTAGAGTTAGGTACTTAAATACAGTGTAGGTTGCAGTACTACTGCATAAGCAGAATAGCCTAAAAAGTCACGCTTATGTAAAACTAGGTGACATGAATAAATAATACCTTTATGAAAACTGAGATAAGAATAAAATTAACCCCTTAAAAAATTTAACAAATTTTTTTTGTATAGGAATTTGAAGAGAAATATTGAATAATAAATTAATGATGGAATTGTACAGAGCTTATATTAAATAAACCTATTGTTATATTTTTTTAAACTAATAAACTCTTATGTTTGTTTTCTAGTAGAGATTTCATTCAATATATACACTGGAGAAATTCATGACTTTCTGATCTATACTGGAAATAAGTGGTAAGGTATAATCGTTATGGGATAAAAAGAAAAAATGTGCAGAGAAGAATCCGTAGAATAGAAGCTTAGCATGGTAGTGGTTTAGCATTTTTCTTAAGAGATTTTATAGATGCTATTGGATTATTTTAGAAAATAGTCTACTTAGGCCCAAAAGTAAAGGGTATATTTTAGAAAAAATTGGGGTTTAAACTCAATCTTAATTGTCTTCTCAGTTCAGTAAAACATGGTGGCATTCAATAAAACTAAAAATAGCTGTGAACAAATGATGGATTTAATATCAACTTATGGCACCTTCCTTCCAGCATTTCAAGTGCACATTTCTAACTATTGCAATAAATATATCATGTCAATAAAAAGTGCAACAAATATATGTAATAAATAAATAACTTACCATGTTATTAACTTTTAAAACATTAAATAATAAATAAATTACAGAACCATGCTTTTAATTATTAAAATGTTATCCTTATCAACTTCATACAATTTCTAAAAAATAACAAAAATGAATACATTACTTTTTATATTGCACTATTTCATGTTATTCCCCATGCTTTGTGAATTTTCACATTAGCTTCTGGTCAATTAAACAAATTATTTTCTCTATTAATAAAAATATTTTCTTTTATTCTTTTCTTTATGTAATAATTTTATTTTATCCAAATTGAAAACAAATTCTCTACTATATTGTAATTCATGCTAGTTAACCAAAAAATATATGTGCATTATTTGTTATTTATAACAAATTACATTCTTAAAATTTCTTTTTCAATGAACACTGAGACTTCTTAATATATAAAATGTAATGAAGGTTTTTTTTTTTCCAGTTTAGATAAAGTAAAAATATAACATGATGAGAATAATAAGAAAAGAAAATAAAAAGTTATTTTTATTAACTAATAGAGGAAATAATTTATTTAATTGCCAAGAATCTAATGTGAAAATTCATAAAGCATGGAGATAACATGAAATAGTGAATTATGGAAATTAAAGTAATCATTGTGAACTTGGTAAGTATTATATTTCAGTAATTAAAAATATGCTTCTATAATTTATTTATATTTATTATATATATCAGTATATTATAATTTATGGAAACTTTTGGGATCAAGTATTTAGAGTATAAAAATATATAATTACCAATATTTTAGCAAAATAATATTCGTTTTTGACTGATTAAGGGTATTATTATATGGTTGTTGCAAAAATAGAGAAAGTTGTTATAAATGTAATGAAATAGTCAAACATTCAACCATATAAAAGAGTTTCTTTATATAAATAAATAAAAACTTTCAACTAAATTAATCCAACTTATCTGATCTCCTTACATCAAGTTTGATTCTCACTCTTTGTTTATTATTATTTTTACTTTGATTTGATAAAAAAATACAGTCTTTAGTTTGTTTTATAATTTCTTATGTTCTATTTCTTTTTACAATTCTTAATTACTTTTTTAACTCTAATACTTTGCAATGACCACATAATAAAAATTTTAACCATCGAAGATAAATTTTATTTTACCTAAATATCAATAATTATATATTTAATATTCTACATGGTTACTCCCAAAGTTTTCATGAAATAAATTTTTGAACATGAAAATTCTTAACATCTATGTATATATACATTATTTAAATCTCATTTTTAATCAAATAAAATAATTTCAGTTTTTACAAATGTGATATCACTATTATCAAATGAAATACAAACATATTAACGTATTAAAAAATAATAATATTACTTGTTGCTTTTCCAAATATAAATATCCGAGAGAACGCTGAGCTCTTCCACTATGATGATTTGATAATTCCCAAGCTTTTTCATAATCTTTTGGATCTTTGGTAATATCCCCTAAAAGACACCATAATCTTGGTGTTTCTTTGCAGGCTAAATGTTCTCTGATTAAAGATTCTGCCTTTAAATATATGTATATATATTTATTAATTTATAATGCCATATATCAAAAATTTTGATAATATAATACATTACACTGAAAAAAAAATTTTTTTAATGTTAATATTTTATTATTATTTTAAAATATTTCATTTATCTGCAATTAAAAAATTTAATATGATTCACATATATTTTCATCAACTAATTTTTATAAAAAAAACTAATTACAATATGCAATTTGAAAAATAAGCTAATTAATGTGTACATAAATTAAAGCAAGATAAAAATGTTAATAACATCAAATATTCATTTTTTTTATAAACAAGTTTAAAATTGTTAAAAATAAAATAATATAGCAAGTAAATTATTAATCATAAATCTTTATAACAGGTATATCTGATTGTTCATAAAATCACAAACAATTTATTCAGATGTCTTTTCTAATATTTATAAAAAATATGTTCTGTATTTATTGAAATGGTTTATTGTATGGCTTTGCTGGATATCTATAGTAAAAATACTAGATTTTAAAAATCTTTATAGGTCAATCTTAAACTACTGAAATCTAAGCAGAGATCAAAATAAGCAGAATTAACTTGGATTCTGATTAATATATTGTACCTATATCATCTTTCAATCTATTGTTCAATAAAGTCTTGATAGAAAAACATGATAAAAGTTATTTTATAATCCAAATTATTTTTTGCAGCTTTATGATTCTATTAATTTCAAATTTCGAACTAGTCCAAAAATAATTGATATTTTCAATATTTTTATACCACTTATTTATAATTGAATTCTGTAAGCCATTAATAGTTATACTGCTCATAAGACCATATATAATATGATCCATTGAAATAAAAAAGGCAGAAACATAGAAACCCAGGATAACAGACTGTCTAAGATGAAAAATACTATTGTTCTTTAATTCAAAAGTGCAAGGCATTAATAAAGTTTAACATAAATGACTTTTATTAAGCCTAAACTATATAATCATCATAAAAGTTTGCAGCATAGATCAAAATGACTTAAGTTCTCATTTTCAGATATAGTTTTTTTAAAAATAATCTGACTATAAATAATTTTATTACAAAAAGTATTATAGTTATTCAGAAGATTGTTAGACTTTGAAGCAGTCAATCTTAGCTTAGGATTGTGCTTCATGTTTCCATCTACTAACCTATGTTTAAATCCCTATTTCCCATCCCGCTCCTTTTGTCGTGTATATATATTTCGTGTATATATTTGAGATGCGTGCCTAAATTATAAAATTTAATGTTTCAATAACATGTTTTAAAAGTATTATTAATTCTTTTTATTAATTATTAGTTCTTTTTTATTAAAGTATTATAGATGCGGCTCAAATATATACATAGGAGCAAAACTTACTAACAAAATATTGATGTTTTAAATATTTCTTATATGTCATTTTTAGCTTTTTTTTTTTTAAATTGCTTGTTTTTCTATTAAGCTATATATTTTTTATAAAATCCAATATGGAAGATGTGACTGTTGTAATTGTCCAAAAATAATTAAAGGGAGGTATTTTTTAATTAAAGTTTTACTTAAAATAAATGGGATTAAGTAGATTAAAGATTTACTTGTGTTAAAAACATGTTGTCAAATCTATTTCTAATCTGGAAATAGATTTGAATTTATTTTTGGACGTTATCTTACAATTGCATCTTCAAAAACAACTGATAAAAGAAAAGGTATAAAATGACTGAATTTTGAATCACAGGGGAGATGAGATACTTTTAGAGAGAGGTATTATAAACATATTTCGTTTTGCTTGAAACTTACAAATGATGTAGCAGTAAATCCGCCACCCTTCTCGACCCTATGGGTCAGGGTCATCATCTGCCGCTACCAAAATATCCTGCTGCCATGAAATGAAGAAAGGTCTAAAAAGAACTTTAAAATGCTAATAGAAGTTTCCTGCCACAGAAGTACTTGCATTTCAATCGCCGTGCACATGCCATACTTTAAAATGGATTCTTAAAATTGCAAGGTAAATTTCCAAGCCGCCACCTAATAGTCAATTTAGTCTAAATAATCTATCAAGATCTCTTCTCATGTATTCTTTAACTTTGTTTTTTTTATATATATCTGTAAATGTAATTTTGCTCTCAAATAATTTCTTTATATCTAATCCTATCTCATATGCTCTTATATTTTCTTAACTTTAGTGCGGTCATTTATTTATATGTAATTATTATTCGATTTATGTATCTGCTTGCTTATTATTAAAATGTCAATCTCACAACCTGGCGAGTTTAATTTCTAAAAATCTTTTTTGTCATTTTTTCTTTTTAAGTAAGCCTTCATGAATCAAGTTTATTAACGTCCCCTTAAAATATATATATATAATGCATTGTAAATTAATACGTTTCCAGATTGTTTTATGAATCAACATTTTAGGTTCGTTTTTAATATAAAAATTGATTTGTTTAACCCTGTGTAAATCCAGAATTTAAGCTAATTAACGCTTTGAAATCTTTTAAAATGTTTTGTTTTTATTCAATTCTGAAAGAGTGACCCATTAATTATTTTCTATAACTGCCAGTCTTCTTATATTTTCCATACTCTTAAAATTTCAAATCTTGTATTTAAATATTTCAGTTATTATAAAAAAATCACGAAGGTGTGATTGATTTATTTAAAAATAGCAGAAAAGGGATGGGGGTAAATCTTGTTTCTTTTACTAGGTAAAATCTTAACATATATTTTATTAAATGAAATCTAAATTTCTCTATATATATTATAATTGCATGGCGTATTATAGTATTCAAACAAGGGTCATTTATTTTAAAGCTGTAAAATTTATTCAATGTTGTTAGAGACATATATCATTACTGCATTTCTGTCATTTAGCCTATCTTCGTATATATATATTACATGCTTCTTAATCTGGGGGTTACGACAGGTTCGAACCCATAGATTTCTTCTCGTCGTCGTATAAAAATGCCTCTAGCGGTGACCCTAAGTCTGGCACATGCTAGGCATATTCTTTCTTCGTATCAAATGCCTCTGGCGGTGATCCCATAAGTCTGGCACACGCTATGCCCATCCATTTCTTCATATAAAAAGGCCACTGGCGGTGATTCCATAAGTCTGGCACACGTTATGCCCATCCATTTCGTTTTTCATCCAGAAGCACGACCTTTTTCCTTTTAGTTATTTTTAGGCTATTATGTCAGCACCACAAACTTCTTCGTATTATTATTATTTCTTTTGCTTCATGACCCAGTTTTAATGCTCTAATATTAAAATTAAGCTTTGCTTAAAAGATATATATAAATGCCAATTACTTCTATTTATTAATTAAGTTTATTTCAATCATATACAATCCTACCTTCGTAATTTATATATCTATATTTAAGTGTACCTATATGCCTTGGGGAAAATAAAGCGTTCCTCTTTCTATTGTTAAAATAATTTCATTAAATATTTTGTCATAGGTTTAAATGTAATCAAATGTTTTCAAATGTATTTTATGTATTTTCACGACCTCAGTGGCGTGAAAATAGTTTATATCATATGTATAATGAATCTCAGAACGCTCCCCTAAATATATGTTAGTCACCATGTTTCAGAACCGTAATCCAAAGCGTTAATAGCAATATTATGTAATTCCTTTTATTAACTGATTGGCATTTTAATATTAGACCCACCAAAGATGTGTGTTTATTTGTAATATATTATTTAGCTAATAAAGAGCATATGAGAACTAATAGCGTGAATGACACTATGTAATCGCTTGCTCATTCACGCACACACTAATATCTATAATTTATTTATAAATGTATAATAATTTGTCAGTATATTAAAATATATTTTATTGTCTAACTTATTTGAGTAGTTCGAATTCCTTTTTCTCCACTTCCAAATGTACAGCCTAGTTGATATATATGTTAGTTTAGTCATAGTCAATAGATGTCTCATTGTCTTGTCTTCTCCACTCTCCTAGTCGGCCGGATTTAAAATTAATTCTCATGTGCCATCACTATTATGTTATTCATTACGTGTTAGATCTGGGGCTTATGGAGTGGGTTCGAATCCAGGTTGGTCCCTGACCTAAATCTTGGGCTGGACTGGGTTTGAAGTACATTTTGTGAATTCCAGCTCATATTAGATGGATAAACATGTTTTGACCGGTACAACTTTTGTGTAAAAACAAAGAAAAGTTAAAATGATAATTCCCAAAAAAAATTGTGAAATAAACGAAAAAAAATCTGAATAAATATTTTAAATTAAAATACAATTATTTTAATTTTAAAAGCTGGTATATAAACATTAGCCTAGCTTCCAAAAATATATAATACCTTTTTCAAAATGAGAACTGATTATGTTGTAAGCTTCTATTGTATGGATCAGGTATTGGGCCAAACTATGGCTAAATGGATTGGCTACAAGTTGTGTATTTAAAAAAATTTCTATAAGTTTCCTTGAATTTGATCACCAGATCGTGAATACGATGTATGACTACTAACTACTATACCATAAAACTCTTAAGATTATTAGTGCTAAACAAAAAGTGGAAAATGAATTGGGGCTAAACACACAAAGTATATGAGAAATTCAATAAAAAACATTCATTACAAAAATACCTATGAGCTGGTTGCTTACAGAATTACATGTTTTAAGCCAATAAACATCACATAACCACCTCCTCTTATGCTTGTGTATAACTGTTGTTAAAACCGGCAAAACTCACTATATATATTGCCACACGCAGCAAGGCTTGGATTGAAAACATTAAGGTGTTTTCAGTTTAAGACTCATAATTTTGTATTTAAATGGAGATAAAAGGTGGTTGCTGGAGAGTTGCATTAGATCCTAAGATCTAGATGCAGTGCTCTCAGATCCAAGGCTCCTCACTGACGAAGGCCATAAGCCAGAAACTAGTCTGGGGATATTGGATGAATAGGCACTAGATGGGGATTTTATGCACAAGCCTTCTGGAATCCATTGATTACTCTAATTTGCTGTGTGTGGCAATATATATAGTGAGTTTTGCCTGTTTTAATAAATTATACACAAGCATAAGAGGTAGTCATGTGATGTTTATTGGCTTAAAACCAATCCTGCTTAATAGGATAGTAGTGGTTATGGTTATTAAAGAACCAAAAACACCAAAATGTATGGGTATTGAACTGGGTTCAGACCCATATGACTATATAAGCTAATGGGCTTGGATTGAAAACATTAAGATATTTTCAGTTTAAGACTCATAGTTTTGTAGTTAAATGGAGATAAAAGGTGGTTGCTAGAGGGTTGCATTAGATCCTAAGATCTAGATGCAGTGCTCTCAGATCCAAGGATCCTCACTGATGAAGGCCATAAGCCAGAAAATAGTCTGGGGATATTGGATGAGTAGGCACTAGATGGGGATTTTATGCACAAGCCTTCTGGCATCCAGTGATTACTCTAGCTTGCTGTGTGTGGCAATATATATAGTGAGTTTTGCCTGTTTTAACAAGAATTACATGTTATGATTGTTTTCTAATATGATAGTATTATGACTGGCATTGGTAAGTTTACTTAATTTAATGAAAAATCCACAATATTCCAATTTTTATGTATAAAATATTGAAATAATTTTGCAGTTAGAACATTGGAAATTAGTGTTCAAAGCTAGCATGACATTTTTAAGATATTTGATTTGATTTTTCAATTTCAACCAAAGAAATGACTTTTACATAAAATAATATATTTAGTTTTAAAATGAATGCTAAAGTTTTTTAACTTGAGAAACCTGTTTAGATGGAAAAGTTTATAAGTACTTATTTTCTGATATGGATAAGGTGAGAATAACAACTCTGCAGATGTACTAGTTGTTTTGACTATAAGCTAACTACAATACATTTTACAGGCAGTGAAGGGAAACAAATTATCATCGTTTTACCACTAATTATTCAAAAAATTTTGTAGAAAATATTGTTGTATATTCAAATAATGCTTTAGAGTTACAGGAAATGTTGCAGGAGTTATTAGATGAAAGTAGGACTAAAGATAAATGTTAAAAAGGCTAAAGTAATGTTTAATAGATTTTCTTAAAATATGAAAATAAAGATTGATTATGATGAGTTAGAAGAAGTTAACAGTTACAAATACCTTGGTCAGATTATTAATACAGATGGAAACATAATGGATGAAATTAATCATAGAATTAAACTTGGTTGGAGTGCTTTTGGTAGAAATAACTTGATACTGAAAGGAAATATGCCTATGTGTTTGAAAAGGAAGGTTTTTAATAAATGTATTTTGCCAGTTCTTACTTATGGATCTGAGACTTGGACACTTAATAGAAGAGCAATACAGACTTCAGACCATTCAAAGAAGTATGGAGAGATGCATGTTGAAAGTAACAAGAAGAGATCGAAAACACAATGTATGGGTAAGTGAACAAACAGGTGTTACTGACCTCATTGAAAAAATTAAAAGACTGAAGTGGAGTTGGGCTGGATATATTGCTAGAAGAGATTATAATAGATGGACAATTAAAATTTTAAACTGGATTCCAAGAGATTGTAAAAGACCCAAAAAGAGACCACATGTGAGATGGATGGATGAAATAAGAAAGTGTGCAGGGGTGATGTGGAGAAGAGAAGCTAAAGATAGAAAAAGATGGACTGAACTTGAAGAGACCTTCATTCTGCAATGGATTGATAATGGTTGTTGATGATTCAAATAAAATAAAAAAATCTATTACTCAAATTTTATCAAGTTGTTTTAACTTTTCCCTTTCTTCATTTTTTTAATTACACATCATTAGTTATTTTCTAATTGATGAAAAGAATGTTCTTATAGAAGCTTTCATAAAATGATCGTTTCTTGAGCATTTTCTAAACAGATTGTGAAGATTAGCTAAATACCACAAGACATATATAAAATGCATTTAGTATAGAGTTCAATAGCAGATACTTTTTCCCATCTGAGACTGATATGATTATAAATTTCCTAAATGTATTGTAAAATAAATGAATTTTTAAGCAATTCACAATATAAAAAATATGCCTTGAAATGTTAGTTCATAAAGATAAGTTAGATGCTAAATCAAAGAATCTGGTTTAATTCAAGAAAAAGGTAAATAATACTTATAAAAACTAATAGTTTTAGACTATTTTAATCATTTATACACAGGCATTAAGATCTAATATTGATTTATGTTTCTAAATGAACTTTTAGATAAAAAGAAAAATTCTGAAGGTTGATAAGTTATATGAAACCTATTAAAAACTAATAAATATAAACTGTAAACTACCTTTTCTTTTTTCCCAAGTTTAATGTAACAAGATATCACTTCCTCCCATAATTGCAATCGTTCATATATCTCTAAAGCAGCAGCAAAAATATCAAGTGATATGTATAAACTTGCTAATTTTTTCTATTAAAAAAAAAAAAAAATGCAAACATCAAGATTACAAAAACCTATTATTATAAGCAATATCAGATTTCAGTTAATACTATCATTAATTGCTTCATTAATGAAAACAAAATAAGCCAGCAGAAATAGACTGATTTTCTCAAAAATAGACGAATATTAATTTAGTTTTTAAAAAATGAAAAATTAAGTTTTCATTAATTAAAATCTTTAATTAATGCAATTTATGCATCATTGTATAATTATCTATGTAGTCACAACAACAAAAGGTTGAAACTTCTATGTATAAATGATCTATTAGTTAATTTCAAACCTTATGACTTCATAATTGCTGTGGAAGATATGAAAACTAGATTTAGGAGTGAAGCAGTATAAATACAAAAAAAAAATGAATATAATAGCAGAAATAAATGTGAAATTCTCTTGCAAAAAATATTTCTTTAAATTACACTTAGCATTTAATTAAGATTAGATAAGAATAATCTCTTTCTCTATCTTTTACAACTAATTCTGTGTAATTGCTGAGTTATCAGTAGACACTAAATGACAATACAATGAGAAAACAATGGCATTCTTAAATCATATCATACATACACTATATGTTCTCTAAGAATCAATTTGTTTTTACAGTTGATTTAATGCTAATAATGCCATCTAAGTACCAATAAAAATTAAATATGAAGGAAATAAATTATTATATAAAAACACCAAGATATTAAGATAATCAATTACTAAATAATGGGAAAAAATGGCTTGCAGTAATGAATACAATTTGTTTACATTTCTTCAAACACTTTTTAGCAAAAAAAATTTTTTGTAACTATATACACACAATCTGACATTTCAATTGTCCCGCAGAATCTTTCTTAGAGTCACTTCTATCTCAATAAAAAAAACTTTGCTAAAATATGTTTAAAGTAAGGTAGACAAATTGCATTTATATAAAATATTATAGTATAATAAAGAAAGTGATAGATTCAATGACATTTGTTGCAGTACGAATATACATAAGGTAAAACAGCTTTTCCCAAATATACTGTAGAATAAAAATCTACAATAGCTCCTCACAGATAAACAGTGAAGAAAACAGCATGACTTTATAAGGTCAATATTGTTCAATAAAGAAAGTTTAGAGCCAGTTATTTGAAAGAAAAATTCTATGCATAATTGAAGACTAAAAAAAATCCCAAATTTTGTTAGGCTAGATGTTATTTAATTGTACAAACAGACAATCAAGTATATAAACAATCTTTATGTTCTATATAAACTCAATAAATAACAGGTTTTTTTTGTTAAACTGATTTTATAATTTTTTTCGATTTAATCAAAACTTCATCATAAGATGAAATTTAGCTTCAAAGAAAAACACTATTTTCACATGTGAAAATATGCAAGTTGTAGGGTAGATCCAGGAAAAATGTTTTCATGAACAGCAGTAATTATTAATAAACATGATATGGAAAACTATTATAGTCAGTTTACTAAAATTGATATATAAAAGTGCTTCAAACAAATACTAAAGATGCTTCCTCAGAATGATTTTATTTGTGAAAGCTATTTTCACCTAGCTTAGAAAAAATAATTTGACAAAGTGAATATCAGAAATTGTAAAAAACACACCCGGGTCTCTTTTTATGCAGTAGATAGGTTCACCAGCATTAAAAAAATCACACAAAAATAGACTTAACTCGCATTAAAAAAGGTGGGATACGTTCCTTAATTTTCAGCAATCGCATAAAATCAAAACAAGATAAAATTACTTTAAAATTCGCATTAAAAAAAAAAAAAAAAAAAAGGAAATAAAGTATAACTAATAAAAAATTTCAAATATTTGAATGGTTTTCTGTCAACAATGTAATTGGTAATTAAACTTTGAGAGGATGATTTTACTAATTGTTTATGAAGCTCACGATATCCAGACTGTTATGTCTAGCTGTTAGAGAATGCACTTCCACAAGTGCAACTATATATATATAACACCCTTCCATGAGTGTGTTAATAATGAATAATGGTTAAATTTTCTTTTACATGCATATATTCATGGAGAAACTTTTAGACAGAAAAAAGTTACAAGTAACAATATTTAAGAACTTTTAAAGATAAGTTCTTAAATATTTTTACTTGTAACTTTTTTCTGTCTAAAAGTTTATCCATGTATATATGTGTATAAAAGAAAGTATAAACATATACATTTTAAAGATACATTCTTTTTAAGTAGAAATTAAAAGTTCGTAAATATTTTTACTTGTAACTTTTTTCAGTCTAAAAGTTTCTCCATGTATAATAAACATACACATTTTAAAGATACATTCTTTTTAAGTAGAAATTAAAAGCTCTTAAATAATTTTACTTGTAACTTTTTTCTGTTTAAAAGTTTATCCATGTATATAAGTGTATAAAAAAAATATAAACATACATAATAATCAAAAAAGCAAGTCATATATAATGTGACATTACTTTTAATAAGCTTGTAATTACAAAAATGCAATACAGAAAGCATATCAATAGCTCAAACAAGCTCTTAATTAATAAGTGCGGTATGAGAAAATATTTAAAATCTCTACCCAGAACACTCTCATCTCCAGACCAACTGGTTTTGAGCTTATGGCTTACATCAGTGGAGAGCTAGAATATTTGGACACAACACCAAAAAAAAAAAAAAATCCCTACTCCAAAACAACAAAAAAATTTTTAAAAAAAATTAAAAAATTTTTAAAAAAAAATAAAAAATAATAATAATATTTTTAGGTGTTAAACAAAAATCCCCCCTAAAAAGGAGGGGGGGGGGAAGGGTAAAAAAAAAAAAAAAACAAAAAGAAAGAGAAGTAAATAAAGAAAAACAAAAATAAATAAAAAATTGAGGTGAAAGTGAAAAAAAAAAATAAAAAATATTTTTAATTTCTTTTATTTTGATAGTTAATGAAAGAAAAAAAAAAGGGGGGGTGGGGGAGGTTAAAAAAAAACCAAAAAATAGGGGGGGAGGGCTCAAGGGCCAAGGCCTCCCAAAGAAAAAAGCCAAAAGACAAAAAACTGGTGAGAGGGAATGGGAAGGAAAAGGAAAAAGAAGGGATTTATACGCACACCCCCTCCCATGAACCGCTGACTGCTCTCAAGAAAACACGACACCCCCCACCGGAGAGTTTTGCTGTATTTTGAATTGACCTACAATATCAATTCAAAACTCAGCACTTATTTCATACGCATATTTAAGCAGAAACTCTGAAATTTTCAGTCATGAAAATGTCTTTAAATCCAGCTATCTAACTTAAATAGCTATATGGGATTGAACTAAATTCAGATCTACCATATTTTAATAGCCTCAGCATAGCCAAAGCCTTAAAGGTAAAATTATAATAATCAAAAAAGCAAGTTTCTACTTAAATATACATATGAAATAAGTGCTGAGTTTTGAATTGATATTTTAGGTCTAGTGTCCGAATATTCTAGCTCTCCACTGATGTGAGCCATAAGCTCGAAAACAGTTGGTCTGGAGATGAGAGTGTTCTGGATAGAGATTTTAAATATTTTCTCATACTGCACTTATAAATTAAGAGCTTGTTTGAGTTATTGGTACGCTCTCTGTATTGCATAAACATACATATACATAACACAGATATACAACTATTTAGCTCTCATTGGAATTTAAGAGCTCATTCATAATTCATGTCATTAACAAAAATGATTTTCCAATTGATTAGAAAGTTAAAAACTTTCTCGAATCATTTTTGTTGTGAAACAAATAGGTTTCACTTGTTTCATTATCTTTTTCTAAATCTTCTACGATATCTAAATTTATTGCCAAACATTTTTCTAACAGGCATTTAAATTATGTAAAATTTAATATGTGTTTGTAAAACTGGGAAATCCCAATTTTAAGTGCAATATAATGTAACAGTCAAGTTTGTACATTCGCGTAACAGAATTCAGAATCCAAGCAAAAGAGACCGAAGCTGACCAGACTAGGACTGTGACATCCCAAGTCCGACCACACTTCAACTCGTAAGCCAGTACTCCAAGACTCAAGACCCTACGAATGACCACCTTGAAATTACACGTAGCATACTCCTTTATTCGCGGCCGACATAGGTCAGGGAGAAACAATGAGACTCATAATTAAATTACAAATTGATCGTATCTAACGAATAGCTAACTTAATGGAGACCTTTAATAATGCATATTCTATAACATAATAATAATGAGAATTGGATTGAATAATGAAACTGAGAGTGGACTAGGTTAATTTACTAAAGTTTAATTTCTTCAATAATAAGTTTGATCTAAAATATATATATTACAAATTTTACACATGTAAAAATGCACGCAGGCATTTAATGGCTGAAAAGTTTGGACAGATTCTTTGGTAAGATTAATAAATAAATTTACATTTTAAGTAAGATGAACGCAGCAGTTATTCATCTTACAATTTGTATACAATTATTTTACGAATTTACATATAATAAATGCACGCAGGCATTTAAATAAATAGCTTATCACTACGCCATGTCTATCGTGTAACATATGCGGACTCCTCTTGATGTGTGGCTGAATACTAATAATTAAACTAAACCTTGGTCAACACTTACGGTAGACGTTTCTCGTCTGTTTATATTTATTTATTTAGCCTAAATAGGGCTGCAATAACTTAGATTGACCGGACTTTTAAGAATATCTCAGACAATTGCTGAAAGAACTAAAATAGGGAGGTAGAGTTGGCTGCTCTGGATGTACTAATGCACTATAGCACCAGCAATACAATAATAAAGTCGCTCTGCGGATGGATTGGTAGATCAAGGGTTTCTGCGACCAACGCCGGTACCCTGAAAACCGATCGTTAAGCTGCATGAAAAGGAACAAATAGTTCAGAAAGGCGGGGGACTTACGTGCTAACCTGGCCTTAAACTCAGGCTTCGTGACTGCTCTACCCTATGAGAGGAAGATGTGCTGGCTTAACCGAGGCTCCATCTTAAATACATAAATATACGTGGCAGCAAAACGAGAAAAATATTAAAGTGAATAAATCACATCCGCCAAGCAAAGCATTTGTAAAATTTATATTCTATAGGCAAGAACAATAGCTTATTAGCTTAATCAAATAGAAGCCAACTCTTAGGTAGCATGATAAAATATATGCTATAGACGGGAATAATTACAGATAATCTTTGCTGTTCCAGATTAATCTAATTTGTTATTGATCAACTAACAAGTATTTAAAAGGAGGGAAAAGTATATTTGATGGGGTTTACTAAATAACTTAAATAGCAAATATACTTATAAATATTTATCAAGGTTAGTCTATTTCTTAGTATTTAAAAATTAAACCGCACTAAAACAAGCCACATTTGCAAAAATTTACAATCAAACAATTATCAAAAAAAAATATTAAATAATAACGAGCGAGTCGTTACTATTTTCTTAAGAGGGTTTCGAAACAGCGCACAGAAATAAGATTATAAATAATTACGTGAAGAGGTTTTAATTAATCTCTTCTTAAAATATTAAAATTTAGTATTCGCTGTTTCGAAGCGTCAGCATATCATAAAATAAATATAACAAATATTAAAAACTATGTGATAAAAAAAATAACTAGAGACATGACTGCAGTGATAGTTTAAAGTAGAAACATTAATTAATTTCTTAAGGAAGGAAATTTTAAAAGCAAGTGAATCATTTTTAAAACAATAAAAGAAAAGCTTTAACATTAAAAATACATATTGAGTGGTTAGTTAGCTAACTAGAATTTAAAAGGTAGTTTGAAATTATATATAAAATATACAGAAAATATATAGAGCTCTGCAGTTTAAAGTGATTTACCGGTATTATTAGGTGCTTGAGCTGGAGCTTGGTGAGTTTCCTGGGCGGCTTGCTCTTCTTTTACAGGTGGTCTGTAAATATTATAGCAGCATTCTTCTTTTTTTAAGTTAGATGGTAGATATTATAGCGGCATTCTTCTTCTTTTCGGTTAGGTTGTAGATGTTATAGCGGCATTCTTACTTATAAACGGTGTCGGATGGAAACGAACCCGTCGCCTCCTTACGGAGTGACAGCTAAGACGGCCAAACTAGCCGGACATCTCAGTTCAAAACTAGATTTGATTTTTTTTATATAAAATGCGCTTCAAAATGGAGTCTCCTCTCAGTATATAGATCTCAGTCAGTTCTCCGTATTATATCTCAGCCAGTTCTATCAGTATTATAGATCTCAGTCTCCTGTATTATCGATCTCAGCCAGTCTTTTTCCCGCTCAAAATATGGCCCATTTATATCTTTTTCTTATCAGCTTAACACCTTTAGGAATTTTTCTTTGCTTCATGATTACATTTTTTTAATTAATTTTGTTAACATACAATCTGCTTTCAAATATGCTGATAAGTTTCTGAGGTGTTATAACTTTTACTTAATTCCGTTTTAATTAAATTCTAAAAACATGTAGTTTTGATCTTAAATATTTGATAAACTATTAAAGTATTTTAGTTATAACTTTTATGGTTATTTTATAAAACTATTTTGCCATAAACAATTTTAATCCAAAAATAACTTAAATGTTTATATCTGACGCAATTTCGATTAGCCAGATTTTAAAATGACTTTTTAATTTGACCAAAGGTAGGTGCGGTCACTAATTAAATACTTGTTTACGACAAAATCTGTTTCTAACCAACTTTTAATTCTAAGAAAAAAAAATCTTAATTTTTAAAGAAGACTTCTCGGCACATTTGAAAGAAAACCTTTTTAACATTTTTAAATAAACATCTTAAAATATTTTCATCTTTTAACATTTTGATTATATATAACACATTTTAATGTTTTAAATCACGCCACCCCTATATACATTACAAATATAGGTTGGATTATATATCCACATACGAATTAAAATAATAAATTTATTAATAAATTGAACCTTATCATTATTTAACATAATAAAAGTATTTTTTTAAAATAAACGCGATATTAATAATAATACGCTATAATTCTATCAAACCTATCTAATTATAGCGTTCTTTCGTATGTAAATATATAATGCTGTTCAGACAGCCATGACAGCAAATTGTAGTTTTATTTTACATATTATAGTTTAAATGAGATTCGAATCTAACACAGACGAGTGGGCTACTAGATTGATGATGAAACGGCAAGGGATTAGGAGGTTCCCGTTTCAATAAACTTCTTTATCGCATAAAAGAAAACCACATAAAAAGATATGAAGAAGAAACATGAATTGCATAACTTCAAAATCGCATTAAAAAAATCCACACAAAAAGACACCTAAGTGTAATTAAAAAATGTCAATCGATTTACATTTGAATAAAGAAATTGTTTTTTGTTGTTGTTTTATAATAGTAATTAAAAACTAATATTATTTATAATTGTACAATAGTAATAAGAGATCAGAGATGAAAATTACTTTTTTAAAAAATGAAGACCATATCAATATGAATCATAGTTAAAAATTACATTCTTAAAAAGATTAATAATAGATATTTTACTCATAAGACAACAATGGTGAAATTGGGATGTCTTTGATATGATTCATACTATATTTCAATAAAAATGCAAATTTATATAAAAAAGATATTTGACCAATATGAGATAAGTGAAATGCTATGGGGAATATAAAATTAATGTGATAACTTAAGATCACACAATATCTGAAGAAGTATTACTAAATATAACAAATTAGAATAAAAAACTAAATAAACAGATTTAGTGAAAACTAAAGTGTGTGATGTAAGGCAACAAAAGTGTTTTTCAAATATAGCAAAAAAATGATCTTATTTTGCATCAAATTATTGAATAGATCATAACAATAATTATGAATTACTATGAATTTAATCTCTACTTTAAGCAACCTTGTTCAAAAGTTCAGACTTTCAACTGAGTTTGCGCAACATCGATAAATAGTACACTTATGGGTCTTAGACCATTCGATCCACCATTTTTTCCCGATTTATATGAGGTATTACTTTTTTTTCTACAATGAAATTTGCATTTTTTATGATGGTTTTTGAAAAATACAATTTTTAATTTTTTTTTCTTTTTTTTTTTTAGATTTAATAACCATAAATTATCGAATTGCATTCATTTACAGCTTGATATTTACACCTAATCGCCAATGTGCATTTGTAAGCCCTCTTTTTCTAGAAACTCATTTTTATAAAAAATAACATTTAAAAGCAGCAAAGTCAAAAAAAAAGGGATTATATCAAAAAAAAAAAAGGATTACTATTATTTTTTATCTGCCATGGTAATCACATCTGATGCCTTCATAATTGGATTCAAATTTGAAACTGATGCTAACGGTTAGCCAGGATTCTTCCAAGAGTATTGAATTAGTTTTATTATTATTATTATTTTATATAATTAAATATATGTAGAAATAATATATATACGATAGAATACATATGAATGATATAAAATTTTTTATTTGAATTAGTTTTGTGACCTACTTTTATTACTTTTTTTAATATATAAATGTAGAAAATAATATATATATATATATACAATAGAATACATTTGAATGCTATAAAAACTTTTATTTGTGACCTACTTTTACTACTCTTTTTTTTATATATATACAAAACAATATATATACGATAGAATTTGATATATATATATATGTAGAAAACAATATATACACCTGGGTCTCGTTTTATGTGGATTATTTTAATGCGATTTTGAAGTTATGCGATTCATATTTCTTCTTAATATCCTTCATATTTCACTATATTTATTAGATATCAAGAAATTTAAATTATTAATAACTTATTATGACTTGAAATACTTTTTTTTTTTCAAAAAAATAACGTTATATTAGCAGCTTACATTAATATGGCTTGAAGCTACATTTAGGATCTTAGCTTCTATGTAAATAACCTACTTATACTAATGAGTAAATAATAATAATAGATTTATACATACGTATAAAAATATCGCAATAAATATTTAAAAATTTTAAACTTGTAAACGTATTTTGTTAGATATTATCAGAAATAAATATTTTTTTAGATTTTTAAAATAAATAATAACGAAGATTTTATTGATTTTATAAAATAAAAATAATCTTTCGAATGATAATGTCTAATCTTTTTGTTTTGATTGCATCTCATTTTTTTAATATAGAAACAGCACGAGATTGGAAATGGCGCCAGTTGTACATCATGCCACGAATCTGATTTCTTACTAGTTCACAAATGAACGCATATTGTCTATTAGTTGTAATGATTAAAATATGTATGAAAAAATGTAAAATTAATACTGTAGTTAATAAAAAAAGTTTGTCTTATATTAATTTTTTTTCATATATTTGAAATTTTTTATTAGTCATACTTTATTTCCTTATTTTTTTAATGTGAATTTTAAAGTAATTTTTCTTTGTTGCTTTATTTTTGTGCGATTTCTTTTGTGCACGTTTTCTGAGGAACCTATCTATCGCATAAAACGAGACCCAGGTGTATATGATAGAATTTTAGATAATACATTTGAATGATATAAAAACATGCACATCCAGACTCGATCATATACCCTCAGCCATCCATTCTCATATTTCATCTCCCACATATATCAGTGCTCATAATAAATTTTTTTACTTTGATGTTTATTGATTTTTTTTTTCATTTTATCTTGGAGAAATTTTTGCTTGATATTTATTTTTTGAGTACACTTTATTTACTTGAAAAGAATACATATTTTAGGTGGCCCCCCTTACCCAATAATATAATATAATGAATAATTATATTTTTAAATATATTACAATTTACTAAAGTTCTCTTTGCATAAAATCTCATAAGCTGTTCTTACTGTTTGATATTTATTTTAGTACACTTTACTTGAAAGGAATGCACATTTTAGGTCACACCCCATTTTTCACTAATATAATATAATAAAGTAATATATAATACATTACAATTTATTAAAGTCCTCTTTGCATAACATCTTGTAAATTATTCCTGTTATTTTTTTCCCCACTAAAAACCAAACATATTTCTAATAGATACCTGCATGGAAGGACAACCAAACATTTCTAGCATATACCCTGATATGAGAGAACAGGATCTGGGGAATCAGCGAGTAAAAATGGAAGTTACCAATCGCCCTGTTTTTGTAATTTTTTCATAGAAAAATTACCTCAGGTAAGACATATTATATATCATTTTTTCCAGCATTTTGAGACACATGTGATGAAGCTGTCTATGAAATTGTCATTTTAACATTTAAATTTCAAAATTTAGAATTTGTAAACCAATGTAAAAATAAAGATGTTTAAAAGTGTTAAAAATCTTTTTTTTCTTAATTTGTTTTGAGGTAATTATTATTTTATCAGCTTTATTACATTCTTTCATATTTGCTGGTTCTAAAAATGTATATACTTTTATATTTACTGTATTCAAACAGAATATATGTTTTAAATTATACTCGTTGTAATTTTTTTTTAAATTCAAGATGGCCGCTTGAGTTTTAAAGAGTTTTAATTATAAAAAAAAGACAAAAAGACACACACACACAAAAAAATCATTGGTCAGATATTATAGTATTAAATGCAGAAAATTTCAGCTTGATGATATACATATAATAAACATTTATGGTTTCTGATTGTCTTTTAATTGAAATAGGCTGATAAATAACTCAAAGAATAAGAATACCATAGACTAAAGAGGAATGGTCAAGTCACTGAATAAAGCAATGCTAATCTGTAATTAAATTTATTTAAAAAAATGAAAACAAATTTACATGAATCATCCAGATACATACAAGGTAACATATCAAAAACCAATTCTGCAAATAGTTCTGATTTTATATCATAAAATGGAAAAAGACCACATCTTCAATCCACATAAAATCAATAATAATAATAAAAAAAGAAGAAAAAAAGCTTAAAGAGAAATTGTAAAATGTCAATAATCAGATGGCTGATAGTATACAACTGATCAACCATTGGATTCTTAATATATAATCATGTTTTGTTTAAAATCATTGTTTTCTTCTTATAAATACAACACTTTAGTTTCCAAAATCATGCTAGACACATGTGATAAATATTGTAAGGATATCTTTACAATATAACCTTATCACTCACTACCAAATCCAGCTCATTTTTTTTTTAAGTTAATAACCAACTATACATATATTTTCAATTATAAAATAAATGAACCCACACACATATATATATACAACAAATGTATGCATTTTTTATTATTATTATATTAAAAGGATCAAAACAAACTGATTTTGGTTATCTTTAGAAAGATGAAAACCCCAATCAAAATAAAATATTAAATAACCATCGTACTAATATATATATATATATGTACTACAATAAATGTAATATTTGTATATTTGACTTCATTTTACAAAACTCTGAGTAAACAAAAATATGTAACAACTCAATGTCAAACCATTCACTAGGTTTCCAAATATGAAAGTAAAAAAAGAACATAATTTTATTACGTAATTTTTATTTTTTATAAACAAGATAATACATGTAACAATAAACATATATATAAAGATGAAAAAAGAAATAAAATGCAAGCACATTAAACAATGAAAGCCAAGGACAATAATAAAAATGAACTTCATTATTTTCAGTCGTATTCCCCCTCTTTTCCAAATAAGACATAATCCGTAAAATATAATATCAAAAAATCAATACTGCAATATTAAGAAGATGGATAGTTTATTTGAACATTTCTAAAATCTTTGCCGAATCGTGATATAGTTGATTACAAGAAGCCGTGATTCTTAATTAAATAAAAACATTCTTAACAAGGAATAAAGCAAATTAAAAAATGGTTTAGACAAACATTTGATATAAAAAAAAAAATACAACGCTGTTCTTCAAATTCAAATAAAAGAACAGATTACAACATTAATATATTATTTATGTATATATTGTCAATGGAATAATTTCACTCACATAAAAATCATTCAATAACAAACTTCGAATTAAGAAACTTGAAATTATTACTTTGTTGAAAAACTATGTTTGCCGGCTAACTCAATAGGGACATCAACCCTTACCAAAATAAGCGCAACAGGTTAATGTTTTAGTGTGTAAAGCCTGCTAAGAATCTCAAATGCCACATCTGAAATTTCCAAATGGAATGGAAGAAAGAACAACAATAATATACTTGTCCGTAAGGAATCTTCACAAAATGCATGATCTATCATAGAAACATGACTGAAATAATCATGGATTATCTATCGGAGACATCAATTGCCTAACTCATAAATCTCATGGCCGTCATCCTGAAGAAATATTAATTTGTTACGTGATATTTTTTTTATTAATAGAATTATGTATTGTATATATAAAAAAAAACTAAAAAATAAAAAATAAATAAATTCCCAAAACAACAAAATCCAAAACAAAAAAAAAAAAAAAAAAAAACCACAAACAAAAATTTTTCATTTTTAAAAACAGCATCCAAACAAAAAAAACAAAAAAACCCACAAAATTTATATAATTATAATAATAACCAATACTAATCTTTTCCCTTCCCCCCCACCCATAATAAAAAATAAAAATAAAATAAAATAAGTTTTTAAAATCCCATTAAAAAAAAAATTTATTATAATAAATTAATTAATAAGAAAGAATTTATTTTTTAATATTTATAATAAAAAAAAAGAATGGGGAAAATAAGGATATGGGGAAAATTTATAATTATATTGAAGTGTTGGAGTTTTTTTATTCTTAAAAAGTAAAGAAATAATGGAAAAGGAGGACCCAGTTGGAGTTATTTTTATTATTTTTTTTGGGGATAGTGGGGGAGTTTGGGATTGGGAAAATTTGAATATTTATATTTATATTTTTTTTTTTTTTTACTTCCATATTTGGAAACCAAAATCAATAGAGCTTGGGAAATTTCTTTGTAGTTAAATTCGAGAAAATATGGGAAGAAAGTTGTTAGTTTAAATAATTTTTTTTTTGTTTAATAAAATTTAGACAATCCTCGTTCATAATGACATGACATTGATTTTGATTACTATTATAACTCTTTATCAAAACATGAGATAGAGGTAAGATTATTATTGATTACTATTCCATATAAAAGGAAATATTAAATTTTGACAGTAAGAATTTATGTTGTTTATTTTTCTTTTGTTAATTAACAGCGTTCATCATATTTATTCAGTATAAATGATTAACAATATCTGCATGAATTGTCTTTTCTATTTAACTTCTACATGTTAAAAAGGAGTTCTTCCAGAGAAATAAAATGTTATTATGGGAATTAAACTCCGTAGTCATTTAAAATATCTTAGTTTATTTAATTAATTAGTTAATTAGTTTCATCATTAATGTAATGTTTAATTAATGATTTTATATTTTTACAATTATTTACAAAATATACAACAAGTGTTTTATTACATGTATACTTATTAGAAAAAGAGTTGGTTTAATGAATATCTTTAATTATTAATATGATAAGCATACATACTTAACACTTACATATGTATATAATCATTTTTATTTTTATATTCAGTTAAAGCAATTTGTTAATTTTATATCACATTTGTAAATAAACATTCTTAATTTATTTATCATTAAATAGTCTCTAGTTTATCAAAATCATTTCTTTCACATTCATCAATCAATCATCAGACATATGTATACAGATTTTTTTAAAATATACATTATAATAGGATTAAATGAGTAATATAGTTGATTTATGATATGTATATCAGCATGCCATAATATATACTTAAGTTGAATTCATCACTGAAGAGAGGTAATTGCAATATTCTCCCCGGGTTCGAATTCTGAGGCTATGTGAAATCTGAAAAAAGGATGAAATATAGATGAACTAATCTAAATTTGTCTAAATTTAAAGTATGAAATAAGAGCTAGCCCACTTGAAATAGACATAATCATCGCACCATTATTACTATCCTATTTGAAGATCCTATGCCTGATAGTTGTTAAATCTATTCCCCCTCTTCTAATGGAATAAATCAAATTGTCACATATTCTGATAAAATGAGACACAGTAGTTGCCACCAAGTTCCGTTACATATTTTTGGCGCCTAAACTCTAGGGGCATGAAATATAAGTTTCTAGGAGGTCCAAGCTATTGGACTAGTGCATAAAAATTTTTTTTTTCTTTTGAAACTTATAAACCTTTATGAATTTACGTGGGAATAAATTGATGAATGAGAATGGAGTGATAAACTGAGACCTTGAATTAAATAATTAAATAATAAAAATGAATTTAAAATAAGTGAGACAGGCATGAAAATAGATAGATTAACGGTTAGGCTCCAATAACAACATACACACCAACATATAAATATAGTGAAAATTAATCATATGGCGCTAAATGGTAAAGAGTAACATGAAGCCCTATGACATATTTGTATTAATATATATTAAAAAAGGGTAAATAATATTATATTTAGTTATTAATAGAAATTTTGATGATATTAAGAAGTGGTAAAATATTAAACATAGATATGGAACATATTGAAAAATCACTAGATATTAGCAATAATGCAATGGAAAATAATTCCAATAATTTAAGGAAGGGTCTTTACAGGTCCAAATACCTAGGGGGCTATGACTGAAGTTGAACACCCCTCACAAGCTAATGATATAAGTAAGGTGCCACCTCAAAAACAAGAAACTTTCAACAAAGAATTAATTCAGGCCACTGAAGTTGGAATAATACACGTTGCAGAAGGTGAAATGACCTTGGCAATGATATATCAAATGATCAAAGCAGACATGAACAGTTTAGAAGCAAAAATGGCAACCAAAATATAAACAACATTAATAAGAGTATGGGTAATATGCAGACAAACCTAGAAAGAGAAATTAAAGTGTTGAAACTAAATTATCCACAGAGATGGGACAGTTATCTTTAGATCTAAAATACATTCAGAATGTCAATGATGAGCTAAAACTAGGAATGATGGAAATGAAGAAGGAAATTGTTGAAAAGGATTTGAAATGTCAACAACAATTTGACAGACTCAAGGATAGCCTCATTGAACAATTAAATGATAAGTGAGATGAAATGCACAAAAATCAAGAATTTTGAAAGTGAAATATGCACTAACCAAGAGAAATTACAAAAATTAGATTCAAAAGGATTTACAAGATACACATATAAAAATAGACCAACTCTCAACTGCACAAAATCATAAAATAGATTCACAGGATAAAACATTAGAAATCCTTAATCATCAACTTAAACAACTAGAAGATAACCTCATCAACAGTAAACAATATCATTCTAGACAAAACCATTCTTGTCAAACTAGTGGATAGCGCAACCATCATATCAGAATGAATTGACAAAACAGAAGAAAATCTTCATTAAAGAATAATGGTAGTCAAAGACAAAATGTGCCAAATACCAAAGAAGTTCGGCAAACAGAAATTGAAACAATGATACAGAAAGATAAAAGAGAATGGAGTGATAAAGAAAATCACTTGGAAATTGCTATCAAGGACCCAAAGAGGTTGAGGAAGCCATATCAAGAACCCATTCTTCCATATCAGATCATGTCTATGATAGAGAATGATACTCTTAAAACCAACCCACATACCAAAATATCAACAATACAAATGATTATCCAGCCAATAAACCCCACAAAGTTATTAATAACATCCATTAAAAACCAGCTCAATCCACAAGATCAGATAGAGAGCTCAAACCATTCAACAAACCTACCAATAAATAGTATAGAATATACATTAAATTGTAAATCTCATGAGTTGAGAGAAGAACAGCCACATGATACTTCCCACATATCAAGTGAAATTAAGATCTCAAAACCTCAAGGCTAATCACAAATATAATGATAAATCCATGAGAGTCAAGATGACCCCACAATCTAAAGATATCACGACTGAATACATGAGTGAAGTGTATTTTAAAATCATCCCACCACACTCGTATTTACCATCAAAGTAAAGTTAGGGTATTCTCCAGATATGACATTGATGAACTCAATGACAACCATCATTAGCTATAATTATGATGGCTATCATAAAAGAAGTTGTCATCATAAAAGAACCAAATCTAGAATGAATTCAATTGCCTTAATCATTTTAAATATGCGTTGTGGCAATTTAAATATCTCCATAATTAGGAAGATGACCAAACCATAAAAAAATATTGGAGTATGATGAGGAAAACCATACCACCAACCACTAAACAAGATGGTCCATAATTCCACAAATTATCCAATACCTATTAAATCCTTTCACATTCATCAGGCATAAAATGTTAGCGTTTAAACACAGATGGAAGGATGGACCTCAAGGATTGTGACTTAGGACACCGAACTGACTAAACCCAAAAGAACAACCAAATATAATATATAAAAAAAAAAGATAATAAGAATATATACATATATATAACCATCGATTACAACATAGAGATATTAAAACCAAACACATTAAGGATGTGTACATATAACCTCACTATAATAACCATAATTTAAATTACTAACTAAATCTATAATATGGACTAATTAAGCAAAATGAAACCCATGTTATTTAACAAATATCAATCTCCAATTAAATGTACTAAGTATGATCCAAAAATAGATACATTGAAAGCATATGTTCAATTAACAGTAAAAGCTGATAGAAGAAACAAATATAAGAATGAAAATGTCCACAATTTCAAGGTAGGAGATAGAGTATTTATTAAAACACCCCATGCAAGCAAACTAATAAAGGGAAATATAAAAAGATTCATAATCAATACAAGGGACCTTTCACTATTGTGAAACAGTCAGCTCTGAATGCATTTTGGATAGAGAGAAATGGAGAAGTGAAGGGGACCTATAATGCATGTAGTTTGAAACCTTATTTTAAACAAACAGAATGACCAATGAAAAGATATACCTAAATAAAAAAAAAAGGCATAAATCTCAATTAGAATTAGAAAAGGAAATGAGACAAGATCAAAAAAAAAAAAAAAAGAGGATTATTTAACTAACATACGATGAGAGTAGACCTAGATAATTATAAAAACAATTACTGGGATACTTTAGAGTCAACCGAGACTTAGGAGCCGATACATACAGAATGGAGAACACTCCAATGTTTATTTGGTCCTTTTAGGAAACCCCAATAAGCCTCAAAGGAGCAGGGTAAAAGGGTAACTAGTTGACTAATGTACCTACCCACTATAGAAACACATTACCGGCTGTTCTCATAACACACAACCATCATAATAAAATTAAAAAAAGACCCTCATCTAAATCTCATTTCATTAAGACCCAAGATACAAGGAAAGAAATTAGAAAGCAATAGTAGTAAACTCAATAAAAAAAATATAGATTAGAGTAAATCGATTTTATAACCCTCCTTGCCCAACATTCCATCATTAAACTTAAAACCATGCACTCTAAATGAGCCTTAAAATTTTAATAACAATTTTAAATTTTAACTCTGTAAGGATGGGAGAATTGTAGGGAGATCTTTTACAATCTAACCTTATCACTCACTACCAAATCCAGCTCTTTTTTTTTTAGTTAATAACCAACTAAACATATATTTTCAATTATAACCTTCTATACATAAATAGACCAGGTAAACATAGCCTGTATTTCTCAATTATAACAATAAATGAACCCACACTTATATATATATTAAACACAAAAACTCTCCAAAAACAATTTAGGTACATATATATATACAACAAATGTATGGTTTTTTTATTATATTAAGAAAGGATCAAAACAAACCGATTTTGCTTATCTTTAGAAAGATGAAAACCCCAATCAAAATAAAATATTAATTAACCATTTTACTAATACATATGTACTACAAAATCATTTACTAGATTTCCAAATAGGAAGGTCAAAAGAGAACATAATTCTATTGGGTGATTTTTTTTGTTTATAAACAAAATAATACATGTAGCAATAAGCATATATATAAAGATGAAAAAAGAAATAAAATGCAAGTACATTAAACAATGAAAGCCGAGGACAATAATAAAAACGAACTAAACTCTTTTCAGTTGTATTCTTGCTTTTTTCCCCACGTAAGACATAATCTGTAAAATATAATATCAGAAAAATCGAATACTGCAATATTAAGAAATAAATAGTTTAATAATACAAAAATAAACTGAATATTAAGAAAATAGATACTTTATTCAAACATTTCCAAAATATTTGCTGAATCATGATATAGCTGATTACAAGAAGACATGATTCTTATTTAAATAAAAACATTCTTAACAAGTTCAAGCAATTAAGTAAACTAAAAGAGAGGATTTAGATAAACATTTGATATAAAAAAAAAATACCACGCTATTCTTCAAATTCAAATAAAAGAACAGATTACAACATTAATGTTATTATATATATCGATGGAATAATTTCACTCACATAAAAATCATTCAATAACAAACTTCCAATTAAGAAACTTGATATTATTACTTTGATGAAAAACTATGTTTGCCAGGTAACTCAATAGTGTTGTAAGGCTTAAGTGTGTACAGCCTGCTATTATGAATGGATATGAAAGGAAAAACAACAATAATAGATACATGACCCTGAGGAATCTTCATGAGGAAGGCATGATCTATCATAAGAACTTGATTGAAATAATCATGGATTATCTATTGCAGACATCAATTGCCTAACTCATAAATCTCACGTCGGCCGTGAAGAAATATTAATTTGTTACGTGATATTTTTTTATTAATAGAATTATGTATTGTTGTATACATATAGTTTTACTTCTGTATTCAGAAACCAAAATCTATATAGTTTGGGGGAGATTTCTTTGTAGCTAAATTCGAGAAAATATGGGAAGAAAGTCATTAGTTTAAATAATTTTTTTGTTTAATAAAACTTAGTGTAATCCTGCACACAATGACATTACATTAGCTTTGATCACTATTAAATCCTTATGAAAATATGAAATAGAGGTAAGATTTTTATTTATTACTATTCCATATATAAAAAAATATTAAGTTTTGACAGTACAGAATTTATATTATTTTTCTTTTGTTAATTAACAATGTTCATGCATGTTTATTCTGTATAAATGAATTTCTGCATGAATTGTCCTTTCTATTTAACTTCTACATGTTAAAAGGAGTTTTTCCAGAGAAATAAAAAAACATTATTATGGGAATTAAACTCAGTAGTTATTTAAAATATTTTAGTTTATTTGATTAATTACTTAGTTAGTTTTTTATTAATATAATGTTGAATTAATGATTTTTTTTTTTATTATTACATTTATTTACTTTATATACAACAAATGTTTATTCATGTATACTTATTAGGAAAAGGGTTGGTTTAATGAATATCTTTAATTTTTAATATGATAAGCATACATACTTAACACTTACATATGTATATAAGCATTTCTTTTTTATATATTTGATAAAGAAGTTTGTTAATTTTATATCACATTTGTAAATAAACATTGTTAGTTTATTC